>CM058162.1:5876024-6293524 GCA_030254885.1 Vitis rotundifolia | reverse complement strand
AATTCCACTACTAGACCTGCCTTTTCACATGACTGGGGCTTGCAATGCCTCAGAAACTGACAAACTTAGCTCCAAGATGTCATTCAAAAATAGTGTTGAAATAGAAATCAGTTGGGATCCACCTCCAGAGCCTGTGTGTACCTCACAACCAGACCATAAGGATCGGCCTAATTGAACCTACAAAACACGAGATGGAATGAGAAAGTGCTTTTGGAATGAAAACTTCAAATGGGATGGCTCCAGTTTAAATTGTACACAAGGTGAGGACTGAGGATGCTTTTCACCAAGTATATTCCTAATTTTCCTTTCTGGATAAGTGAGAAGTTAAAGACTGTGCCTTATTTTTCTTTGGTTTTGGTCATTTAAGCTTCTTTTTCATTGAAAGACAGTGGTTAGTAATGACAGATGCGTTGCCTTTGTTTCAGAACATGGCAATCTCACCAAGACTCCAAAACCTGCTAATCAGAAGCCGTTATTATCATCTCTGGCAATTGTGGTAGGCATACCAGTTGCTGTTGCGCTAGTTGCACTTGTATGCATCATTGGTTATATGGCTTATTTGCGCAAAAGAGCCATCACAAACTGGAAAGGTAATCTTTGTGCCATATGCACTACTGTATAACTCCTAAGTCTTTTCTATTCAACATGGCACAATTGAGAATATTTCAGGGTCTTCTATGCAAAATCTTCTGTTTTTGAGTTCAGAAAACAGAGCAACTCCCGCAGTTCACTTGTATGATAGTGAGAGGCGTGCGAAACACTTAATAGACTCAGAGCAATTCAGAGAAGAAGATAAGAAAGGCATTGATGTACCGTTTTTCCACTTAGAAGACAAACTGGCTGCTACAAATAACTTTTCAGATGCAAATAAGCTTGGACAAGGGGGTTTTGGGCCAGTTTACAAGGTAATTGTCCTTAATTTTTACATAGCTCTCATTTTCAACTGTTCTGGTTATCTATGATTAATGCATATGCACTGTGGCTTCCAGGGCAAGTTTCCAGAAGCACAAGAGATTGTGGTAAAGGGACTCTCAAGAGCTTCAGGACAAGGCCTCAAGGAATTTAAGAATGAGGTTGTGTTAATTGCCAAACTTCAGCATCGGAATCTGGTTAGACTTTTGGCTATTGTATTGAAGGAGATGAGATGATCTTACTCTACGAATATATGTCTAGCAAAAGCTTAAGACTCCTTCATATTTGGTTTATCTCTAAACCTGCCTAAAAGTCCTTTTCTTTTTCTGGTATCATATGCATTATATGCATATCTGACGTTTTGCTTTCCAATGGGAACCTTGCAAGATCGAACTCTATGCATGTTACTGAACTGGGAGAAGCGGTTCAACATCATTTTGGGAATTGCTCGAGGACTACTTCATCTTCACCAAGATTCAAGACTGAAGATTATTCGTAGAAACTTGAAAACAAGCAACATTCTAATTTATGATGAGATGAATCCTAAAATATCAGACTTTGGTTTGGTAAGGATTTTTGACAGTAAGCAAGTAGAGGCAAGCACAAACAGAGTAGTTGGAACTTAGCAAGTACAACATATTGTGTATGGCAAAAAGCAAACAGTTGCATAATTGCATTCCCAATTAACTGAGAACTGTTTTTAACTGGTTCAATGCAGTGGCTATATGTCTCCAGAGTATGCATTGAATGGATTTTTCTCAGGAAAGCCTGATGTCTTTAGCTTTGGTGTTATGGTACTTGAGATCACCAGTGGGAAGAGGAACACTGGATTTTAATCGTTAGTTTGATTGATCATATGTTATTTAGTTTTTGTTTTGAAGTTACGAACAGTAGCTTTGATTTATCAGTTTGACCGAACTCTGAGCCTTCCAGGTCATGTAAGAACTTTGGATCATTCAGTTGCACTGATCTTTTAGTCATTCTCTCTGCATATGCCACACAAATTTCTGTTTTCGAACTGTCCTAGGCATGGAAGCTGTGAAAAGAAGACAAGGCCTTGGAGTTGATGGACCAGAAGTGAAACATGCAACACAAACGAATTTTGGAGGTGCGTAAATGCTAGGCTGTTGTGTGTGCAAGAAGACCCCAGTGACCATCACACCATGGCAATTGCAGTTCTTCTGCTCAGCAGTGACTCAGCAACAATGCCTGTTCCTAAAGAACCCGCTTTTGTTGCAAAGAGGGACCTTTCTAATACAGCTTCTTCTTCTAGCAAGGCTGAAGCCTCCTTGAAGAATGAGCTCCTAGCCTCCATAGGAGAAGGTCGATAGCTAAGGAGTAGATCAAATGAATCCTGTGCCCTTTACTTAGTTTACTAAGTTTTGTCCATCTGATGTTCTGTTTTGGTTCTCCTATCCATCAGTTGTATTTGTGTATAGAACATCAATATCATGGTTTGAATTGGGCCTCCTGTATATGGTGCAGACTACCAATAAATTGCCCAATTTTTAAGCTGTGCAGTTGTTTTTTGATGGAAAAAATTGAATGGCTTTATTTTTGTAGTCAGCAATCATAGTTCCCACATAGGGTCTTCATGAATCTTTGCCTGATTATTGGGAAGAAAATTTCCATGGATGCTGAAGGAAAGGCTGTTTCACATGCGAAATGGATAAAACTTCATTGGCCTGTTGGAAAACTAAACAAATATGAAGGTTCTTGAAGCCATTGAAGCTATGCGAAGTATAAATGGAGTATAGGTGTAGACCCTCCATTTTGTCCTCCTAGCACATGTTCTATTAAGTATTTGTTCAGTACTTTATGGCAATTCCCTGGTGGCCCATTACTACTCATGTAGCCTATCTTATCTAAGCCACCTTAAGGATTTTGTTTGAGGGATTTATCTAACCCCGTTGTGACTCTTGGCAGCCCTAATTTAGACTTAGGCTTACTTAGGCACCCTAGGCCCATCTAGATACACCTGACCCATTAGGCACCATCCTAGGCCCACTTAGGCACTCTAGGCCCATTTAGATATACTTGACCCATTAGGCACCACCTTGGGCCCATTTAGATGCACTTGGCACCTTCTAACTTGCACACATTCACCTTAGGTTACTTAGGCACTCTTTCAGAATAGGTCACTTAGACACTTCTTTTGGCATAGTTCACTTAGGCATGATTTTGATTTTGGTTAATTATTTTTCGGAATAAGATGAGTGTTGGCTTGACTTTTTATTGCATGAATGAATTTTCTGATTTTTGATGGTTTGAGTTTAACATTTAAATTATTATAATCCGTTGCATTAATTTAATTTCTTGATTTTTCCTAATTGCATACGTCCAATATTTGTTTTTATACTTTTATCAATTTATTTGTTTATTTACCTACTTATTTATTCATTCTTTAATCCCATGAATTGATATCTTGGATTTTGTGGCTATGTGATTTGACATTTTATTTTATTTCATTTTGATCATGACTCACATTTCTTATTTCAATTTTATTTTTAATTTTTGCATGAGACTTGGAGCCATCAAGGAGAGAAGATCACGACCAAACAAAGAGACTTGGAAAGAATCCTGTAAAAAAAAGGAAGGAAGATATTACCATGCAAGGATGGTAAGTGGCCAGCACGCATGTGAAAGATTTGGACAGTCCACATATTGAAGGATCCCTACGGTTGCAAGGTGGGAGCAGGTATGGAAGGAAGGATTTTTAGCAGATTCTTGAGGAACTGATTGAGAGGTATGTGATTTTTCTTGGGAAAGGTGAATTACCAAAGGGGTTTTTGGCATAGAAAAAAAGGAAAAATGCAACATGTATGTGGACGGAAGGAGGACTGTGTTCGGAATGAAGAGAAATTCTGAGTGTGATGAGAAGGATGATGATAGGAAGGAGAGCATGGGAACAAAGGAGGAGTTCTGATCGTTCTGGACTTTTTGGAAGAGAAAAATGACCAGATTTCTGAGGGGAAAGATGACCAAATTTTGGAAGGGGGTATGATGGGATTTTTGAAAGGGGATGCACCAGATTTTTGAAGGTGGATGCACCAGATTTTGGAGAGGAGCGGACACCGATTCTGATCAGGATAAAGGTGCAATTGCGCCATTGGAAGGGGAGCGTGAAAAGGTGCAGCCACATTGGGGGGAAAAAAGGAGATCTATAGAGGAAGGAACATGATTCTGGGAATGAGAGACCACCATTGGAAAATTTCTGGAGCAACCACACGATTTCGGGAGTGAGAGAGCATCATTAGAAAATTTTCGGAATAGCCGCACGATTCCGGGAGTGAGAGAGCATCATTGGAAAATTTTCGGAAAAGCTGCACGATTCTGGGAGTGAGAGAACACCATTGGAAAATTTTTGAAGCAGCCACATGATTTCGAGAGTGAAAAAGTACCATTGGAAATTTCCGGAGCAGCCACACGAATCCGGGAGTGAGAGAGCATCATTGGAAAATTTTCAGAATAGCTGCATGATTCCGGGAGTGAGAGAGACCATTGGAAAATTTCTAGAGCAGCCATATGATTCCGGGAGTGAGAGAGCACTATTAGAAAATTTCTAGAGCAGCCGTACCCTTAAGAAGAGGAGGCAGCCGCACCATGCACTAAGATTTCATGCCTCTCTAAAGGTACCTACACGGCTGCAAGTTGAAGAAGAACTTTCCGCATCAGCCGCACCATTGAGAGAACTTCTGGAACAGCCGCATCCTTGAGGAACTTTCTATTGATTCCAATCAATCGAGAGGGAGAAATCGCCCCTCGAAGCAGTAGCAACGGACTAGCTCTTGGGAAAGAACGATGACTCTCCTCATTTAATCCTGCAAAAGATGCCCGGATAGAGAATCCGGACACACTCTCCGACGATCAAGTCAGGCGAGAAAAATCTCATATATTGGAGGAGATATATCTTTTCTTAGTGGCAAGGAAGGGGGGTTACCTCTGACCTCCTTCTGTCTGGGTTATTGAGAGGTTTATATAGCGCCAAGGGAGGGGGACCATTCCCAGGCTGATATGATTCCCATGACTTTGAATGCCATAGTGTCAGGGCAGTTAATGCTGGAGCAATCATGACTGATTCTGGAGGCATGTAGCATTGTCATGGCGGCGTACCCAGCACATCAGTCTGTCAGGAAGCATAGCTTGGAATGCAGCAGCTCGTCTGATGTGACAAGGCAATGTCCTATGGCATGACCGTTACTCAAGGTTGTAGTATTACACGCGCACGCGTGCTAAGGACTCAGTCCGAACAACGTGATATCCGGATACGGATCTTCATGATACTCGAGTGTCTCCCGCACCAACCGGATTGCTAGCCCGGTTTTGAGATACCTCGATCCATCTGGATAGGTGGAGATGCAATTCGATCGTATAACGCTCTGTCATGTGGCTACTCACGAGGCGCCCACACTTTCCGCATCAGCCGCACCAGTGAGAAAACTTCTGGAACAGCCGCATCATTGAGAGACGAGAGAAGAAGATAGCTGCACCATTCAGAACTTGAAGGCTGCCACTTTGAGAAGCACACAGTCAACGCATCAATTCTTCATCCACACGGCTGCCACTTTGGGAAGAAAACAATCCATGCACCTAGCCGGCTGGTCTTTTGTCAAACCACGCACCATTCGGTTTGCTTTGGAGCACGCATTGTCGGCTGATTTTTTATTCATCTTATCATCCACACGGCTGCCACTTTGAAGACAACCAGTCCACGCACAAGCATCCCCACGGCTGCAACTTTTGAGGGGTCCACATCCCAATTTCCATAAAGATCTCCATGGTATCTTCAAGAGAACCATGCACGCCACTGATCCAAAGCGAGTGGGCTACATCTTCCAAAGGTAAGTGAGTTTCCTTGTTCTTTAGTTTTTGATTTCTTTTTTGATTTATTAGTTTATTAGTTATTTTTTATTAGATTGAAAATTATAGTTTGTTTGTAGTTTTTGATTCAAATTAGTCTCCGAGTCTCTAAATTTTTAGTCAGATTAATTTATTTGGTCTTATGTCGTTATCATCTTGTTCTTATTTAATTTTAGTTCCCGGGTTCGTTTTAATTAATTCATGTGATGCTGTAAAATTTTAGTGGATTAATTTAGTTGATTCTATGTCATTATCATCATATTTTAATATTATTATATTCATTTTTTATTTCATCTTAGTTGATTCGTGTGATGCTTTGGGTTTTTTTTTTTTTTTAGGTAATTAATTCATTTGATTCTATATCATTATCACTATGTTTGTTAATTTTGGTTATTTTTTGGATTGATCATATTTGATTTACGAGTCTTTAGAATTTTAATTATTTAATTTATCTGACCCCTTGTCATTATATTCATGTTTTAAGTATGTTAAGTTCTAGTTCTTAATTAATCCTTACTTAGTTCGGGTATTCTAGAATTGTAAGCTCTTATGGTGCTATATTTTGCATTACCTTAATCATAGGTTTGTGTGTTCGATTGATCTAATTTAATCATTGATTATATCCTCAGTTTATGCGCTTGATTAATCCTTGTTAGTTCTTGATTGATATCTAGTTGACGTTATTTGATCTAAGGTCATTTAGTTATTTGCTTTGACATTTGTTTGTTAAATTTAATTCTTGGAGGCCATCGGAAAATAATGAAGATTGGCCTCCATTCACACCATTTCAATTTGCTTGGTTGCCAAAAATTTTACTTTGTGATTTTGTTTTCGTTTGTTTTGCTTGGTATACTATTTCTCATATGTTTTATTGTTCTCAAATTAATTTATCTTAGTTTAAAATATAACACTTTTCTCAAAGATCCCTTTAAAAATCTGTTTCAAAACCTCATTTAGAGTCCTTAGAATCAAAATCTCATTTTCTTAAATAATATGCAACCATCTTTTGATTGGTTCGCCTCTTTCTCGGTTTTTGATGAAAATTTTGGTTTTAAATCAAACACGAAGCCGAGCTTGTGGTCCTACATAAATGGGATAATTCTAGGCTAAATTCGTGTATATCAATTGGGGAATTGATGAAACCCCTACATAAGAAAATCTTTTTAAAAACTTATTTTGCTACCACCTTTGCTACTTGTTGAAATCATGTTAATCTATTTTTTAGAAATTATACACCCAACATAAGTGATAAGTGATGGTTTCGTATACTTTGATCATTTTTGTTATGCTAGTTAAATAACAAGTATGCCCGAATTTCTTTATTTTATTATTTATTATCTAACCCCTCATGTCTTGTGAAAGCACATTACAAATTACTCATGCTATCCAAGTACACCCCATAACACCCGCTTTCTAAATTTTGTGAATATCTGTGAATCGTGCCTATGTTTGATAGTGCTTGGGTATCTTGATATATTGTTTCATTGTTTGTTTATTTATGATAAAACGCATGCTGGATGATATACTATTTGAACTAACTTTGATGTCTTGTAATAGCGCTTAAGAAGTAGCCTAGGTACGCACCCTAAATTTTATTTTTTTTTATGAATGTGATTGGTTTTTTTTGTTAAGCATGTTAATTATGAAATCACCTCAGTCTACCTAGGTACCCTTAACCCATCGATTAATTGCCCTAATTCCCTCAACTTAGTCAGTAGAGACCTTTATAGGGCTTAGAGGGGTGCTACCTTTTAAAGGTACCTTCCCAATAGGTAACCTGATCCTCGGACCTAGACTCGGGTTTTTCAAAGACACGTTTTTTCCAAAAATTATGGAGTCATTTTTTTAGGGTTTTTTTTTTTTTTTGTTTTATTTTCCCTTTAAAATAAAAATAAAATAAGTGGCGACTCCGAATTTCCAAAACAAAATTTTCACCAAAGTCAAAGCGAGTCTCGCCGGTCAAGTGGGGGCGCATGTGAAAAATGCGGGTCCACAATAGGATATATTTTCTACCATGATTCTTGGCAGAATGGACAGTCCTAATATCTAGTTCTTTCTTCCTCTTTTCAACTCTTTGACACATTATCCATGATGTCTTTTTCTTTCTTCTTATTCTAGCATAATCTTCTTTTGTTCCATTTCATTATGTCCATCCATTTCTTAGCTTTTTTGGTTTCTAATTTGCAATCTCAATAATGTTAAAAGAGCATGATATACATATTGAAACTAAATCCTGTAAGCTTAAATTTTTAAGAAAATTGGTAGTTCAACATGGTGTCAAAGCTTGGTTTGACGGGAGGTCGTGGGTTCTTTTTATGTAAAGTTATGGTATCCAAACATTGCAATTCTTTAGTATCTCTCCCCCCTCTCACACCCCCTAATTTGCAATTCTATATATGGTATCTCTTCATATGTGTGTGTGAGGCTGCACGTGAGAGAAGGTGTTAAAGAGTATGATATGCATATTGAGCCCAAATTCTTCAAGCTTAAACTTTTAGGAAAATTAGTAGTTCAATAAATAATATATTCCTTTATTTTAATGATTCAATCAAATCTCCCTGTAATCCCTTTTTAAAGATCTCTTCCCTCTCTACAGCGAACCTCAACTACCATTTTTCCATGTAATTAGCTTATTTGCCACATTACCACTAAATTACCACATCATCACAATCTTACCATATGCTTGGAGGACAAAATGAGTTCAAGCATATGCCCCTTGCATATCTTGCATTAATGTAATTTTATACACAGACATTTTTTCTCTCATATGATTAAGAAAAATATCATTGATGCTAGGCGAGTGGAGAACAATGTCCTCATACTGGTTGAGAACATTATCCTTGTGGATGTTAAGAGAAGTATCCCTATTCCCTACAAAAAGTAGTATCCCCACATATGGTGAGACCAATCTACCTGAAGGTGGCCAAAAGGTAAGGTAGCGTCCTATATTCATTCAAGATAGACCTAACTCCCATTAATTTAACTTTTATTACTTCCCTATGTGAAGAATATCTAACTCCCATTCTTCAACTAAATTCATTCAGAATCACATAACTCAACGTAAGTATGATCTTGACCCTTTATCTCTTGCAAGTCTCACTAGTTCCAAACCAGTTTAAACTCATAGACAAGTTCTTCAAAATTAACAAAATTACTAAAAACTAGTGGGAAGCTTGCCGTATTCGACTCTATCTAGACCTTACATTATTGCTTATGCTATATAAAAGCCAGATTCAGCCTTGGCAAAAACAATATCATATACCCAAAGCAACCATGCCAAATGTCTATCATACTTTGAAACAGTAGTAGGGCACAAATTTTGGAAAAAAAAGGGAAAAAAAAGAGAAGAAATTTTTTGATGTGCATTTGATGCATTTTTTTCCCTTTGGTGATAAGTATGCATCTTATGGTCTTTTATTTTCATTCTTTGCTACAATAATTACTTGAGTATCTATGGACCAAAATGTTTTTGATTTCATTGTCACTACTTTCACCTTCTTTGTTCAATTAGATGGTTTGAGCTGACTAAAAAATTATCGAAGTCAATATGAAGGGGTTCACGTTGTGATGAGAGGTCTTTTCTTTCCACTTCTTAGTTAGAGAAAAAGGAATTGAGTTAAAAGAGGCAAAGATATCTACTTTTAGAAATTTGTCTCCATCATGGCTTACATTATCTTGCAAAAAGTGAGGAAGAAAGCATAGGAATGGCCCAACAAAAAAGGATGTTCTTGTTAGTGTGGATGTTTCAATAATTCAATTTAGAAAAAATGATGTGGATGGTAGTATACATGCATTAGATTCAAATATAAAAAAATTAAAAAAGTACAAAGAAATAAGATCTAAATACAATAATGTAGGAATCACGTAGAAAACAATGAGACTATTTATAAGGTTTAATATGAATATTTATAAGATATAAAGTAATGAAATAGCCTATATGATATATGATTTATGATTAAGCAATATTGTAGTTGTATCCTTCAACTTATAAAAAAAGACTCAAATTATAGGAATTCATTAAAGAAAGTTGTTCATTTGCCTACAAAGATAGATAGAATGGGGCTGGGGGAGGGGGGGAGTGCCCCACTAACTGGGAAATTTTTTTATGGGTACTATTAAAAAAAACAATAATATGTGGCCCTCCCCCCAAATGCTTACTCTTATTTTTTTTTGTTTCTCTTATCTTTTCTCTTCAATTATTAAGACCACCAGTACCAATTATTAAGACCACCAGTACATTGTACATACAAAAGTGAAAAATCTTGCCAATCACCCCCCCAAACTTTAAATCCCATGTCTACCACTATTTGCTTGCAACTTTCTTCTTAGTGTTTTTATTTTATTTATTTATTTATTTATATTATTTTTATTACTTTGATTTCCCATAAGAATAACCATTTTAAACTGAGATTCTACTGAGAGAGCTGTATTTAGTTCATGCAAGTTGGATTAAGAAATGATTAAGTTGTCTTGCATGGTTTGAGAGAAAATATGATTGCATGGTTTGTGGAAATGCTTCATAGTAGTACATGCAAAGAGATGGTAAAAATAGTCCTATAGAAAGCTGGGTGTTAAAGTAGATTATCCCACATGGTTAAACATTTAAACCCTTGAAGGAAAATGAGGTGACACTAATAAACATAGAGAAAAAGGTGATGTGAAATTGAGAGACGTCACCACGATGATAATGAGTTGTATTCCAATCACATAAACCGCCTATAGTTTTTAAGGTTGTGAGGAGCAAAAACCAAGGAAAAAAATAAAACAAAATATTATATTGGATCTGTTTTTGAAAACAGTTCACAAAAAAGTTTTTGAAAATGGTTTTCAAAAGTAGGTTTTTAATGTTTTTATTATCAAAGTCTGTTAGGGAACCTAAAATATTCTCAATTGATTTTTTTTATACTTTTAAATATTTTTTAAAATAACTTTTATTTATAGTGATTTATTTTTAATTATTTTTTATATTTATATAATTATTTTTTAAAATAATCATCATATATTAAATAAATAAAAACAACTAAAAACATTTAATATATATTATATGAAAACATCATATTTTTAGAATATTTTCTAAAACTTGTTTTGATGAGAACTTATAACCAAATATGTTTTCATGTCTTTTTGTCTTTTTTGTTTTTAAAAAAATTGTTCTTGAAAACATACCAACAGAGAACTCCAGTCTATTTTCTACATACCCTTTCATTTTTCATGCATTTTCTCATAATTGGTTTAGGACAATTAAACTTACTCTAAGACTTTGATCATTTGGTTCAACAAAAAATGAATGAGAATGTTTGAAAATAAAAGAATTGGATGAGAAAATAAGCATGCAATCACAATAATGAACAGTCAATATTCAAATATGCAAATTTTTGTTTTTCCTTTTTAATTGAGTGGATTGAGGAAGGACTACAATTATGAGATGAAAATGGTTATTAGAGGAAAAAGTTATGAGATGAACTTATAAAAGTTATATATGACAGATAAAGATGTAAGAAAATACAAGAGATACCAAGTGAATAAAGAGACTTACGCTTGAAGACAGATTTTAGAAAAGAAAAAAACAAATTAAAACTTCATTCGTATGCATTTTATGTATGCTTTAATAATAAGTATCCATTTTATGCTGTTCAAATTAGATGGTTGAGTTGACTTAAAAATTATCCAAGTCAATACAAAGTAATGCACATTGTCATGAGAGGTATTTTCTGATTTCTTAATTGGAAAAAGGGATTAGGTTAAAATAAGTCAATGCCATATACTTTTAGAAACCTACCTCCATCATGACTTACATCACTTTGGAAAATTAAAAGAAAATAAAGCCAATGGGTTCAACAAAAAGGGATGTTCTTGATGTTGGACATTTCAATAATTCAATTCAATTCAATTAAGAAAATGAAGTGTTATTAGATAAAGAATAGAGAAATAAGATCTTGATACACAACAAAAGAAAAAAAAGGATTCTAATACAAAACAATAAGACTGTTCACAAAATACGAGGCAATGAAACCCTTCCGATTAGAGTATTCACAAACCTAGTATAATAAAAAAGACTCAAATCATTGGAATTCATCAAAGAAAGTTGTTCATTTGCTTGCAGCTTTCTTCTTATATAGTTTATTTGTTTTGGTTTCCCATAAAAGTACTTTACTAAGAGAGCTTTGTTTGGTTTGTGCAGGTTGGATTAAGAAATGGACTAGGTTATTATCTTGCTTGGTTTGAGAGAAAAAACGGTTGGATGCTATTAAAAGGGTGATGTCCTCTTGTGGGAATGCATTTGGAGAAGTAGCACATGGAATTGAAAGAGATGGTAAATATTGTCTTATAGATAGCTAACTCAAAGTGGATTATCTTAAATTAATGCTGGAATTTACAAGGAAAAAGAAGAAAAAAAGAAAAGAAAAGAAAATTGAGTCATATTTGATAACTTTTTTTTTTTTTTTTTTTTAAATTTCTATTCTTAAAAAAAAAAAACATATTTGATAACTAGAAAATAGAAAACAATTTTTTGTTCTTAAAAAAATTGGCATTTGCAGAGAATGTTTTTTTGAAAGCTGTTTTAAAAAGGGAATGATTAAAAATAAAACACTATAGAAATTATTTTTAAAATATATTTTAAAACATTTAAAACATGTTAATAATATTTTAATATGCCAAATAAATTTTTATTTTGTAAAATATCACAGAAAAAATTTTCAAAACTATTTTTTAGAATTATTTATGAAAACACTTCCCAAAATAGAACTTTGATTCTCACTAACAAAAGTACGTATTTGAAACTTGATGGTTCTCAAAGTTGAAGAAAGTATTAAAAAAATTATTGAGTTCACCTCATCTTTTAGTTTCAGGCAACGAATTAAGTAGCATGACACCATGCTATAAGACTGACAAAGTTTGATAAGATTCACTAATCCAATTTAAATCTACACACTTTTCATAGGTTTGAATTGAGTATAATTGAGTTTGAGTCAATTTGTGTAACCTATTTAATAAATAGATAATTTTTAGGTTAACTTGTACATCATGAATAATCTTGTTGATTAACTTAATTATAATTTTGAATTCTTTAACCCATATTTGAGTCATTTAATTTTTTTTTAAAAATAAATAGGTCAATTGAGTCATAAAAATACAAATTTCTACGAGACCTAATTCAACTTGATTATTAAATAGAATGACCAAATTATTGGATGAATTAAATTGGTCATACGATATGTTACTTATTTAATAATTAGGTAGTATTTAGATTTATATTTTTAATATAATTATTATTCATGTCGGGTTTAGCTGTTTAGGTTGACCCATGTAGTAGAATACCTAGACTTTGACATGATATGAATGCAACCCATTAACATAAATTACCACCCTAATATGCTGGAGAAGAAATGATTGGTTTTGTAATCCAAACATTTGAAAATATACAGTGAAATGTAAGCAATTGGGTAGAATACAAATTTATGGTATCAAAAATTTGGATACAAAGTAATAGGACCTTAAGTGTGATACACGTGATTGGATACTGCTCTTCCTTAGTGATGTAGGCTCTTGGAATGGGCGTGATGTAAGGTTGATGATGTAAGTACTGCTCTTTAAGTATAATATTGAATGTTATAAAAAGTCATGTTCATTAATTTTTAAATTAGACAATAAGACCCTTGACCAAGATAAGACAGCACTAAGAGAAAAAAGTGATTGGAAATGAGGAATAGGATGATGATGATGATAATGAATTGCTCCAAATTTCCAATGACTTGCATTTATCAATCATATACTTATTTGTGAGATGAAAAGAGAACGCTTTAATACAAGAAAAAGTTAAAAAAAAAAAACAAACAAGATGTTAGACATCTTTCAAATTTTGGAAGACTTCATGAGGAGAAGAGATGTGAGTTTCACATTGTTTTCCACGTACCCTTTCATTTTTCCGTGCATTAATTTCTCATACTTGGTTGGAAATTAAAAGAAATGGAAGAGAAAATATGTACATGCTACCACTTGGATTACTCATTCAATCATGCAGCTATTTCTTTTTGCTTTTTTGTTTTTTTTTGGCCTTTTAGTTTTGTGGACTGAGGGAGGAAAAGTCCCCATGACGGCATTTGAGGGTAGGGACAAAGAAGCACAACTTTTAATGCAAAATGCTTTCCAATTTTCTATAAAAATGTCCATTATGATAGAAAGGGATTTCTACACAATACAAAAGCTTCTCCATGTGGGTTCATTAGATAAGGCATTTTCATCTCACTTGCTGAAAGAAAAAGGCTTCAGGATGTAATGAAGATAAACCAGGAATAATGCTGCAAGGTCTTTAGACACACAGGAAGTCAATCTGCAGTGGCATTTTGGCTGATCATCAGTAGATATTTCAAGTTGGGTACCAAACAATTCGGAGTGTTTGGTTAACAAGAAAAAGCAATGGGTTCAGTCTCTGCAGCTCACATGCTAGCTATCATCTTTTTGGTGGTGTTGTGTTGTGTCCTGTTTAGCTCTGCTAGAGATTCCCTTACAACAGGCAATTGGATTGAGGATGATGGAAGTACTCTGGTTTCCATGAATGGAACTTTTGAACTGGGCTTCTTTACCCCTAATGGAAGCTCCAGCAAAGGAAGATACGTCGGCATATGGTACCACAAGTTGAAAGAGAAACCAGTTGTGTGGGTAGCCAATCGAGACCAGCCCCTCAATGCTAAGTCTGCGCGTTTCGGGATTCCACCAGACGGTAAGCTCAAGGCATGGGATGACAATCAAGTAGTCCTCTTGTTTCCTGGTGAAAAGTCTGGAGTCAGAGTGGTGAAGCTCATGGACTCTGGGAACCTTGTTTTGCGTGTTAACGAATCAGGGAAGAATCTTTGGGAGAGCTTCCATAATCCTACAGATACTTTTCTTCCTGAGATGAAGATGGATGAAATCTTAAGCTTGACTTCATGGGTAAGCCCCGTTGACCCTGCACCTGGAAACTATGTTTTCAAGGAAGAAAATGACAATCGGCTTGCTATATTTCAGAATCAGAATTCATCTCACATATATTGGACAAGTGAGAAATCATGGCAAATTCCTCCTTACATATATGCGTTCCTATACAACTCCAGCGAGCCCGGCAACCAGAATTTAACATTTGAAGCAGTACCTCCACGGTTGGTAATGAATTTCACGGGGGAAATAACGTATCTAAAGTGGGATAATAATAGGGAGGAGTGGTCTGAAATCTGGTTGGCGCGGGGAGACAGATGCAATGGGCAAAATACTTGTGGGAATTTCGGTACCTGCAATGTTAACAATGCTATCATGTGCAAATGTCTGCCTGGATTCGTCCCAATCGAACAGGAGAAATGGAATGCAGAAGTTTTTTCAGGTGGGTGTGGCAAGTCACCCCAGTGCGGCGACACATTCTTGAACTTGAAGATGATTAAGGTAAGAAAGTACGACACGGATATGTCGGGTAAGTATGAGAAAAGCTGCAGAGAGGAGTGCAGGAAGAATTGCACCTGTAAAGCTTATGCTGGAGTTGCTCCCAAGTGCTGGATTTGGTCTGGAGATCTCCTTAGTCTTCAGGAGGAGGATAGAGATGGCTATAATCTTTTTGTTCGTGTCCTCACATCTGATTTAGGTAATCCTCTCTACTTGTCCCCTTGTTCATTCTGAATTTAATTGATTGACGATTAGAAAAAGCATACATAAACCAAGGTATTATACTTGTGCAGAGTCAACAACAAGAAATTGTGAGACTTGTGGCACAAACAAGATCCCCTATCCACTCAGCACTGGACCAACATGTGGTGACCCTAAGTACTTCCGTTTCAATTGTGACAATGACACGGGCCAAGTCTCGTTCAAGGTAATTGATAGCAGCTACAGAGTAAGTAGTATTGATCCTAAGACATCAAAATTTGTAATCCAGGTGAAAGATGCAAATTTTAGTTCTCCAAGTCTCATCCCCCAAATTCTAAAACTAAAGCCGCCTTTTAGCATGATTGGCGTGTGCAATGCTTCCAAAACTGACAAATTTAGCTCCGACTCCAAGATGACATTGAACAATAGTGTTGAAATAGAAATCAGTTGGGATCCACCTCCAGAGCCGGAGTGTACCTCATCAGCAGACTGCAAGGATTGGCCAAATTCAAACTGCACCACTCGACATGGAAGGAGAAAGTGCTTTTGCAATGAAAACTTCAAATGGAATGGGCAGAGTTTAAATTGTACACAAGGTAAGGACTGAGGATGCTCTTCACCAAGTATATTCCTAATTCTGCTTTCTGGGTATGCGAGAAGTTGAACTCAGTGCCTTGTTTTTGTTTGGTTTTGGTCATTTAAGCTTCTTTTTCATTGAAAGACACAGTGGTTAGTGTTTAGTAATTACAGATGCATTGCCTTTTCCATGAATGATGGTGGTCTTTCTTTGTTTCAGGACATGGCAATCAGAAGTCTCTGGAAATCGTGATAGGAATATCTGTTGCTGTTGCTCTAGTTGCACTTTTATGCACCTTTGGTTGTATTGCTTATTTGCTCAATAGAACCATCACCAAAAGGACAGGTAACCTTTGTGCAATATGCACTACCATACAACCTCCCTGCTCTTTTCTTTTCAACTTGTACTTGGCACAACCCAGAATATTTCAGGGTCTTATGTACAAAAATCTTCTGTTTTTTGAGTCCAGAAAACAGAGCAAATCAGGGGCGTCACTTGTATGCTAGTGACAGCCGTATGAAACACTTAATAAACTCAGAGCAATTCAAAGAAGAGGATAAGAAAGGCATTGATGTACCGTTTTTCGACTTAGAAGACATACTGGCTGCTACTGATGACTTCTCAGATGCAAATAAACTTGGACAAGGGGGTTTTGGGCCAGTTTACAAGGTAATAGTCCTTAATTTCCACGTTACTCTCATTTTCCACTGGTTTCTGATCATCTATACCTAATGCATGTATGCACCATGGCTTCTAGGGCAAGTTTTCTGAAGGGCAAGAAATGGCGATAAAGAGACTCTCAAGAGCTTCAGGACAAGGCCTGCAGGAATTTAAGAATGAGGTCGTGTTAATTGCCAAACTTCAGCATCGGAATCTGGTTAGACTTTTGGGCTATTGTGTTGAAGGTGATGAGAAGATTTTACTCTATGAATATATGGCAAACAAAAGCTTAGACTCCTTCATATTTGGTTTGTCTCTAAACCTGTCTTAAAGCCCTTTTCTTTTTCATGTAACATATACATTCTTGTATACATATCTGAAGTAATGCTTTCCAATGGGAACCTTGCAAGATCGAACCCTTTGCATGTTACTGAACTGGGAGAAGCGGTTTGACATCATTTTGGGAATTGCTCGAGGGCTGCTGTATCTTCACCAAGATTCAAGATTGAAGATTATTCATAGGGACTTGAAAACAAGCAACATTCTACTTGATGATGAGATGAATCCCAAAATTTCAGACTTTGGCTTGGCAAAGATTTTTGACAGTAAGCAAGTAGAGGCAAGCACAAACAGAGTAGTTGGAACTTAGTAAGTATTGTATATTTTGTATAGAAGGCAGGCAGTTGCATGATTGCGTTTCCCAATTAGCTGAGTGCTGCTTTTAACTGGTTCAATGCAGTGGCTATATGTCTCCAGAGTATGCATTGGATGGATATTTCTCAGAGAAGTCTGATGTCTTTAGCTTTGGTGTTATGGTACTTGAGATCATCAGTGGGAAGAGGAACACTGGATTTTATCAGTCTGACCAAACTCCGAGCCTTCTAGGTCATGTAAGAGCTTTAGATCTTTCATTTGTACTGATCTTTTAGTCATTCTCTGTCCATCTGACCTACAACTTTCTGAACATTCCTAGGCATGGAAGCTATGGAAAGAAGACAAGGTTTTGGAGCTGATGGACCAGACACTAAGTGAAACATGCAACACCAACGAATTTTCGAGGTGTGTAAATGTTGGGCTGTTGTGTGTGCAAGAAGACCCAAGTGACCGTCCCACCATGGCCATTGCAGTTCTTCTGCTCAGCAGTGACGCTGCAACAATGCCCGTTCCTAAAGAACCAGCTTTTGTTGTAAAGAGGGACCTTTCTAGAACAGCTTCTTCTTCTAGCAAGGCTGATGCCTCCTGGAAGAATGAGCTCCTAGCCACCATAGGAGAAGGTCGATAGCTAAGAGGAGATCCAATGTATCCTTTACTGTTTACTAAGTTTTATCCGTCTGATGTTCTGTTTTGGTTCTCCTCTCCATCAGTTGTATTTGTGTATATAACTTTTTTCGATTTCATGGTTTGGATTAGGGCTTCTGTATATGGTGCAGACCACCAATAAATTGTCCAATTCTTAGGTTGTGTGGTTGTCTTTTGATGGAAAGAATTGAATGGCTTTATATTTGTAGTCACCAATTATAGTTCTCACATGGGGTCTTCATGAATCTTTGCCTGATTATTGGGAAGAAAATTTCCATGGATACTAAAGGAAAGGCTGGTTCCTATAAGAAACAATAATCATATCATACAGTCCTTTCTCCAATGAGGAGAAGAGAAACAAATACAAGGGCACCATCAAGGGAAATGGATAAAAGTTCATAGACCTGTTGGAAGACTAAACGAATATTTATGAAGGTTCTGTTGAAGCCATTGAAGCTGTGGAAGTAGAATGTTAAGCCACCACAACATTCCGGTAAAATTTTCTAATAATTCAAATATTAATAACACACAATACCTTAATTTTTCTCATTTCCAACAACATCAATAATTCCTAATACTCAATACAACTATTTTTTTTTTTTTATAATTAATCTTCTAAACATTACTAAAATTCTAAGAAAAAAATCATTAAATCATGAAATAAAATTATTCACCATAATAATCATACTTCAAATACTACAAATAACATATATTATCTTCCAACAACACAATATATAATTTTTTATCAAAGAAAATATTAAATCAAATTTTTAGGGTTAACCCACCTTGCCTTAAATCTGAAAAATCTAGTCGTTGAAACTAAAATCGAACACCGTAGGAGTGTTCCTTGCATTGAATAGAATATCCTTCTAGAATTTTACGCGAAACGGACATCGTTTGGTAGGTCCATTGGCTTCCCAAAGCCGGCGACCCATTTTTTCTACTCTTTAATCTTAAATTCACCTTCCGTAATTATGAATTATACCCAACTTATAATTTTTCACCTCATGAAAAATACTAATGTAGTCGTAATTTAATTTACTATAAGTCTGCTCTTCAAAGAGTATAATTTGACTGTAATTACCTGAAACATTTTTACTTTGAAATTCACTTAAAACATGATATAATTAACTATTAACAAAATTCAATTTCATACAAATATTAAATACATAAAATAATTTTTTAGCAACCAAGAAGTTGAAATTTGTAATAACCTTTAACCTATTAATTTTACTAATATTTATTTACCAACAAAAATTAAGTAATATTCTAAAACTTAATTC
Organism: Vitis rotundifolia; assembly: GCA_030254885.1. Taxonomy (NCBI): domain Eukaryota; kingdom Viridiplantae; phylum Streptophyta; class Magnoliopsida; order Vitales; family Vitaceae; genus Vitis; species Vitis rotundifolia. Next base: position 6,274,321 of record CM058162.1, on the reverse strand, counting down.
CATAAATTAATTAGTAATTCAATTTATAAAAATCAATTTCTCAACCTTTTGGTATAACTTTTATTTAATTTACTTCATTTGTCAAATTATTCAATCACATCAAAATTTTAAAAGTTAAATTAATAAAATTCATATTTAATTAATTTACCCATTTTGCATTTTTTTTTTCTAAATTCACATATCATAATTTATTCTTAATTTAATTTCAATTCGACTTCGTTTAATGTTTCGTAATTCTATAAAGTTTAATTCTACTTATAAAAATCAAATTGATTCGTTATAAAATTAAATTCAATCTCTTTTTAATTATTTATAACAATTTGATATAATATAAATTTTTAACAAATTTTTCTTACTACGATTTTTATTTATTTATAATTATCCGATAATAATTAAATTAATTCCATAACGTACTTAATATTCAAATTTTCAAAACCTAATCTCAATTATTTGATGGCTAAATTTTTTTCTCAAAATCAAAATTTTATTTATAAAAAATATCAAATTATTGACTTTTGACCAACTTTTTAAAAATATTTCACAATTAAATACTGACACGGGAATCTTTACCACTTTTTTTTTTGACCATTTAACCCACGCTGCACCTTTTTGGAGCAACACGTTCCACGGTGGATATCATCCTACAACACGCACAACTAAAAAAAAAGGGGTGCAACACGCAATAGGTGGAAGGAGATTACGAGTTTCTCTCTAGGCAGCCACACCGTTGAAATAGAAGGGCATCACGCACCATAACGGGGAAATAGCTGTACCATTTTAAAAATGAAACCATGCACCAGAAGCAAAGGGATTACACACTACAATTGATAGGAGGGCATCACGGCTAAAGAGCAAACAGAGAGGATTCACATGGCCGCCATTTAGTTGAAGATCACACGATTAATGGTAAGTTCTTTCTGTTGCGTGCTTTGTTTCAATTTTTTTTTCTTATTTATAATCACATATCATTCTGTTTGTTTATACATTGTTTGTTAGTTCTTAGTTCTTGATTATGTTCCAGGATTTTTAATCGGTAGTTTGATTGATCATGCGTTATTTAGTATATCATTGGAAGTCATGAATATTAGTTTTGATTAACCCCATCTTAATTTATGTGACTTTTAATCGTTAGTTTGATGGATCATATGTTATTTAGTTTTTGTTTCGAGGTTATGAACATTAACTTTGATTTATCAGTTTGACCGAACTCTGAGCCTTCCAGGTCATGTAAGAACTTTGGATCTTTCAGTTGCACTGATCTTTTAGTCATTCTCTCTGCATATGCCACACAACTTTCTGTTTTCGAATTGTCCTAGGCATGGAAGCTGTGAAAAGAAGACAAGGCCTTGGAGTTGATGGACCAGACACTAAGTGAAACATGCAACACAAACGAATTTTGGAGGTGCGTAAATGCTAGGCTGTTGTGTGTGCAAGAAGACCCAAGTGACCGTCACACCATGGCAATTGCAGTTCATCTGCTCAGCAGTGACTCGACAACAATGCCCGTTCCTAAAGAACCCGCTTTTGTTGTAAAGGGGGACCTTTCTAATACAGCTTCTTCTTCTAGCAAGGCTGAAGCCTCCTGGAAGAATGAGCTCCTAGCCTCCATAGGGGAAGGTCGATAGCTAAGGAGGAGATCAAATGAATCCTTTGCCCTTTACTTAGTTTACTAAGTTTTGTCCATCTGATCTGTTTTGGTTCTCCTATCCATTAGTTGTATTTGTGTATAGAACATTTTTCAATATCATGGTTTGAATTGGGCCTCATGTATATGGTGCAGACTACCAACAAATTGTCCAATTCTTAAGCTGTGTAGTTGTTTTTTGATAGAAAAAATTGAATGGCTTTATTTTTGTAGTCAGCAATCATAGTTCCCACATGGGGTCTTCATGAATCTTTGCCTGATTATTGGGAAGAAAATTTCCATGGATACTGAAGGAAAGGCTGTTTCACATGCGAAATGGATAAAACTTCATTGGCCTGTTGGAAAACTAAACAAATATGAAAGGTTCTTGAAGTCATTGAAGCTGTGCGAAGTATAAATGGAGTATAGGATATATTTTCTACCATGATTCTTGGCAGAATGGACATTCCTAATATCCAGTTCTTTCTTCCTCTTTTCGACTCTTTGACATGTTATCCATGATGTCTTTTTCTTTCTTTTATTCTAGCATAATCTTCTTTTGTTCCATTTCATTATGTCCATCCCTTTCTTAGCTTTTTTGGTTTCTAATTTGCAATCTCAATAATGTTAAAAAAGCATGACATGCATACTGAGCCCAAATCCTGTAAGCTTAAATTTTTAGGAAAATTGGTAGTTCAACATGGTGTCAAAGTTTAGTTTGGCGAGAGGTCGTGGGTTTTTTTTATGTGAAGCTATAGTATCAAAACATTGCAATTCTTTAGTATCTCTCCCCCCTCTCACACCCCCCAATTTGCAATTCTATATATGGTATCTCTTCATGTATGTGTGTGTATGAGGCTGCACGTGAGAGAGGGTGTTAAAGAGTATGATATACATATTGAGCCCAAATCCTACAAGCTTAAACTTTTAGGAAAATTAATAATTGAACAAATAATATATTCCTTTGTTTTAATGATTCAAGCAAATCTCCCTATAATCTCTTTTTAAAGATCTCTTCCCCCTCTACAATGAACCTCAATTGCCATTTTTCCATGTAATTAGCCTCTTTGCCACATTACCACTAAATTACCACATCATCACAATCTTACCATATGCTTGGAGGTCAAAATGAGTTCAAGTGTATGCCCCTTGCATATCCTACATTAATGTAATTTTATACACTAACATTTTTTCTCTCATATGATCAAGAAAAATATCTTTGATGCTAGGTAGGTGGAGAACAATGTCCTCATACTGGTTGAGAACATTATCCTTGTGGATGTTAAGATAAGTATCCCTAGTCCCTACAAAAAGTAGTATCCCCACATATGGTGAGACCAATCTACCTGAAGGTGGCCAAAAGGTAGGGTAATGTCCTACATTCATTCAAGATAGACCTAACTCCCATTAATTTAACTTTTATTACTTCCCTATGTGAAGAATATCTAACTCCTATTCTTCAACTAAATTCATTCAGAATCACAGAACTCAGTGTAAGTATGATCTTGACCCTTTGTCTCTTGCAGGTCTCACTGGTTCTAGACCAGCTTAAAATCATACACAAGTTCTTCAAAATTAACAAAATTACCAAAAACTAGTGAGAGCTTGTTGTATTCGATCCTATCTAGACCTTGCATTATTGCTTATGCTATACAAAAGCAAGATTTAGCCTTGACAAAAATAGTATCATATACTTGAAGCAACCATGCCAAATGTATAGCATACTTTGAAACAACAGTAGGGCAAAGATTTTGGAAAAAAAATAAGAGAAGAAATTCTTTGATATGCATTTCATGCATTTTTTTTCCCTTTTGTGATAAGTATGCATCTTATGCTCTTTTATTTTCATTCTTTGCTACGATAATTACTTGAGTATCTATGGACCAAAATGTTTTTGATTTCATAGTCACTACTTTCACCTTCTTTGTTTAATTAGATGGTTTGAGCTGACTAAAAAATGATCGAAGTCAATATGAAGGAATTCACGTTGTGATGAGAGGTCTTTTCTTTCTACTTCTTAGTTAGAGAAAAAGGAATTGAGTTAAAAAAAAGGCAAAGATATCTACTTTTAGAAATTTGTCCCGTCATGACTTACATTATCTTGCAAAAAGAGAGGAAGAAAGCATAGGCAATGGCCCAACAAAAAGGATGTTCCTATTAGTGGATGTTTCAATAATTTAATTTAGAAAAAATGATGTGGATGGTAGTATATGTGCATTAGATTCAAATATAAAAAAATTTAAAAAGTACAAAGAAATAAGACCTAAATATAATAATGTAGGAATCACGTACAAAACAATGAGACTATTTATAAGATATAAAGTAATGAAATCGATTATATGATATATGATTTATGATTGGGCAATATTGTAGTTGTATCCTTCAACTTATAAAAAGAAGACTCAAATGATAGGAATTCACTAAAGAAAGTTGTTCATTTCCGTACAAAGACGGATAGAAGGGGGCTATTGTCTGGGGGGTGGGGTGTAACTTGGAAATTTTTTTTTTATGGGTGATATTAAAAAAAGTAATATAATATGTGGCCCTCCCCCATATGCTTACTCTTATTTTTTTTCTCTTATCTTTTCACTTAAGACCACCAGTACATTGTACATAGAAAAGTGAAAAATCTTGCCAATTGCCCCCCAAACTTTAAATCCCATGTCTGCCACTATTTGCTTGCACCTTTCTTCTTAGTTTTTTTATTGTTATTTATTTATTTATTTATTTTTTATTTTTTAACTTTGATTTCCTCTAAGAAGAACCATTTTTAACTGAGATTCTACTGAGAAAGCTTTATTAAGTTCGTGCAAGTTGGATTAAGAAATGTTTAAGTTGTCTTGCATGGCTTGAGAGAAAATATGATTGGATGCTATTAAAAAGGGTGATGACCTTTTGTGGAAATTCTTATAGAAGTAGCACATGCAAAAAGATGGTAAAGATAGTCCTATAGAAAGCTGGGAGTTAAAGTAGATTATTCCACATGGATTGTCAGTTAAGTCAATGCATGGCAACATGGTGGAGAAAGCTTAATATAACGTGGAATGTTATAAAAAGGTTAATTAAATAAGATGGTTAAACACTTAAACCCTTAGCCCATATATATAAAGAAAAATGAGATAACACTAAACATAGAGAAAAAAAGTGATGTGAAAATGAGAAACATCACCATGATGAGTATGAGTTGTATTCCAATCACATGTATTTATCAATTGCCTAAAGTTATTTGTGAGAGGTTGTGAGGAGAAAAAAGAAGGAAAAATATCAAACAAAATGTTAGGATCTGTTTTTGAAAATGTTTTAAAAAACAACTCTCAAAAGAATTTTTGAGAATGGTTTTCAAAAATAGTTTTCTAATGTTTTTTATAATCAAAGTTAGTTAGGAAACTTAGAATGTTCTCAATCAGTTTCTTTGTATTTTTAAATATTTCTAAAAATAATTTTTATTTATAATTCTTTATTTTTAATCATTTTTCGTATTTGTATAATTATTTTTTTTAAATAATCGTCGTATATTAAATAAATAAAAATAATTAAAATATGTTATATGAAAACATCATATTTTTAGAATATTTCCTAAAACCTGTTTTGAGAACAACTTATATCCAAATATGTTTTCATGTTTTTTTGTTTTTTTTTTTGTTTTAAAAGATTGTTCTTGAAAACATACCAACAGAACTCCAATTTATTTTCTACATACCCTTTCATTTTTCATGCAGTTTCTCATAATTGGTTTAGGGCAATTGGAGTTACACATTAAGACTTTGATCATTTGATTCAGCGAAAAATGAATGAGAATGTTTGAAAATAAAAGATTTGGAAGAGAAAATAAGCATGCAACCACTGCAATGAACGGTCATTCAATTATGCAATTCTTTCTTTTTTCCTTTTTAACTGAGTGGACTGAGAGAGGACTGCAATAGTACTGTGTGACTTTGCCACCCTTCAAGAGCTAGGAAAAAGTCCCCATGAAAGCTTCAAGTAAAATTTGAGGTTGAGGACAAAGAACTATAACTTTTAGTGCAATACTTTCCAAATTTTATACCAAAAAGACTCTCAGGATTCCAATTTCTTACGGAAAAAGTCTATCATGATAAAAAGGGCTTGCTACAAAATACAAAAGCCTTTCATGTGGGTTCATTAGAGGAGACATTTTCATCTAATCCGTGCAAAGAAAGAAAAGATTAAAGATGTGATAAAGATAAGGAAGGAATATCTTAAATTCTCGATCGATAAATATTTCTTTTTCTAAATAATATTATATAAAATATTTCATACGTTTATATATCATTATAATATTGGATTTTCTTATAAAATAAGAAAAGTTATCTTTATAGATATTTTAGATTTTGAGAGGAAAATTAAGATTATGAGATGAAGATGGTTATGAGGGAAAAAGGTAATGAGATGAACTATGAAGACTATATGCGGTAGATAGAGATGTATGAAAAGACGAGAGACACCAGGTGAGTAAGGAAGTTTGTGATTGAGGACATAGATTTTAGAAATGAAAAAAACAAAACTTCATTTGTATGCATTTTATGTATGCTTTAGTAATAAGTATCCATTTTATGCTGTTCAAATTAGATGGTTGAGTTGACTTAAAAATTATCCAAGTCAATATGAAGCAATGCACATTGTCATGAGAGGGTCTTTTTTGATTTCTTAATTGAAAAAAGGGATTAGGTTAAAATAAGGCAATGCCATATACTTTTAGAAACCTACCTCCATCATGACCAAGGATAAAAATATCGGTAATCACGGATATATAGATACTTCGATTTTACGGATATATCAGAGATATCAGAGATATATCGGCGAATATTTTGACAAAAAATATCGATTGTTATAAAATTGATCAAAGTTCGTGAAAATATAAAAAAAACTCTGAAAAATGAAATTAGAAGTGTAATAGACTTTTAAAAGTTGTTTTGTTAAAGAAATTGATATATATATATATATATATATATATATATATATATATATATATATATATATATATATATATATAAATGTACATTGATTATTAAATTACATCAAATATTATTCGATAATAATATTGTGATATTTGATTATAATATGTCTAATTTTAAAATATATTTAATATTAAAATTATGATACATCTAATTCAATTGTATTAAATGATATAAAATAAATAATGATAAATGTATACTTTTTTAATATTAAAAACACTATGAATAAAATTATCATGATAATTTTTACATTTTTGTTAATCTACTAAATGAAATTTTTTTATTTAATTATAAAATAATTATAATTAATTTGTTGTTTAAAGTATTTTTTAAATATTTTATTGATATGATACTTTTAATATATATATATATATATATATATATATATATATATATATATATGTATGTGTGCGTGTGTATGATACTTTTAATATATATATATATATATATATATATGTGTGTGTGTGTGCGTGTGTGTGGTGCAAGATATTTATCAAAGGGCAAACTTGTCTTGGTGGTATGATGGACACTTATGCAAACTTTTTGGCGAGGGGTTTGAGTCCCTCCAGCAGTAGAGAAATAAGCTCATTTTTGAGCTTTGACAATGATATATCGCAGAAATATCAATATTTTAATCACTCATCATGACTTACATAACTTTACAAAATGAAAAGAAAGTAAAGGCAATGGTCCAAGAAAAAAAGGATGTTCTTGACGTTGGACATCTCAATAATTCAATTCAATTAAAAAAATGATGTGGTATTAGATATGAGCTTTGACAACGATATATCGCTGAAATATCGAAATTTTAATGACTCTTCATGACTTACATTACTTTGCAAAATGAAAAGAAAGTAAAGGCAATGGTCCAACAAAAAGGGATGTTTTTGATGTTGGACATTTCAATAATTCAATTCAATTAAGAAAATGATGTGGTATTAGATAAAACATAGAGAAATAAGATCTAGATACACAATGAAAGAAAAAAAAAAGGATTCTAATACAAAACAATGAGACTATACACAAAATACGAGGCAACCTTTTGATTAGAGTATTCACAAACCTAGTATAATAAAAGAAAGCTCATTTGCTAGCAACTTTCTTCTTATATAGTTTAATTATTTTGGTTTCCCATAAAAGTACCAATTTTTAACTGAGATTTTACTAAGAGAGCTTTGTTTAGTTCATGTAGGTTGGATTAAAAAATGGACTAAGTTTAAGTTATCTTGCTTGGTTTGAGAGAAAAAACGGTTGGATGCTATTAAAAAAGGGTGATGTTCTTTTGTGGAAATGCTTTTAGAGAAGTAGCTCATGGAAAGAGATGGTAAATCTTGTCTTATAGATAGCTAACTCAAAGTGGATTATCCTAAATTAATGTTGGAATTTACAAGGAAAAAAAAAAGAAAAGAAAATTGAGTCATATTTGATAACTTTTTTTTTTAAAATTTCTATTCTTATATATATATATATATATATATATATATATATATATATATATATATATATATATATATATAACTAGAAAATAGAAAACAATTTTTTGTTCTTAAAAAAAATGGTGTTTGCAGAGAACATCTTATAATTGTTTTTCTGAAAGATGTTTTAAAAAGGGAATGTTTAAAAATAAAACACTATAGAAATTATTTTTAAAATATTTAAGAACATTTAAAACATGTTAATAATATTTTAAGTTTTCAAATAAATTTTTATTTTGTAAAATATCAGAGAAAAGTTTTTCAAAACTATTTTTTAGAATTATTTATGAAAACACTTCCTAAAATAGAACCTTGATTCTCGCTAACTAAAGTAGGTATTTGAAACTTGATGATTCTCAAAGTTGAAGAAAGTATTAAAAAAATTATTGAGTTCACCTCATTTTATAGTTTGAGGCAATGAGTTAAGTAGTATGACACCATGCTATAGGAGTGATAAAGTTTGATAAGATTCACCAATACGATGTAAACCTACACACTTTTCATAGGTTTGAATTGAGTATAATTGAGTTTGAGTCAACTTGTGTAACCCGTTTAATAAATAGATAATTTTTTGGTCAACTTGCACATCACAAATAATCTTGTTGATTAACTTAATAATAATTTTAAATTCTTAATGAATTCTTCATATAGCTTCCATAAAGAGGGAAAGAGCCTGGTTTGGGGTTGACTTGAAATCCTTTGAGATTTTGGTTGGCTTCTTCAAAGGAAAAGTCTCTAGGGTTATCACTGAGAGGGGACAAAGATTCTGGACCTGGATTAGGTTTGGAGAAAGAGGTCTTTCCTTCCTCCTACAAGGGGTGGAGTTCTGTATTAAAAAAAAAGATTGAAAAGTTTTTAGCAATTCTTGGGTCGAATAAGAGAGAAGCTTCAAGCTTCAGCTACATAGTAATGAAGCAGGGAGATTTCTTTTGTGCTTAATTTTTACTACAAGAGAGAGAAGGTTCGTTTTGATCTTTCCTGAAGACAGAGGTTTACCAAGAGGTTGGTTAGTCTTGGCACAAAAACTGAGAAGTTGCAGAGTAATGAGTCCTCATGGTGTGGTCGAGGAATCATCAGGAGAGGCTACTCACTCTAAGAGAGCTGAGTTTATGGGAGATAAAGTTCTGGCTTCTTATGATGAGGTAATGAAGGGGCCAAGGAAGGTTGTGTACGATTCTATATGGTTGCAGTTTGGAAATGTTAACTCTTTCAACAAAATGCAAGTCCTCGATCGCTGCTTAATGGGGCAATAAGGTGATTTCTCAGATGAGGCCTTCTTTTACCCCTCTTGAGAAGTTGGGCTAAGGTTCGTTGGAAGCTAAAAGAGAATTTGCACTTGTTGTTGTTTGGGGGCTCTCTGATTTTGTTTAAATTTAAACTTGGGGGGAGACAGAAATGGTTCTATAAGAAGAGAGGTGGTTTTACAAGGAAAAAACTCTAATGCTTGATAGATGAAGTCCTTTGGTTGGTTGCTTTAAGGAAAGTGTTCAGTCCAGAAAAGCTTGGGTTAGAATTATGGGTCTACCGTTTTTTTTTAGGACAAAAGCTTTTTCTAACAGGTGGGAGATGCTTGCAAAGGTTTTCTAATGGTAGATGAGGAGACTGCAGGGGAGGCGAATCTTGAGTGGGCACGGATCTCGAGTGGGCACAAATCTTGATCAAGACGAATGAGAGAAAGGTGCTAGAGAGTTTACAGGTGATTGTAGGACAGTTTTGCTTCACCATTCAATTGTGGTGAGAGTTCCCACCTTGGTGATCGAACTTCTCTGTTGTATCAAAATACTTAGCCTTTTTACGTAATAACTCTGATTAAGAAAATTTTTAGAAAGAGTCATTATGACTTTTGTAGTACTTCGGGTATCGTTCTCAAGGACTGGCTTATGGAAATTGTCAATACTATAATAAATGAATTGCTTTTGTTTAAATCCTAAAGTGAAAAAAAAAATCTAAATAATGTGAAACTAAGTAAAAGAAATTAAATTAATAACAAATGAATATTGATTTTAAATTCGATTGATTCAAGTTTGGGGCTTACCATAATCTAACCTAGGGTATAAAATTTAGAGAAAACAAGGGTCTTTTATGTAATATGATCTTAAGGTTTTGGGATCCTTGGCCGTTCACGATCAAGTTGAGTTCTCTAACTCAAAATTGCATCCGAAACCTAATTTTTCATTTTTAAAACAGATTCCTAAAACCATTAAATGAATGAGATTGATTACCAATTTAAGATTTGACTTTTTAAACCTTCTTACTTCTTATAACTTTGTTTTGGGGCAAATAACGATAAGGAAGACAGGGATAACTAATGATAAAAAATTACCAAGAATCACTAGTATGGGTAATAACCTATCGTATCATTTCCTAAAATAACTCACAAGGATAGGATAAAAAAAATTGATAAATTGTCACCCAACCAATAATTATTCTCATTGTTATAATAATTTACCCATTGTCTTTATAGGTTTCCTAACCCTTAGGTTTTCATGCTTCAAGTCCTAAGTTGGCTTCTTAGCCTCTCATGGGGATGGTGTCACATTTACAATCCATAATAGGGTAAAAATCCATAATTTGAATAAAAAGAAACTAAAAACAATATATTTAATAAAGAAGAAAAGAAAACAAATCAAAGTTCTCGTTTTCTTCCATTTCCAATGTCAAACTCTCTGGAAAAATATTCAAGATATCTAAAACCTAGAACTAAGAGAGTTTATATAATATCATCAATTACCTAACATGTGGCACACTTTAATTGGCCACTTATTACAAAAATAATTATCTAAAAATGATTAAAAAAAATAATAAAATGACGATTTCTAGTCGTGTGGGGCCTACTTAGGGTAGCTGGAGTGCCCTAAATGCAATTCTCGAGGTAGAGGAGGCGAAACATCATAGTGGCAGTAGGTGAGTTTGAAATTGGGGTCATTTTGAATTTGATTTCAAATTCATAAGTTGAATTTTGAAATGATTTCGAAATGGCCCTTCAGCTTTACACAGTTGTCTTCAAATGACCATAACTTATTCATTTAAGCTCCGATTGTACACCGTTTATGACATTGGACTCTTGACTTCTTGAGTTTCAAAACAATATATAGTATACCTAAAATGGACTTCAGAAAGTACTCTAAATTTGTCCAAAGTACATGTTGCCACCAGATTTTGAGTTCTTAATTTTCATGCAGTTGAATCTTGCTTCATGCCTCATTTTCCATGTTTTCTTGCCTTCTTTCTTACTCCATAATGGTCATTTCTCATCTTCCAAACTCATGATATCCTTGTCTTGCCTTTTCTCATGGTCCATGAGTCTTGACTCACTTATTTCCTCATTTAGCCATTTCTTGATATTTCAAAATCTAAAGTGATTCAATTTGCACCATTTTCTTCTCTCAAACCTGAGATAAGTCTCCAAAGTACAAGTTAAACTCATGACTAGGGCCTTAGCATCGATTTAGGTCAAGTTGGGTGATTTGAATGTCCATCGGTGCACAAATCATATCGAATATATGCAATTAGAGCACATATTTTGGCTCCAATCACTTGGCTCTCTCAGATGCACTCTTGTAACGAGCAACTGGGCATAGTGGAGGAAATGGGTGGGGTCACACGCACGTTCGGGAGCATGGGGTTCCCAAGTCTACAAATGTAGGCAAAGAAAGGCGACATGTCTACTGTTGGAGGACTGGCTATTGGTGGTGGAGTTGTCTCGTTAGGTTTTTTTTTTGGGAAAAGCTGATTTAGGTGGGAAAAGAGACAGTTGAGTTGATAGAAGACCGTCCTATGGCTGTAGAAGAAATAACTTTTGAGGGGGTCTTAGTGGACGTGGCCTTCCTCTCTGCTGGGTTGAGCCTTGGGTGTGAGCTGGAGGCAACTTTTAAAAGCCCTTCTACCTCTTCTATGGGAGATTGGGCTCTTGGTGCTCCAAATTGCCCAAGAGAAGCCATTTGCCCATAAAAGCTATGTGGGTCTTATCCCCTTGGGCTTATGTGAGCGGAAGATGTTTAAGTCCTTACTAGACCTTTCATTCTTTGCTGAAAGGGTACTATGCCTTAGAAGGGCTCTACAGTTAGGAGATGAAGCTTTATGGTGGCCCTTTTTGTCTATGCAGTGTTCCATTGGCAGTTGTTCTCCAATTGACTTCGCTCTGTTGGAAGAGTTGGACTGATTTCCAGGTACAATTTACTCTCTCTCTTTCCCCTTAGGTTGTGGGTCTTTTTTTTTTTCTTCTTCTTCTTCTTTTCTTGTGGGATTGAAGAGTGGTGACCAACAGTTGAAGAGTTTGATTTGTTTGGAGGATATGGTAAATGGTGGTTGTGAGCTTTTGCTTGTGAAAGAGGCTGTAGGGAAATTTCCTCTTAAAATGGTCTTGAAAGATGGTTCGGAGATGGATCTACAGGCAATAGCGGGAGTATGGAAGTCGTGTTTAGAATAGGGGAAGAAGAGTGTTTGGCTTCTGAAAGGGATCTTAACGTGTCAAAAGACAACTTTAAGAGGTTATTGACCTTTAGTAAGTCTTTGAGATTCCTAGTGGAAAGTTGTGAAAAGGAAATTATGTAGCTCTTTCGAAGGTTAGAGCTTCGAAAGAAAAAGAAGAAAGGAAAGGGATTGAGGTAGAGGCTAAAAAAGAGTGTGATGCTTGGCTCTGAGTCTGAAAGGGAGTTTTGCAAACTAAAATGCTTTGTGAACTACAAATCAACCTCGAGTATTGGAAAAAGGGCGGGTAAGAGTTTTGGGGAATTATCCAATTGTTGTCAATGAAGGTTCGAATCCTTTCGTGGAATGTAAGAGAGGTTAATGAGGGGGAAAAACGCAAAGTTATTAAAGCTCTGATTTGCTTGCACTCAGCTGATTTGGTTTGCCTTCAAGAAACCAAGGTCCATCAAATATTAACCCCTTTAGTGAGGAGCTTGAGGGTGGGGAGGTTTCTGGCCTGGGAAGCAGCAAAGGTTAGAGGTCAGGTAAGGGACATCTTGGTTTTTTTGGAACACATGAGTGCTAGAGCTCATTGACACGAAAGTAGGTGCTTTATCAGTTTCCTGTCGTTTCAGAAATTGTAAGGATAACTTTTCTTGGATGTTTACAAGGGTTTATGGTCCTATGCTGAATGAAGAGAGAGAAAATTTTTGGAATGAATTAGGAGACATCAGAGGGCTTTGGAATGATCCTTGGTGTGTGGGCGGGGATTTCAATGTTATGAGATTCTAAGGGTAAAAGAGAAATTGTCAATGTGTTTCAGCCTTTATGAGGCGCTTCTCTGAGGTCATTGATGATTTGGATCTAAAAGATTTGCCACTATTGGGGGATGCCTTTACTTGGACGGGTGGGTTAAACAATGGCTCAACTTCTAGGCTTGATCATTTTTTGTTGTCTGAAGACTGAGAGAATCACTTCAGCGGGTTGTGTCAGTACATTATCCGAAGACCAGTCTCAGATCATTCTCTCATTCTGCTTAATGGAGGCGGGTGAGGATAGGAAAAATTCATTTTTGTTTTAAAAACATGTGGCTAAAAATAGATGAATTTAAAGAGTTGATCAGGGGTTGGTGGAAAGGTTATAATGTTCAAGGATCATTTAGCCACATTTTAGTGGTTAAACTCATTGCTCTGAAACATAATCTTAAAGCTTGGAACAGAGAGGTGTTTGGAAATGTTTATACTAAGGAGGTTGTTGCATTATCTCAACTTGGTATTTGGGATGCTCAAGAAAGGGAAAGGTTTCTCTTTATTAAGAAAAGAGAGATTAGAAAAAGGGTAGCAGTGAACTTCAAATATTAGGCAGATTTGAAGGAGATTTCTTGGAGACAAAAGTCAAGGGAACTGTGGCTAAAAAAAGGGGATGAAGACACCAATTTTTTTTTTTTTCTTTTTCAGAAGATGGCCAATGCTAGAAAAAGAAGAAATTTTCTGGCCAAGCTTAGGGTGAATGGTGTTTTGTTAATTGAGGAGGTGGCTATTAAAGAAGGTGTGGAAAATGCCTTTCAAAGTACCCTTTCAGATTCGGGGGATTGGAGACCACCTATTAGTGGGTTGGACTTTGCTTCTGTACCTAGCCTTAAAGCTCAAGCTTTGGAGGTTCCTTTCATTGAGGAGAAGGTATTTGTTGCCATTTCTTGCTTGAATGGGGATAAAGCCCTTGGGCCAGATGGCTTTTCCATGGCCATTTGGTAGGCTTTTAGGATGTGGTGAAAAATGAAGTGATGGGTTTTTTTTACAAAGTTTCACGAGTTTGGGACTTTCCAAGGAGCATAAATGCCACTTTTATTGTCTTGGTTCCAAAGAAGGGGGGAACTAAAGATCTTAAGGACTTCAGGCCAGTTAGCTTGGTAGGAAGCTTATATAAGCTTTTGGCTAAGGTCCTAGCCATTCATCTCAAGAAAGTGGTGGGGTACTTAGTGTTGGTTTTTCAGCATGCTTTTGTGGCAGGGAGACAAATTTTGGATGTTGTTTTGATTATGAATGAAGCCATTGATTCTAGAATGAAAGCCAACTTGAGAGGGGTCATTTTTAAATTGGATATCGAAAAAGCTTATGATCATGTAAACTGGAACTTTATTTTTGCAGTGTTGGAAAAGATAGGTTTTGGTTCTAAGTGAATTAGCTGGATTAGATGGTGCATCTCTACAGCTTAGTTCTCGGTTTTGGTCAATGGGTCTCTATCAGTCTTCTTTCAAAGTTCTAGGGGCTTACGATAAGACGACCCTTTGTCTCCTTATTTATTCATCTTGGTAACAGAGGTTCTTTCTCTCACTGTTATGAAGGCAAAGAAGGGAGGGTTCATCAATGGCTTTCAAGTTAGAGGAAGAGAAGGAGAGAGGGTGGAGATTTCCCACTTGTTGTTTGCAGACGACACCCTCATTTTTTATGATGCTAAGAAAGAAGTCCTTGAGTACTTGAGCTGGAATTTTATGTGGTTTGAGGCTATGTTAGGCCTAAAGATTAATTTGGAGAAAAATGAGCTCATCTACATTAGGGAAGTTTCAAACTTAGAGGATCTTGTTGGGGCTTTAGGGTGCAAGGAGGGTTCCCTTCCTTCTACCTATCTAGGATTTTCGTTGGGAGCTCATTTCAAGTCCTTTAGGGTATGAGATGGGGTAGAAGAGAGATTTTGAAAAAGATTAGCATTGTGGAAGAGGCAATATCTTTCAAAAGGTGGAAGGTTGACCTTGGTGAAGAACACTTTGTCTAGTCTGCCAATTTACTTTATGTCTCTCTTTGTCATTCCAAGAAGAGTAGCCACTAGACTAGAGAAGATTTAAAGAGACTTTTTGTGGGGAAAATGTGCCTTATAATAAAAGCCACACTTGGTAAAATGGGCTATTGTTCGGTTGGACAAACAGTAAGGAGGCTTGGGTATCAGAGATTTAACCATCCTTAATGAGGCTCTCTTAGGCAAGTGGTCTTGGAGATTTGCAAGTGAAAGAGACCCTCTCTAGAAACGGGTGATTGGTTTTCTAAAGTTGTTAGGGAAGGACATGATGTGGGGGTGTGGAAGGCTATTAGAGGTAGATGAGAGATGTTTAAAACAAGAACTGGGTTTATAGTTGGGTTTGGAAATAGGGTGAATTTCTGGAAGGACAAGTGGTGTGGGGATTCATCCTTATGGGAGTTCTTTCCTGAGCTTTATTCCATAGCCTTCTCTAAAGATGCTTGGGTGAGTGACCTTTGTGATGATGGTGGTTAGAGTCCTAGGTTTATGAGGTAACTGCATGATTGGGAGCTAAAGGAGGTGCAAGCCTTCTTAGGGAGATTGTTAGCACACCCCTTGTCTGTGGAGACCGATGATGCCATGGTATGGTTGCTTATGAAGAATGGTGCTTTCTCTGTTAAGTCTTTCTATTCCTACTTAGTCGATAGGAGCTAGAGTGAAACCATTCCCCCATGGTATTGTTTGGAATTCTTGGGCGCCTCCGAGAATTAGCTTCTTTGCTTGGGAAGCAACTTAGGTCAAGATTTTGACTTTGGATCAACTTAAACAGAGGGGGTTAGAGGATTCCTAATAGATGCTACTTGTGTAAAGAAGAAGAAGAAACTAGTGACCATATTTTCATTTATTGTTCGAAAGCTCGTTTGTTGTGACAGTTGATTTTTTGCACTTTTTGGCATTCAGTGGGTGTTGAGTTGTTCAGTTACAAAGGTTCTTTTGAGTTGGCATGGGTCCTTTGTGGGTAAAAAGATGAAGAAAGCTTGGAAAGTTGCTCTGTTGTGTATGTTTTGGGCTTTATGGCAAGAGAGAAATATGAGGGTTTTTGACAACTTTGAAAGCACATATCAAATAATTAATTTTTTTTTTTGTATCTATTTTAGGATTGGATTAGATTGTACATTGAGGATGGATCTTTATCATTGTTAGACTTTGTGGATTGGGTAGGCTCACGATAGGGTGTGGTAGCGGGTTTTTGTGTTTTCACCCATTTTTGTCATTTTTTCTTCGTATACGATGTGTATACTTTCTTTCTTTTAATACAATTCTTATTTACTTATATATAAAAAAAAAAAATAAACCCTTTAACCCATATTTGACTCATTTAATTTTTTTTTATAAATAAATAGGTCAATTAAGTCATAAAAATATTTGATTGAGAAATTAATTATACAAACTTGTACAAGACCTAATTCAACTTGATTATTAAATAGAATGACCTAATTATTTAATGAATTAAATGAGTTATATGATATGTTACCTATTTCATAATTAGGTAGTATTTAGATTTGTATTTTTAACATAATTATTATTCATGTTGGGTTTAGGTTGACCTATGTAGTAGAATACCTAGACTTTGACATGATACAAAATACAACCCATTAACATCAATTACCACCCTAATATGCTGGAGAAGAAATGATTATTTTTGTAATCCAAACATTTGAAAATATACGTTGAAATGTAAGCAATTGGGTAAAATACAAATTTATGGTATCAAAAATTTGGATACAAAGTAATAGGACCTAAAGTGTGATACATATGAAACATTTTAAGGTGTTTTAGTTGATTTTTTTTTTTTTTTTCACAACTCATTGAGTAACAATTAAAAAAAGAAGAATATTTTAAAAACTTTTATATCATACATGAATAAACGAAGAAAATTAGTTTTTATATTTGAATCTATTTATTAGAATTCTTTCAAAAACCCTTTTAAAAGCATTGCAAAAACAGACTCTTGAATTTTCTTGTTTATCCCATTATGAAGCTCCTCCAAGTTGGAGAAAGTATAGAAAAATTTATTGGTTGATGCTCATATTTCATTTCTTAAAAGAGATAAACTATAAATACAAAGAAAAAAGTGAAGTGAAATGAGGAACATGATGATATACAAAACATAAAGACTTTAGAAGACACCAGAAAGCATATTATAGCTGCAATAAAGAGAAAAGATGAAAGTAGTGTATTGAAAAGGAGACATGGTCCACCTTATTTTCTTTCTTTTTCTCATTTGGGAACTTAAACCCAGAAAATGAAGAAAGAAAAAGCTTTGCATGCTACACTCCAATGATTAATCATTCAATTAGATATATGTTTTTGTTTTTATTTTTTATGTGGTCTGAGGGAGGAAGACTAAGATGACAATACTGATGTGACTTTGCTCCACTCGAGTCAAGAGGACGAGTCTCCATTAAAAACTATGGATTTGAGGGCATAGCTCTAAAAAGAGGCAAAATGATAAGAAGAAAATTCATGGTTCCTGTCTCTGCAACCCACATGCTATCTACCATCTTTTTCGTCTTGTGTTCTGTCCTGTATTGCTCTGCTAGAGATACCATCACACCGGAGGACTGGCTTAGTAATGATGGAGGAACTCTTGTTTCAGCCAATCAAACTTTTGAATTGGGCTTCTTTTTTCCCAAGGAAAGGTTCAACAAAGGAAAATACATTGGTATATGGTATTACAGGTTGGAGCCGAAAACCGTTGTGTGGGTAGCCAATAGAAACGACCCACTGCCTGACGACAGTGTTGGAGCTCTTGCCATTGCAGATGACGGTAACCTCAAGCTAGTGAATGAAAGTGGAGCAGCTTACTGGTTTACTAATGTTGGAAGCTCGTCTTCCATGGGTAGGGTGGCCAAGCTCATGGATTCTGGGAACTTTGTTTTAAGCGACAACAGATCTGGGGAGATTCTTTGGCAGAGTTTCAAGTACCCAACTGATACTTTTCTTCCTGGGATGATTATGGAGGGAAGCTTAACATTGACATCATGGGTAAGCCCCGTTGACCCTACACCTGGAAGCTATACTTTCCAGCAAGATGCTGATAAAGATCAGTATATCATACTTAAAGATTCAGTTGTTAGATATTGGAGAAGTGAGGAATCAGAAGGAATGGGTTCTGCAGCAGCCGAGCTCTTATCCAATTTCAGCAAGACCAGCAAATCAACTGGGTCTGTCCCCAGTTCTTATACACGGTTGGTGATGAATTTCACCGGGGAAATAAGATATCTAGGTTGGGATAATTATAGGAAGGAGTGGTCTGCATTCTGGTGGGCGCCGCAAGACCGATGCAGTGTGTTGAATGCTTGTGGGAATTTCGGTTCTTGCAATGTTAACAATGAATTTATGTGCAAATGTTTGCCTGGATTCGAGCCTAAGTCCCTGGAGAGATGGACTGATGGAGATTTTTCAGATGGGTGTTCTAAAAAGACAACCCTCTGTGGGGACACATTCTTGATCTTGAAGATGATTAAAGTAAGAAAGTATGACATTGAGCTTTCGGGTAAGGATGAAAGTGAATGCAGAAGAGAGTGCCTTAAGACCTGTCACTGTCGAGCTTATGCTGGAGTTGGAACGATACAAAGGGGCCGTGCTAGCACCCCTCCCAAGTGCTGGATTTGGTCTGAAGATCTCGGTAGTCTTCAGGAGTATTACACAGATGGCTATAATCTTTCTCTCCGTGTCGCCAAATCGGATATAGGTATCCTCTCTGCTTGCCCCCTTCTACTTCTGAATTTAATTGATTGTTAATGAGGAAAAGCATGAATAATTCATTCTAATTCTGCAGAATCAACAGTAAGAAATTGTGAAACTTGTGGCACAAACTTGATCCCCTATCCACTAAGCACTGGACCAAACTGTGGTGATCCCCTGTACTTCAGTTTCAGATGTGACAATGCCACAGACCAAGTCTGGTTCGCCTTACCTAATGACAGGTACCGAGTAACCAGCATCACTCCAGAGAGATCGAAGTTTCTCATCCAAGTGAATGATATTGATAACTGCGAAGCACGAAATTCACAAGACAAGAAGATACTGCAGCTCAATCCACCTTTTGGAATAGCTAGCTGGTGCAATTCTGACACAGGAAATTCTAGCTCCAGCATGCCTATGAAAGGTCGGTATGAAATTGAAATAAGTTGGGATCCACCACCAGAGCCGGTTTGTAACTCAGCAACAGACTGCAAGGACTGGCCAAATTCCAGTTGCAGAACGCAAAATAGAACGAGAAGGTGCTTTTGTAATCAAAACTTCAAATGGAACAGCTTCAGTTTAAATTGTACACAAGGTGAGGATGCTTTTCAGCAAGCATATTGCTAAATTGCATTGAAAGACATTGTGATTAGTAATGGCAGATGTGCTGCCTTCTCCATGAATGAGAGTGGTCTTTCTTTGTTTCAGATGGTGGCAATCTTGCAGAGCCTCCAACACCTGCAAACCAGAAGTCATCATCATCATCCTCGGCTCTGGTAGTTGTGGTAGGCATAGTAATTGCTGTTGTAGTAGTTGCACTTCTATGCATCATTGGTTGTATTGCTTATTTTCGAAAAAGAACCATCTCCAAAAGGGAAGGTAATCTTTGTGCTATTTGCGCCACCGTTTTAACTTCTGGTCTTTTTTGTTTCATGTTGATTGGCAGAATTGAGAATATTTTTAGGGGACTTCTTCATAATGTAGTCTTGTTTCTGAATTCAGAAAACAGAACAAATCCAGGGCTTCACTTGTATCATAGCGAGAGCCGTGTGAAAGACTTAATAGACTCTGAGCAATTCAAAGAAGATGATAAGAAAGGCATTGACGTACCATTTTTCGACTTAGAAGACATACTGGCTGCTACAAATCACTTTTCAGATGCAAATAAGCTTGGACAGGGGGGTTTTGGGCCAGTTTACAAAGTAATAGTCCTTAATTTCCACATTAGTCTCATTTCAAGGTTTCTGGTTTGTCTGTCTAATACCATGCGCTATGGCATCTAGGGAAAGTTTCCTGAAGGGCGAGAAATTGCAGTAAAGAGACTCTCAAGAGCTTCGGGACAAGGCTTACAGGAATTTAAGAACGAGGTTGTGTTAATTGCCAAACTTCAGCATCGAAATCTGGTTAGACTTTTGGGCTATTGTGTTGAAGGAGATGAGAAGATTTTACTCTATGAATATATGCCCAACAAAAGCTTAGACTCCTTCATATTTGGTTTGCCTCTAACCTGCCTAAAAGTTCCTTCTTCTTTTTTTTTCTCCCAATTACAATGTATACATGTCTGAAGTCATGCTTTCCAATGGGAACATTGCAAGATCGAATTCTATGCTTGTTACTGAACTGGGAGAAGCGATTTGATATCATTTTGGGAATTGCTCGAGGGCTACTTTATCTTCACCAAGATTCAAGATTGAAGATTATTCATAGAGACTTGAAAACAAGCAACATTCTACTTGATGACGAGATGAATCCCAAAATTTCAGACTTTGGCTTGGCAAGGATTTTTGAGAGTAAGCAAGTAGAAGCAAGCACAAACAGAGTAGTTGGAACTTAGTAAGTACTGCATATTGTGTATAGTAAAAAGCAGGCAGTTGCATGATTGCATCCGCAATTAACTGAGTAGTGTTTTTAACTGGTTCAATGCAGTGGCTATATGTCTCCAGAGTATGCATTGGATGGGTTTTTCTCAGAAAAGTCTGATGTCTTTAGCTTTGGTGTTGTGGTACTTGAGATCATCAGCGGGAAGAGGAACACCAGATCTTATCAGTCTGACCGGAATCTGAGCCTTCTAGCCCATGTAAGTCCTTTGAATTTCTCATTTGCGTTGATCCTTTGGACATTCTATATATATGCCATGAAACCCTTGTACGTCCAAACATTCCCAGGCATGGAAGCTGTGGAAGGAAGACAGGGTGTTGGAGTTGATGGACCAGACACTAAGTGAAACATGCAACACAAATGAATTTCTGAGGTGCATGAATGTTGGGCTGTTGTGTGTGCAAGAAGACCCAAGTGACCGTCCCACCATGGCAGTTGCAGTTGTAATGCTCAGCAGTGACACTGCCACACTCCCAGTTCCTAAACAACCAGCTTTTGTCGTAAGGAGAGACCTTTCCAGCTCAGCTTCTTCTTCAAGCAAACCAGAAGCATCCCTGAATAGTGAGTTCCTAGCCACCATAGAAGAAGGTCGATAGGCGAGGAGGATTTCCCATGAACCCTTACGTTTTAGGCCATGTTCGGTACTTGATAGTAGGGAATGAAAATCAATGTTCTTATTCCTCTTAGAATAGGAGTGAATTTGGTGCTTCAGTTCTTATATTTGTATGCATCTAAAAGATCTCTTTGGATAGGATTTTGTGCAAAGACTTATGGGTTTAAAGGTTAAATTTATGTCAATACGTATAACTCATGTAATAAATAGGTTATTTTTAAGTAAATTTGTAAAACATAATTTTGATCCTAATTGACCAACTTGATAATCATACCGATTAATATGACTAATTCTAACTCATTTAATTTATATTTGATTTATTTAAAATTTGATTTTAAATAAATAAATCAATTGAATTATAAATATATTAGATTAAGAAATTAATCATGTAGATTTATATAAGACCTAATTTTATATGATTATTATATTAATTAAATGAATTATACAACTTATTAACTATTAAATAATTAGATGAATTTATATGTTTCTAATCCGAGTATTATCTATATTGTATTTGGGTTTGATCTATTTAATAAAGATTATGAATAAGAACCATAATGAATTATCATCCTATGGTGTTGGCCACTGTGGGGATCCATTTTTAAATGCTATGATAGGCTTCCCTCAACTGAAAACCCCAAAACCCATATGCCATGTTAGAAACTCATTGCTGATAGCCAAACAAACAGGTCCCATTTCCTGGAAAATGTGAAAAACAGAAAGCAAGAGAGAAAATTCAGAATACCGTTTGTGAAACCGCGGATTTTAACTTCAAGACTAGAAGCCGTTGAAAACAAGTGAAAAGGGACAAATGCTCTAAACGTGGTCTTCGACTTTGGGTCACTTTATTTGCTGCATGTTGGCTTCCATTTCCAAGATTTCACCACCCCACCGGCCTTCAATTGCGGGTGAAAAAAAAAATAATTTAAATATATATTTTAATTAATTTATTTAAATTTAATCATTTACATCAAGGTTTAGATTAAAAATTTGAAAATGTTACTACATATATAAGATGATTGGTGATGGACTTATTTTAAGTCAGACGTCACCTGTGAGCAACCCACCAAAATTAGTAGGCAGGCCATGAAGAGCAGAAGAGGTCAAGAACTGCCCCAATTAATTAATAGCTGTCCTGAACTCCTAGTGGACTCATATTAAAATCAAATTTTTAACATGCAATCACCAAAAAAAACAAAATGACTTAAGAGTAAGGGGATGTTTGTCTAAGGCAACTGGGAATAAATGGACAGCCATGCACCTGTGTTATAGGCGACCTTTTCTTGAATGTGAATTCAATAAATATGCTGAATTTATTTTCATTAAAAAAAAATTATTAACCTATCTTGATGTCATATTTCTTTTGAGACATGTGAATTTATCAAATCGATTATTGATCACATATTTAAAGTGTGTTTGGTACTAATTCTAAAAGGTGTTTTCGACCTTTTTTGAAAAATTTTATTTTTAAGTATTAAAAGAATTAAAAACACTTCGTAAAATCATTACCAAACGTATTCTTAATTATTTTCACCAGAAATTAAATTTAAGAATATGAAAAAACATTATCCTTTGTTTAATATTACTAATTAACCCGTATCAAAACTTCAAATATAAATGATCACATCTATCCTAAAAACTATACCGTATAACATCCTTAATCACCTAAGGTAAACTGTCATGTACAATGGTGAGGATATGTTTTTTATAGGACAAATTGAATCGCTTTATTTCAATAGTCACCAATAATGGTTCTCACATGAGGTCTTCATGAATGTTTTCCAGATTATTAGGAAGAAAAATTATAGTGTATACTAAAGGAAAGGTCGATTCCCTCACCAAACCGTGTTAATGTTCTTTCCCCAGTGAGGAAAAGACAAGCAAATACTATGGGACCACGAGAAGGAATGGACAGACCTCAAAGGACTTAATCAACCAACTATAACAAAATGTAGAAAATAAATGCATTACCCTTTCAAGTTGAAGCAGTGACAGAGACTATCCGCTCACCAAGAAGCTTCAATTTAGACCCCTCAATTTGGTTCCTGCTAAGATGGTTTTCTCTAATTTATGTGGGTTAGATTGAGATTTAGAGTAATTCACGGTGTCATTTTTGGTTCGGGAGTAAATACCAAATTGATGACAATTGAAAAGCAAAAACTATCTCTTTGACCAGATTTTACCACATCAGATGAGATGTTCTAAGGAGCATGATATCCATATTGAGTCCTGAAAATGTGAATCTCAATGATGAACTACACCTAGAGGGGGGGGGTGAATAGGTGTTGTAGAATTATTTAAAAAATCTCCCAACAAAGATTACCTAACCTTAAACTATCTTAATGTTAAGAAATTTTTTTTCCAACAACTTTTCAATAAAGCATAACATCTACAAGTAAGAATGTATGCATCAACACTCTCCCAACAATTCATAAATGCTTCAACACATGCAAATGCTTCAACACTCCTCAAAAATAAATCAAAAGAACAATCATCTCCTCACCTCATATCAATTGACTTCATAATATCATTAAACAAAGTGAACAGAAAAAATATTAAAGACATTCAATGGATCATCACACTTATATCACTTCATATTTCTTCCATTCAACAAGTATGCCCAAGTAAACAATGATATCAAAAACAAAAAATAAATCAAAGTATAGAGTGAGAGAAAGAGACAATGAACACCGGATTTTTAACGTGGAAAACCTCCGAAGAGATCAAAAACCACGGGCCTATCACCGATTGAAAACTCCACTATGAAAAATAAAAACTGAGTACAAGGTTTTACCTAACTCAAGCCAACCAATCCTTCTCAGAATACTTGACTAGTACCTTCATTTTCAGCTTCTCACCTTCTTTTTTTGGAGCACACTTGGAGTCCGCACCAAGCTCAATCTCGGCCTCTTCTTGAATCCACACAAGAAGAAAATGAGTTTTTGCACAAACCCAAATAGAATGAGAGATTGAGATATGAAGGAAGAAAGGAATCAACTCATTTGTTGCTCAAGAAAATCCATTAAAAACTAGTTTGGAAAACATTAAGAGAAGTGGATTTTCTTTGCAATAAAAAACCCCAAATTAGGAAACCAAAATGAGAAGATGAAGAACACAAGAAGTGTGGCTGCTATCTCCACATTTCTGCAGTCACTCTCACTAGAAAATGAGAGAAGATTGGTTTTTAAAGTGTAAAAAGAAGCCCTTAATCTAATGGCTGAGATTTGATTAAAAAAACATTAGTAGATCGATCCACCCTTGCACCTGGATCAATCCAAAAACAAGGGAATGAAAGTCTCGCAACAAAAACCATTTCTCCTAACTTTCTAACACATTTAAAGATTAAAAATCGGGTTGATTCACATCCAATTACCACACACTCGACTACATACCTCGGCCTTTTAGCAAAGTCTTAGTTTTCAAAGTCAAGTAGTTCGAATAGGAATTGGAAAACCGAGTTAGGGGATACTTAGGAATTTTGTCCAGAATTGCCAACCTAGCTAAACACTCACAAGTCCAAGTCTTGTAAACTTAACCTCATAGGAAAATTGGTAATTCAACTTTAATGGAACTTTCGATTTTTGATCTTATTGAAGAGAGTTTACGGGAAAAAAAAACATTGTATATGTTTGCTCATAGAATTCTTTTTCGTCATGCCTGATCATGGGATTTCACAGTGGGTGATCGCATTGGTTTTTCCTTTTTTGATCCTGATCGGTGGCTATTTGTTTGGTCGTATCTAACATTGAAAAATTATGTTGAAATAGAAATCTGTTGGGATCCACCTCTGGAACCAGCGTGCACCTCATCAGCGGACTTCAAGGATTGACCAAATGGGACGGCTCCAGTTTAAATTGTACACAAGGTGGGGGCTGAGGATGCTATTCACGAAGTATATTCCTAATTTTTCTTTCTGGGGATGTGAGAAGTTAAACACAGTGCCTTCTTTTTGTTTGGGTTTGGTCATTTAAGCTTCTTTTTCATTGAAAGACACAGTGCTTAAAAATGACAGATGCTTTGCCTTTTCCATGAATGAGGGTGTTCCTTCTTTGTTTCAGAACATGGCAATCAGAAGCCGTCTCTGGCAATTATACGTAGATGTTCTCAAATTTTCATACAGATTAGTCTTTATACTCTCTCAAACCCTTAAACTTTGAGCCTTCTGGGTCAGGTAAATATTCTCAAATTTTCATACAGATTAGTCTTTTAGTCTTTCTCTGCATCATTCCATTCTGTTTTGCAATTATTTGAGATCGTGGAAAGAAGACAAGGCAGTGAATTTGATGGATCAAAAACTAAATGAAAATATAAATGTTGGGCCCTTCAGTGTTCAGGTGAACTCAAGTGATGTCCCACCAGGTCCAATAAAGTTCTCATGCTCAGCAGTGAGAAAAACTACACTTCAAAGTTCCACAACAACCAGCCTTTGTTGGGGGAAGGGGCCCCTCCTAGCTGGGCTGCTGCTTGCCTGCTTCTTCTGCCAAACCAGAAACATGCTCCCAAAATGTGATCACCATCAGCTTTGAAGGATATCGATCATGGGGGAGCATTTCTCACCAGTGTCAATTGCAAGTACTTCTGGTTTTTGCTTATATCATAAAATAGTCTAACTTCATTGCTTGTATTTGGGCAACTGTGCTTAATCATATGATGGAGATGACTCAATAGTTACCCAATTCTATGCCATGTGCACATGTGAGGCTAGCTCTACTTTTTCTCATGTACACGAAAGCAAAGAGGGAACCAAGTTAAAGAAGGCCCATTTTGATTTATTTACAGAAACCTGCTCAATCCTGATCTATATTATATTAAGTTCCAAATTGAGGAGAAGAAAAGTAAGCCCAATGGGTCCAACAAAAAAAGAGAAATATATATTTTATATCTTGATTTTGCTGGCAACTTGCCTTTGAGCAAATCACTAAAGTTCACTGAGAAAAGTTATCACTTTGCTCCAATCCCTTTTGTCCTTTGATTCTTAATTCTTCTGTGTTTGTCTGAGTAATTCTCTCCTTTGGTTTTACCCTTTGGCACAAAAATATTTGAAGTGGATTGTTCATTGCATGACAACTAGACGGAGACCTGCATGAAGATAAGGAAAAAAACCTTAGAAGAAAAATTAGGTTATATTTGGTATCTGCTCTTGAAAAATTAGGTTATATATATATATAATTTTTTAGAATAAAAAATTATTTTCTAACTTAGAAAATATGTTTCAAAAAAATTATGATAGAAAACATAATTTTTCTTTTTTTTATTGGGAAATTGTTTTCAAAATGAATTATTTTTTAAAAAGATTTTAGGGTATTTTAGTTGATTTTTTTTTTTTTTTTTTTCAGAATTCATTGAGTAACAATTGAAAAAATAGAGGATAGTACTTTAAAAACTTTTATATTGTATATGAAAAAACAAAGAAAATTAGTTTTTATATTTGAATTTTTAATAAAATTTTGCCTCAAAAATATTTAAGAACTATTTATTAGAATGATCTCAAATACCCTTTTTAAAAGCATTGAGAAAATAGACTCTTGATTTCTCTTGTTTATCCCATTAAGAAGCTCCTCAAAGTTGAAGAAAGTATAGAAAAATTTAATGGTTGATGCTTATACTTCATTTCTTAAAAGAGATAAACTATACATACAAAGAAAAAAGTGGAGTGAAATGAGAAACACGTTGCAATAAAGAGAAAAGATGAAAGGTGTGCATTGGAAAGGAGACATGGTCCACCTTATTTTTATTCATTTTCTCATTAAAATGAAGAAAGAAAAAGCTTTGCATGCTACACTCCAATTATTAATCATTCAATTAGATATATGTTTTTGTTTTTATTTTAGAGAAAATTCTACAGAATTGAATCAGTATAATACCGATTAGATACATGTTTTTGTTTTTATTTAATGACATGCACTTCACACATTTCATTTTATTACTGGGGTGAAATGAGGGTTGGTAGCTCCAAAATAAAGAGTGGGTCTAAAAGGACAACCCATATTTATGTGGTTTGCGGGTAGGAAGACTAAGATGACAATATTGATGTGACTTTGCTCCACTCAAGAGTCAAGAGGAAAAGTCTACACTAAAAACTATAGATTTGAGGGCACAGCTCTAAAAAGCGGCAAAATGATAAGAAAATTCATGGCTCCTGTCTCTGCAACTCACATGCTATCTACCATCTTTTTCTTCTTGTGTTCTGTCCTGTATTGCTCTGCTAGAGATACCATCACACCGGAGGACTGGCTTAGAGATGATGGAGAAACTCTTGTTTCTGCAGGTAAAACTTTTGAACTTGGCTTCTTTAGTCCAAATGGAAGCTCCCAGATTGGAAGATTCGTGGGCATATGGTATTACATGTCGAAACCACAAAGAGTTGTATGGGTGGCCAACAGAAAGAAACCCCTTCCCCATTCTGATACCTCTGGAGTTTTTGCCATTAAAGAAGGTGAGCTCAAGGTATTGGATGCATATGGGACAGTTCACTGGTCTTCTGGTATTGAAACATCTTCACCTACAGGGAGGGTGGTGAAGCTCATGGACTCTGGGAACCTTGTTTTGAGAGACAGATCAGGGGAGATTCTTTGGGAGAGCTGTTAAAATATGGACGCACATATATTTAACATATTTATGATCATGCTATTCGCTTGTTCGATCATTTATTCTGTATTGATTTTGATGAGTATGGGCCACCTATGTGTAGAGCCCAATGCCATCACGGGCCTTAGATGATGGGCCTAAGACTCGTGAGGCCCAATAGCCCAATGGGTATGGTCCCTAAGGTAGGAGGGTATAAAAGGCCAAGTTTCTGTTTTTCAGGATATCACATATTTTTGAATTGAACAGAACCCTAATCTCTCTCCCGCTTCCCATCATCAGAGAGAATTACAGAAAGGTGGTACCCTCCACAGCCTTAGAAGATCCATACCGTCTTCATCAAACACACAAATGGAATCAGGTAGGTACCATTTGGCATAGAGATATATGGTATATTATTCTTGTGATTCAGCATGCGATCCTGTATAATCATTGTTCAGAATATGGAATCTTACAAATTGGTATCAGAGCCCAATGTTGAAGCACTTAGAAATGGTATATTAGGGCAATAAAAAATTGTACTGCCTTTGTTTTTTCCTTTGATTGGAATCAGGCGCCACTCTGATGCCGTTAAAGTGCCTCTTCAGCGCCGTAAAGGCGCTGTTATGCAGCGCCCTTCAGGGCGTCTCTCCGGCGGCGTTAAGGCGCCAGTCAAGGCGCAATTCAGGCACCTTTTGGAGACGCTGTTCACGTGCCTTGGAGGCACGATGCAGGCGCCATTGCAGGCGCACCATTCCAGCGCCTTCAGGCGCCATTGAGGCGCGGCTCAGGCAGCGCCGTTGAGGTGCGCTTTAGGCGCTGTCTCCGGCGAAGTCCTAGGCGCCATTGGAGGCGCCATTTGCAGCGCCGTTTCAGGCGCGCTCCAGGCGCCATTTAGGCTTATTCAAGGCTCCATTCAGGCGCTCTAGAAATGCCATTGGAGGCGCCTATAAGAGGCGCTGTTCAGGCGCCGTTGGAGGCGCTGTCTAGGTGTCCTTCAGATGGCGCCGTTTTGGAGATTAGCCGCCTGGAGAAGCCCCGTCTTGGTGATAGGAGCGGCAGTGCGACGCCGATTTGGCATCGTTCTCCAATCTGGAACGCCGTTCAGGCATTGGAAGAAGACTCCTCCAGTCGGCTGCGTGTTCCAGACGCCAGTTTGGCGTCGATTGAGCACCGCTCCGGCGCAGTTTAGGCCCAACTGATGACGCCGTTACCGGCATCCTGAATTGGTATGTAGTTTGGTGGCATTTCGCCGCCGGCGTCGTTCGAAGAGGGCTTCTAGGCGCCACTTTCGGTGCCATTTGCAGCACCGTTTAGGGCGCACTTTAGGTGCTGCTGCCAACGCCATGAATGGCGTTTTTGATTAAAAAAAAAAAAAAAAAAAAAAAAAAAAAAAATGGCCACCAAGGGAGCTTGAACCCATGACCTGGGTTGCTCCCCTTTATTTTCAAGGCTACAGTTGAACCACTACACTAAGTCTCTTTTTTATGCAGTAATAGGTATATATGCACATATATATATATATATATATTCTTGTATTTATGCTTTAATTAATATATATATATATATACATGCTTTTATGCTTCAATTGGTATGGATATATACATAAGTTTATGCATAAATAAATAGATGAATGTTTTTTAATTAAATTATTTTTTGTTATATTTGTGTTTTATATTTTAAAATAAATTAATTATGTATATCGGTTGCCAAAGTAACCTATACTATATAATTTATTTATTTTACAATATCTAAACATATTGTTATTATTTAAAATAATCGGCCCAAAGGAAGATTATTTTAATATAGTAATAAATAAAGTAGTCATAAATATGTGACATATAAAGTTTATCTTGCATTCGATATGTTAGTCCAAAGACAAGCATATTGTTTTTTGATTTTATTGTCAATATTTATGAATTAATTTTGTATAAGGATGCCAATTACAAGTTAATATTTTTGTCCAAAGACTGAATATTAATGTTTGTGCTAGGTATCTTGCATGATGTTTATTTATTCATGTATGTATGATGCTTATGTGACTAATTGTGAGCTTTATTATTATGAATCAGCATCTTCTATATCTGCAAATGTCAATAACATTCCTGTGCTTAATGGCACAAACTTCAAGAAATGGAAGGAGCACGTTATAATAGTGCTTGGGTGCATGGATTTAGACTATGCATTAAGAGAGGATCGCCCTTCAGACCTTACTAGTGCCAGCACTGCTGAGCAAAGGTTTACTATGGAAAAATGGGAGCGATCCAATCGTATGAGTCTAATGATAATGAAGCACTCAATTCCAGAAGCTATAAGGGGTGCAATACCTGAGGAAACCCGAGCCAAGGCATTCTTGGACCAGATAGCAAACCGATTCGCTGCAAACGAAAAGGTTGAGACAAGTACTATTCTTAGTAAACTTGTCTCTATGCGGTATAAAAGGAAAGAGAATATAAGGGAGTACATTATGGAAATGTCTAATCTTGTGACTAGACTAAAGGCACTAAAGTTAGAGTTGTCGGAAGACATACTCGTGCACTTGGTCTTAATCTCTCTGCCTACACAATTCAGTCCATTCAAAATCAGTTACAACACACAAAAGGAAAAATGGACTTTGAATGAGCTTATTGCTTAGTGTGTACAAGAGGAAGAGAGATTGAAACAAGAGAAGATAGAAAGTGCTCACTTGGCTTCCACATCTCAGGGATTTGGTACCAGCAAGAAAAGAAAGAGGGACAATAAAGGAAAACAAACTGCAGGTCCTATGATATCAAAACAAAAGGTGCAGAAGAAACAAGATAAGGAGATTACTTGTTTCTTTTGCAAGAAAGCTGGTCATATGAAGAAAACATGTACCAAATACGCTTCTTGGCGTGAAAAGAAAGGTACACTTCTCAACTTTGTTTGTTCAGAAGTTAATTTAGCTGTAGTGCCTACTGACACTTGGTGGATAGATACGGGTGCAACTACTCACATAAGTGTCACTATGCAGGGTTGCCGAAGGAGCCGAATGCCAACTGATGGTGAAAGATACATCTATGTGGGAAATGGCAACAAGGCTGCAGTCAAGGCGATTGGTCTTTTTAGATTACAGTTAGACTCTGGATGTACTTTGGATTTGGAAGAGACTTTTGTCGTATCGTCGTTTAGACGGAATTTAATTTCTGTTTCTTGTTTGGACAAATATGGATATTGTTGTTCATTTGGAAATGGAATGATTAGTCTTTATCTAAATTCAAATGTTATTGGTACAGGTAGTCTAACAGACAAATTATACAAATTGAATATAAAGACCACTAATGGAAATGAAACCTTGTATTCAAGCAATTATGGCATTAAGCGAAAATTGATAAAAGAGAATTCATCAATGTTATGGCACAAGCGTTTGGGTCATATTTCAAATCAACGAATTCAAAGGCTTGTGTCAGAAGGAATTCTTGACCCACTTGATTTCTCAGACTTTCAAGTCTGTATAGAGTGCATTAAGGGTAAACAAACAAATATGAGGAAAAAGAATGCCAATAGGTGCAATGACGTCTTGGAATTGATACATACAGACATTTGTGGTCCATTTCCTACCCCTTCTTGGAATGGACAACAATATTTTATCACTTTCATTGACGATTACTCACGCTATGGCTATCTTTATTTGATCCATGAGAAGTCTCAGTCATTGGATGTGTTCAAGAATTTCAAAGCTGAAGTTGAGAACCAACTAAGCAAGAAAATAAAGGCCATCAGATCTGACCGTGGAGGTGAATACTATGGTAGATATGATGGATCCGGTGAACAACGTCCAGGACCATTCGCCAAATATTTGATGGAGTGTGGTATCGTTCCTCAATACACCATGCCGGGGACTCCAAGCCAAAATGGTGTAGCAGAGAGGCGAAACCGTACTCTTAAGGATATGATAAGAAGTATGATCAATCATTCCACCTTACCAGAATCACTTTGGGGCGAAGCCATCAAAACTGCAGTTTATATTTTGAATAGAGTACCAAGCAAAGCAGTCGCCAAAACCCCATATGAGTTATGGACTAGCAAGAAACCTAGTATTAGGCACTTGCATGTCTGGGGTTGTCCAGCTGAAGCTAGGCCTTACAAGCCAAATGAAAAGAAATTGGACTCCAGAACAGTGAGCTGCTACTTTGTAGGGTATTCTGAAAGGTCGAGAGGTTTCAAATTTTATGACCCCTCAACTAGATCCTTCTTTGAAACGGGCAATGCTAAGTTCATTGAGGATGTTGAGTTAAGTGGGAGAGAACCATTAAGAAAGGTAGTCTTTGAAGAGGAATCTGTTAGTATTCCTATTTATACGATTGGACATGGTCATATTATGTTTGATGACACTATTCAGAATGTACAGTCGATAACAGAAATTCAAGACACACCTGAGATTTCTCCTGCTCAAGTTATGGAACCGATTCAAGTTCATGAAGAGGTAACTCAACAACCTCAAGAACCTCAAGTACAAGTGCCACTAAGGAGATCCACTAGAGAAAGGAGAAGTACAATTTTAGATGATTATGTTGTATATCTCCAAGAACATGAGTTTGACATGGGTTTGGAAGACGATCCAATTTCAATTAGTCAAGTCAAACAAAGTTCTGACTCTGAAAAGTGGATAGAAGCCATGAAGGATGAGATGAAATCAATGAAAGACAATGGTGTTTGGGACCTAGTAGAGTTGCCTGAAGGTGTAAAACCAATTGGTTGTAAATGGATTTTTAAGACCAAGCGGGATTCAAAAGGCAACATTATTAGGTATAAGGCACGCCTAGTCGCAAAAGGTTTCACTCAAAAGGAAGGCATTGATTATAAGGAGACCTTTTCACCAGTATCATCAAAGGACTCCTTTAGAATCATCATGGCACTTGTAGCTCATTATGATTTAGAGTTGCATCAAATGGACGTTAAAACTGCGTTTCTTAATGGTAACATTGATGAAACAATATACATGGTGCAACCAGAGAACTTTGAGTCTAATGATTCAAAGCAACTTGTATGCAAATTAAAAAGGTCCATATATGGTTTAAAGCAAGCATCCCGACAATGGTACCGAAAGTTTGATCAGGTGATTACTTCATTTGGTTTTAAGGAGAACACCGTTGATCAATGCATATACCTCAAGTTTAGTGGGAGCAAATTCATTATCTTGGTGCTATATGTTGATGATATTCTACTTGCAAGTAGTGATGTGGGACTTTTGCATGAAACCAAGAGATTTCTATCTAGTAAATTTGATATGAAGGATCTTGGTGATGCATCTTTTGTGCTGGGTATACAGATCTATAGGGATCGTTCAAGAGGTATACTTGGGTTATCACAAAAAGCCTACATCGATAAGGTGTTAAGTAGATTTAGCATGAACAATTGTGCACCAGGAGACACGTCTGTGGCAAAAGGCGATAAA
Organism: Vitis rotundifolia; assembly: GCA_030254885.1. Taxonomy (NCBI): domain Eukaryota; kingdom Viridiplantae; phylum Streptophyta; class Magnoliopsida; order Vitales; family Vitaceae; genus Vitis; species Vitis rotundifolia. Next base: position 6,240,885 of record CM058162.1, on the reverse strand, counting down.
TTTAGTTTGCACCAATGTCCGAAAAATGAACTTGAGAAGAAAGATATGGAGAGGTTTCCCTATGCCTCGGCAGTAGGAAGTCTCATGTATGCACAAGTTTGTACGCGTCCGGATATTGCGTACATTGTTGGAATGTTAGGCAGATATTTAAGTAACCCAGGTATGGATCATTGGAAAAAGGCAAAACGGGTTATGCGGTATTTACAAAGAACTAAAGACTACATGCTCACATACCGTAGATCCAGTCATTTAGAGATCGTGGGATATTCAGACTCCGATTTCGCGGGATGTCTTGACAGCAGGAGATCCACTTCAGGCTACATCTTCATGTTAGCTGGAGGAGCAATTTCATGGAAAAGTGTTAAACAAACACTTATTGCTTCTTCCACCATGGAGGCAGAATTCATAGCCTGTTACGAAGCATCAAACCATGGGATATGGCTGCGGAATTTTGTCACTCAGTTACGAATAGTTGATGGGATTGAGAAACCGTTGAGAATCAATTGTGACAATAAGGCCGCAGAATTATATTCTAAGAACAACCGAAGTTCGTCAAAGTCCAAACACATTGACATCAAGTTCTTGGTTGTAAAAGAAAGAGTTCAGAGTCTTCAAGTATCGATTGAACACATAAGCACAAACTCCATGATTGCGGATCCGCTTACTAAGGGTTTGCCACCCAAAGTATATCATGAGCATGTCACACATATGGGTGTTGTACACATTGATGATGTGCTAGTATAGTGGGAGTTTGTATTTAGATTTTGTGTTTGTTTTGTTGATGTGATACTATGTTATGTTATCTGTACAGACCTTAATTTTAAAGACTATTGTATTTGAATTCTCTGAATTGAAATGATTACTTTCAGAAGCAGGTTAGCATCAAGTCTTGAAAGTGGAATTTGACTATTTTTAGTCATAAAGTAGGACTAATTGGAAATAGACGTATTAAATGTCACATTCTATGTAATTTCCATGCTACACATCCATATTTGATCCATGTTGCTAATTTTGTTAATATTGTGATCATTGATTGGTCTAGTTATAATTGTGATTAACGAAATCCGCTTTGATCCTGTGTTAGCATAACTAGTAGACCGGATTGTTTAAGGATATTAAGAAAGAATAGCAAGATGAGCTCAATAAAGTACTATCATGAACAATGTTTTGTAATATATGTGGTCCAAGTGGGAGATTGTTAAAATATGGACGCACATATATTTAACATATTTATGATCATGCTATTCGCTTGTTCGATCATTTATTCTGTATCGATTTTGATGAGTATGGGCCACCTATGTGTAGAGCCCAACGCCATCACGGGCCTTAGATGATGGGCCTAAGACTCGTGAGGCCCAATAGCCCAATGGGTATGGTCCCTAAGGCAGGAGGGTATAAAAGGTCAAGTTTCTGTTTTTCAGGATATCACATATTTTTGAATTGAACAGAACCCTAATCTCTCTCCCGCTTCCCATCATCAGAGAGAATTACAGAAAGGTGGTACCCTCCACAGCCTTAGAAGATCCATACCGTCTTCATCAAACACACAAATGGAATCAGGTAGGTACCATTTGGCATAGAGATATATGGTATATTATTCTTGTGATTCAGCATGCGATCCTGTATAATCATTGTTCAGAATATGGAATCTTACAAGAGCTTCCAAAATCCTACAGATACTTTTCTTCCTGGGATGAAGATGGATGAAAACTTAACATTGACTTCATGGCTGAGTTCTTTTGACCCGGCACCTGGAAACTTTACTTTCACGCTAGATCAAGACAATGAGGATCAGTATAACATACAGGATTCATTTGTCTCATATTGGAGCAGTGAGGACTCGAAAGGAACGCCTGATGAAATGCCAGATCCAATACTCAGCTTGTTATCCAACTTCAGCAAGACTGGTAAGCCAACCAGCCCTGGAAAATTCCGCAATATATCCCTTGAAATACCGTTCTCCAGGTATAAGAATACCAGTCGGTTGGTGATGAGTTCTTCAGGGCAAATCAGGTACTATCTGAATCCGAATACATCATTTCCATACTGGTCGGCCCCGAAAGATCGATGCAGTGTGTCAAAAGCTTGTGGGAAATTCGGTAGTTGTAACACTAACAATGTTTTGATGTGCAAATGTTTACCTGGGTTCAAACCCGCCTCGCCGGATATTTGGAAAACTGAAAAGTTTTCAAGTGGATGTACCAGAAAGTCTCCCATATGCGAGAAGAATTCCGCTGAAGACATGTTCCTGTGCTTAAAGATGATGAAAGTGAGAAAGCGAGACTCTGTGCTTTCAGAACTGAATGATTCTGATTCTTGCAGAAAGGCTTGCCTTGAAAAATGCGAATGTCAAGCTTATGCTGTAACTTATATCAAAAAAGAAAGAGATGTTCCTGATCGCCTAGAATGCTTGATTTGGACGGATGACCTTACTGGTCTTCAGGAGTATGCCTCTGATGCGTACAACCTCTTTGTTCGTGTGGCCATTTTAGATATAAGTATGTCCCTTTTAATTTTTTAATTTTTTAATTTTTCTTTGGAAAAACAAGAATTAATCCATTTATAACTGAAATGCCCACATGGGATTCTACTGTCTTTGCAGAACCAACAGTAAGGAATTGTGAAACTTGTGGCACAAACATGATTCCTTATCCTCTAAGCACTGGATCGAAGTGTGGTGATTCAATGTACTTCAAATTTGAATGTAACAATACCATAGGCCAGGTTCAGTTCAAGGTACCTGGTGGTGCCTACCGGGTAACTAGCATTAACCCAGAGACATCAACATTTGTAATCCAACTGAAAGATGCAGATTGCAGTTCTCGAACTCTTACCAACAAAATTCCACCACTAAACCCACCTTTTCGCATGACTGATGTGTGCAAAAAGGTTGGAACTGACAATTTTGGCTCTGAGATGTCATTGAAAAATAGTATTGAAGTAGAGATCAGTTGGGATCCACCATTGGAGCCGGTGTGTACCTCATCAGCAGATTGCAAGGACTGGCCAAATTCAACCTGCGGAACACGAGATGGAATGAGAAGGTGCTTTTGCAATGAAAACTTCAAATGGAATAGCTCAAGTTTAAATTGTAAACAAAGTGAGGATGCTGTTCACCAAGTATGTTATTAAATTGGCCTTCTGGGTAGGTGAGAGAAGTTCAATTCAGTTCCTTCTTTGTTTCAGGTGTCAATCCTGCAGAGCCTACAAAGCCTGCTGATCAGAAGTCATCGTCATCATCTCCAGTGGTTGTGGTAGGCATAACAATTGCTGTTGTTCTAGTTGCGGTTTTAGGCATCATTGGTTATATTGCTTATTTGCGCAAAAGAACCATCATGAAAAGGAAAGGTAATCTTTGTGCCATATGCACTAGCCTATAACTTCTGGTCTTTTCTTTTCAACTTGTGCTTGGCTGAATTCAGAATATTTCAGGGTCTTCTATACAATATTTTCTGTTTTTTTGAGTTCAGAGAACAGAGCAAATCAAGTGCTTCACTTATATGATAGTGAGAGTCGTGTGAAACACTTAATAGACTCGGAGCAATTCAAAGAAGAGGATAAGAAAGGCATTGATGTACCGTTTTTCGACTTAGAAGACATACTGACTGCTACAGATAACTTTTCAGATGCAAATAAGCTTGGACAAGGGGGTTTTGGGCCAGTTTACAAGGTAATTGTTCTTAACTTCCATGTTCCTCTCATTTTCAATTGATTTCTCATCATCTATGCTGTTACAAAATAACGAGAATATGCAATAACAAATAAAACATGATAAAAGCACATAAATTTGTGTGAAAAACCCTAGACAGGAAAGACCACGAGGAGAACAAAATTTACTATGTCAAAAATTGGTACAAGAGGGAAGAGATACGAATGACAATGGCAAAAACATAATCATCATAACCTTGAAAATTATACATCATCGCATATATATATATATATATATATATATATACATACATGAAAGAGTAATAGGCCCGATCCCTCTGTTACTACCACAGACCAAAAAAAAAAACTCATAATTTTAACTTCACTACCTATGCCGCATCGCGAGCTTCTCAAGTTGAACCAAATAGAATTCAAGTCACCAAGTTCTAACATATGCCCAATGCATATGCACTGTGGCTTCCAGGGCAAGTTTCCAGAGGGGCGAGAAATCGCAGTTAAGAGACTCTCTAGAGCTTCAGGACAAGGCCTACAGGAATTTAAGAATGAGGTTGTGTTAATTGCCAAACTTCAGCATCGGAATCTGGTTAGACTTTTGGGCTACTGTGTTGAAGGTGATGAGAAGATTTTACTCTATGAATATATGGCCAACAAAAGCTTAGATTCCTTCATATTTGGTTTGTCTCTAAACCTGCCTTAAAGCCCTTTTCTATTTCATGTAACATATACATTCTTGTATACATATTTGAAGTAATGCTTTCCAATGGGAACCTTGCAAGATCGAACCCTATGCATGTTACTGAACTGGGAGAAGCGGTTTGACATCATTATGGGAATTGCTCGAGGGCTGCTGTATCTTCACCAAGATTCAAGATTGAAGATTATTCATAGGGACTTGAAAACAAGCAATATTCTACTTGATGATGAGATGAATCCCAAAATTTCGGACTTTGGCTTGGCGAGGATTTTTGACAGTAAGCAAGTAGAGGCAAGCACAAACAGAGTAGTTGGAACTTAGTAAGTATTGCATATTGTGTACAGAAAAAAGCAAGCAGTTGCATGATCGCATCCCCAATTAACAGAGTAGTGCTTTTAACTGGTTCAATGCAGTGGCTATATGTCTCCAGAGTATGCATTGGATGGGTTTTTCTCAGAGAAGTCTGATGTCTTTAGCTTTGGTGTTATGGTGCTTGAGATCATCAGTGGGAAGAGGAACACTGGATTTTATCAGTCTGACCAAACACTGAGCCTTCTGGGTCAAGTAAGGGCTTTGAATCTTTCATTTGCATTGATCTTTCAGTCGTTCTTAACGATATACCATACCATACTTAACTTTCTATTCTCAAACTGTCCCAGGCATGGAAGCTATTGAAAGAAGACAAGGTGTTGGAGCTGATGGACCAGACACTAAGCGAAACATGCAACACAAAAGAATTTTTGAGGTGTGTGAATGTTGGGCTGTTGTGTGTGCAAGAAGACCCAAGTGACCGACCCACCGTGGCAGTTGCAGTTGTAATGCTCAGCAGTGACATTGCAACAATGCCGGTTCCTAAACAACCGGCTTTTGTCCTAAAAAGAGACCTTTCTAGGACAGCTTCTTCTTCTAGCAAACCTGAAGCATCCTGGAACAGTGAAATCCTAGCCACCATAGAAGAAGGTCGATAGTCCAGGAGGAGTTCCCATGAAACCACTTGTGCATTTCAGTTTGATTCATTTCCTTATCGTTTTCCATTGGATGCTCTGTTTTGGACGTCTCTATGGGATCCCGTACATGGTGAAGGCTGCTAATAAATTGTCCAATTCCCAGAATTTTGTTGTTATATCTGTTTATCTGCTCTTTTTCTGACTGAACTATATTAACAAATTGCAGCATAAATGCTCTGATTTTTCAGTACAATTGGGAGGACTTCTTTCTGAGCCCACAAAATATATTGGAAGATATTGAAAACTATATTTATACTCCAAATCTTAAATGCCCTTTCAGTTATGTTTTCCAATGGAATCCTTGCAAGATAAAAGACTATTTGTGTTAATTTGCAAGCATCACATGTGATGCTAACATAAATAGGATTGTGACATGTGTAAAGGAGCTATAATACAAAAATAAGTAAATATTTATTTTTTTCCCTTAATTTTCAATGAATGGTCAATTCATCCGTGCCATACCAATGAGGTAACATAGAATATTACTATAAGTTTAAAAAAAAGCCCTTGTTGATTTTTAAATAGATAAAGATAACATTGACTTTAAAAAATTAAGACTTTTTTTTTTTTTCATATATTTTCACATTAAATGAGTTAAACCCCACTTTTGCCTTTAAATTATGATATTGAAAACTATTTTTGGATGGCATGCCTACAAATTTACACAAATGGGATTGTGACATGTGTAAAAGAGTTATAATACAAAAATAAATAAACATCTATTTTTTTTCCTCTCAATTTTCAATGAATGGTCAATTATTGGATGCCACACCCATGAGATAACATAGAATCTTCCTAAAAGTTCAAAAAAGCCCTTGTTGATTTTTCTATAGAAACCTGTTCCATCAGGATCTACATCAGATTATGATTTCCCAAAAAAGAACAAAAGCAAACAGAAATGGCCTAATAAAAAGATGTCAATGTGCCTAACCATTCAACCTACCTATGGGAAATAAAATAGGAAGTAGAGGAAGGAAGACTCAAATTGCAGTAGTTGACTGAGAAAAATCATCCACTTGCTTGAACCCTTTTTGGCCTTTGATCTTTAATTCTCCTAATTTTTTCTTGAAGTAAATCTATCCTTAGTTTTGACCCTTTGGGCACAAAAATATTTGAAGTGGACTGCCATTAGGGCTAAAGAGGAAAAGAAAAAATGTTCAGAAGAAAAATGGATTGTCTTGTTCATTTAAAATGAAAAACATAAAAATTATAACCAAAATATAAGAAATTTACCCATTTGGAGCTCCTCCAAGTTGGAGAAAGGGTACTAAAATTTATTGGTTGATGCTCATATATACATATATTGTTTTTCTTTCTTTAAAAAATGAACATGACCATGATCATAGACAGTGACATGTATTCATAGGGGGAAAAAACAAACAAAATGTTAGCCTTCTTTTAGGCTTTGGAAGAGAGCAGGAAGCATAGTAGCTAGCCAGGAGGAAAAGAGATGAAAGCAATTTATCAACAATAAAGGAGACATAGTCCACTTTATTTCCAATTAAACCATAGGTTTTTCTAATCAAGATCTTGACTTTTTTTTTTCTTTTTTTTTCATTTGGGAGCTCAAAGCTAGAAATTGAAGAAAGAAAAAACTTAGACACCAATCAATAATTTGTACATTTAATAATTTAATTCAATGAATAAAAATGTTGAGACTAGTTTGAGAGACAAGAATTAAAAGAATAGGATGCATGCTATACTCCAAAGTCTCTGGTGATTACTCATTATTTGATTAGGAGTTTTTTTTTTTTTTTTTTTTTTTTAAATTACATTTCTCAATAGGTAGATCCAGGGAAGAAAATTCATATGACAACACTTGCCACAATCGAGTTAAGAAGAAGTGTAAGATGAGAATTCATTGTTGAAAACTCACTTTGAATGTAGAGCATTAGACTATATTTGGTTTCTAGAAAGTTGAATTGTTGAGTAGTACATTTTTTTTTTCTAAATTTTTCACGCTTTTATCTAATGAAAATGGAAAAGAAAATCTTTTAAAGTTTCTCTCATCATTTCCTTACTATTTTTCTTTTTCTATTACATTCAAATGTGAGAAAATTATTTTCTTTGTCATTCTTTTTAGGTACCAAACATAATATCTTAATAAAACATGAAAGTTAAGAAAAAAAATTGTTATTTATATCATTCTTTTAATTAGTGTAAATGTGATGGTTTGGGAAAAGTGGGTTATAACTCGCTAGTTTGAAAAAATATAAAAAAATGAACCCTAAATTTTATAAATCAATTTTATCTTCATCCATTTAAAAATATTTTAAAATACATACACTTTTTTAAGTTAGATAATTATTTTTTGAAATAACCTTTAACTTATACTTACTATGCCAATAATACCGATTAACAAGTAGACATATAAATGTTTAATTGTAAAAAACTAATTTTTATTTTAGTTCTGTTTTTGTTTTTTTAACTATGAGACTTGATTTAGGATTTTTTTTTTCTCTCTAAAAACAAACATCCTTAGGAACAATAAAATAAGAAATTTAAAAATTTAAAAATATAATTAAAACTAAAATACTTAAAAATTAAAGGCAATTAAAACCAAAATATTTAAAAATTTAAAATAAAATAAAATAAAATATCGACTCCCATTATATTTCTCTTTTTTTGATATTTAGATTTTTAACTAGCGTAGGTGAAGTGAAAGTCAATATTTTATTTTTATATTTTTAACTTTTAGGTTTTTAAAAATTTCTTATTTTATTGTTGATGTAACCCAATAAAAATTTTATTTAATTTTATTAAAAAAAAGAAAAAAAGGTAAGAAGATGAAGGAATTTATATAATATAAAATATAAAATCATTATTTACTAGAGAATTAGCAAAAATTTTATTTATCACTTGAGGAATGTGCTGAATTTTTTCACAATGATTTGTAACTTATATTATATATTAAAAATTTATAATATATTTGTTTGTAAGCTACTTTTATTAATTTAAAATGATAAATAATTTTTTGATAATTTTATTTAATATTATCAAGTAAAGTGCTATTTCAAAAAATAATTATATGATTTATGTAAAAATGTATGTATTTTAAAATATTTTTAAATTAATAAAGATAAAACTTATTTATAAAATTTGAGGTTTTTTTCTATATATCTTTAAATTAGTGAGGAAACCCACTTTTCCCCTTTCAAATTCTTATATGAGAATTTGTAATACATATAAAAGTAATGCATTTAGTATATGTAAAACCAAGAAGTCTAGTAGGTTTAAAGTAGAAGACATTCATAAGGGTCATTAGAGATGATATTAGAGTTTATTTTTATTTTTTATTAATAATATTTAATTATCATTATTGTTTTTTAAAAAAAAAATTAAAACTAAATTTATATTTTTTTAGGGAAGGCAGAATTTCCATTTCACTTTTAATTTTTTTGGATTTTTTTTTTTTTTTAATACTGCAGTGCTTTTTTTCTTTCTTTCTTTCCCCATAATCAGATGTCAACCTGGATAAAATGGAGGTTTGTTTGTTTGTTTGTCTTTTTTGAATTTTTATTTATTTATTTATTTTATCATAATGAGAGTACAATACAGCAGCAGCAACCCACACTCAATTGTGGCACCAAACTATTCATAGTCCACCATTGAAAACAATCTCTGCAACTCACATGCTGTCAGCAATCTTTTTCTTCTTGTGTTCTATCCTGTGCTGCTCTGCTAGAGATACCATCACACCAGACAATTTGCTTATTGATGATGGTGGAGGAACTCTTGTTTCAGCCAGTCAAACTTTTGAACTGGGCTTCTTTATTCCCGAGGGAAGGTTCAACAATGGAAAATACATTGGCATATGGTACAACGGGTTGAAGGAGAGAACAGTTGTATGGGTAGCCAATGGAGCCGACCCCCTTCTTGACGCCAGTGTTGGAGCTCTTGCCATTGCAGGTGACGGTAACCTCAAGCTAGTGAATGAAAGTGGAGCAGCTTACTGGTTTACTAATCTTGGAAGCTCGTCTTCCATGGATAGGGTGGCCAAGCTCATGGATTCTGGGAACTTTATTTTAAGCGACAACAGATCTGGGGAGATTCTTTGGGAGAGTTTCAAGAACCCAACTGATGATTTTCTTCCTGGGATGATTATGGATGGAAGCTTAACATTGACTTCATGGGTAAGCCCCGTTGAGCCTGCACCTGGAAGCTCTACTTTCAAGCAAGATGATGATGAAGATCAGTATATCATACTTAAAGATTCAATTATTAAATATTGGAGAAGTGAGGAATCAGAAGGAATGTGTTCTGCAGTAGCCGAGCTCTTATTAAATTTCAGCAAGACTCGCAAACCAACTGGGTCTCAATTTTTCCGCAGTTCTTATACACGGTTGGTGATGAATTTCACCAGGGAAATAAGATATCTAAGTTGGGATAATTATACGGAGGAGTGGTCTGCATTCTAGTGGGCGCCACAAGAACGATGCAGTGTGTTGAACGCTTGTGGGAATTTCGGTTCTTGCAATGTTAACAATGCATTTATGTGCAAATGTTTGCCTGGATTTGAGCCTAACTCGCTGGAGAGATGGACTAATGGAGATTTTTCAGGTGGGTGTTCTAAAAAGACAACCCTCTGTGGGGACACAATCTTGATCTTGAAGATGAGTAAAGTAAGAAAGTATGACATTGAGCTTTCGGGTAAGGATGAAAGTGAATGCAGAAGATAGTGCCTTAAGACCTGTCTCTGTCGAGCTTATGGTGGAGTTGGAACGATACAAAGGGGCCGTGCTAGCACCGCTCCCAAGTGCTGGATTTGGTCTGAAGATCTCGGTAGTCTTCAGGAGTATAACACAGATGGCTATAATCTCTCTCCGTGTCGCCAAATCAGATATAGGTATCCTCTCTGCTTGCCCCCTTCTACTTCTGAATTTAATGGATTGTTAATGAGGAAAAGCATGAATAATTCATTCTAATTCTGCAGAATCAACAGTAAGAAACTTGATCCCCTATCCACTAAGCACTGGACCAAACTGTGGTGATCCCATGTACTTCAATTTCAGATGTGACAATGTCACAGACCAAGTCTGGTTCGCCTTACCTAATGGCAGCTACCAAATAACCAGCATCACTCCAGAGAGATCAAAGTTTCTCATCCAAGTGAATGATATTGACAACTGCGAAGCACAGAATTCACAAGACAAGAAGATCCTGCAGCTCAATCCGCCTTTTGGAATAGCTAGCTGGTGCAATGCTGACACAGGAAATTCTAGCTCCAGCATGTCTATGAAAGGTCAGTATGAAATAGAAATAAGTTGGAATCCACCACCAGAGCCAGTTTGTACCTCAGCAACAGACTGCAAGGACTGGCCAAATTTGAGTTGCAGAATGCAAAATAGAACGAGAAGGTGCTTTTGTAATCAAAACTTCAAATGGAACACGTCCAGTTTAAATTGTACACAAGGTAAGGATGCTCTTCAGCAAGCATATTGCTAAATTGCATTGAAAGACACACTGATTAGTAATGGCAGTTGGGCAGCCTTCTCCATGAATGAGAGTGGTCTTTCTTTGTTTCAGATGGTGGCAATCTTGCAGAGCCTCCAACGCCTGCCAACCAGAAGTCATCATCATTATCATCCTCAGCTCTGGTAGTTGTGGTAGGCATAGTAATTGCTGTTGTAGTAGTTGCACTTCTATGCATCATTGGTTGTATTGCTTATTTTTGAAAAAGAACCATCTACAAAAGGCAAGGTAATCTTTGTGCTATTTGCACCACCTTTTTTTGTTTCATGTTGATTGGCAGAATTGAGAATATTTTTAGGGGGCTTCTTCATAATGTAGTCTTGTTTCTGAATTCAGAAAACAGAACAAATCCAGGGCTTCACTTGTATCATAGTGAGAGCCGTGTGAAACACTTAATAGACTCTGAGCAATTAAAAGAAAATGATAAGAAAGGCATTGACGTACCATTTTTCAACTTAGAAGACATACTGTCTGCTACAGATCACTTTTCAGATGCAAATAAGCTTGGGCAGGGGGGTTTTGGGCCACTTTACAAAGTAATAGTTCTTAATTTCCACATTAGTCTCATTTCAAGGTTTCTGATTTGTCTGTCTAATACCATGCGCTATGACATCTAGGGAAAGTTTCCCGAAGGGCGAGAAATTGCAGTAAATAGACTCTCAAGAGCTTCGGGACAAGGCTTACAGGAATTTAAGAACGAGGTTGTGTTAATTGCCAAACTTCAGCATCAAAATCTGGTTAGAATTTTGGGGTATTGTATTGAAAGAGATGAGAAGATTTTACTCTATGAATATATGCCCAACAAAAGCTTTTTCATATTTAGTTTGCCTCTAACCTGCCTAAAAGTTCTTTTTTTTTTTTTTTTCTCCCATATTACAATGTATACATATCTGAAGTCGTTCTTTCCAATGGGAACATTGCAATTTCGAACTCTATGCCTGTTACTGAACTGGGAGACGCGATTTGATATTATTTTGGGAATTGCTCAAGGGCTACTTCATCTTCACCAAGATTCAAGATTGAAGAATATGCATAGAGACTTGAAAACAGGCAACATTCTACTTGATGACGAGATGAATCCCAAAATTTCAGACTTTGGCTTGGCAAGGATTTTTGAGAGTAAGCAAGTAGAGGCAAGCACAAACAGAGTAGTTGGAACTTATTAATTAAGTATTGCATGTAGTGTACAGAAAAAAGCAAGCAGTTACATGATTGCATCCCCAATTAACTGTGTGGTGTTTTTAACTGGTTCAATGCAGTGGCTATATGTCTCCAGAGTATCCAATGGATGAGTTTTTCTCAGAAAAGTCTGATGTCTTTAGCTTTGGTGTTGTGGTACTTGAGATCATCAGCAGGAAGAGGACCACCAGATTTTATCAGTCTGACCGTAATCTGAGCCTTCTAGGCCATGTGAGTGCTTTGAATTTCTCATTTGCATTGATCTTTTGGACATTCTATATATATGCCATGAAACCCTTGTACGTCCAAACTTTCCCAGGCATGGAAGCTGTGGAAAGAAGATAAAGTGTTGGAGTTGATGGAGCAGACTCTAAGTGAAACATGCAACACAAATGAATTTTTGAGGTGCGTAAATATTGAGCTCGTGTGTGCAAGAAGATCCAAATGACCATCCCACCATGGCAGTTGCAGTTGTAATGCTCAGCAGTGACACTGTCACACTTCCAGTTCCTAAACAACCAGCTTTTGTTGTAAGGAGAGACCTTTCCAGCACAACTTCTTCTTCAAGCAAACCCGAAGCATCCTTGAATAGCGAGTCCCTGGCCACCATAGGAGAAGGTCGATAGTCAAGGAGGATCTGATGCATCAGTTATGCAATTTAATGTAATTATTTTTGTTTTCAGTATCCATCTAATGTTCTGTTTTGGCTCTTCTCTCTACCAGTTGTATGTGTATCTCAAAAATTTTCAATCTCATTTTGATGGGACAAATGGGATCTCTTTATTTCAGTAGTCTCCAATAATGGTTCTCACATGGGCTCTTCATGAATGTTTTCCAGATTATTGGAAAGAAAAATTACCATGGAAACTAAAGGAAGAGGCAGTTCCTAAATAGAACCATCTTAAAGTGTGTTTGGTAGTGTTTCTACTTAAAGTATTTTTGGTAGAAATATTTTCTTTGGAAGTGGTTTTAGGAAAATCACCTATCAAGTATTTTTCTAGAGAAAATACTACAAATGTTTCTCCAAAAATAATTACAAGTGTTTCTTCAAAAAAAATAATATAACTGACTTTTCAAATTTTTTGAAATATTTCCTAAATTTTATCAAATACTTAATTTGTTTTTCAAAAACACTTTTTATCACTGTTATTAATGTCCTTTTCCTTAGGGAGGAAAAAAGAAATATATGCTAAAGAACCAAGAGAAAGAATGGACAAACTTCAACGACCTTGACCTTGGCATGTGGACAGAGAAGCTTCAATTTAGACCCCCAATTTGGTTCATGCTAAGATAGTTTTATCTAATTTATGTGGGTTAGATTAAGATTTAGAGTAATTCAGGGTGTCATATTTGGTTTAAGAGTAAAGACCAAATTGATGACCATTGAAAAGCAAAAACTATCTCTTGGACCAGATTTTCCCACATCAGATGAGATGAACTAAAGAGCAATGAAGTGAAGAGACAGGAACATAGATGCTTGACTTTTGGCATTGGACATGACTGGATCATTCCTAGCTCAATAGGAAAACTAGGAATTTCTGTAAACATACTCTTCAAACTGTTTATTTGATGGGTTTAGTAACATATTAAATAACCCTTTAGAAAAAAAAAAAAATTAAAGATACTTATGTACGGGTTCAACAATTGTTAAGACAAATAAGATTATACCAGCCAAATGATGGTTAAGGTATTGTAATGAGCTGACCAAGTCAATTACTAAATGGGCTTTTTGTGTGTATGTGTGTGTGTTCGTGTGTTGACAGAAAACATGTGGATCTCAGCAGCAGCCCCTGCTGCCACACAGCCTCCTGTGTAGAGGGAAAGTGTAACTACAGTGACATTTTTGCTAGTCAGGGTACTAAACTATCCATAGTCGGCCATTAAAAACAATGGTAGGGAAAAGGCGTAGAAGAAAATTCAGGGTTTCAGTCTCTTCAACTCACATGCTATCTACCACCTTTTTTTTCTTCTTGTGCTCTGTTCTGTGTTGCTCTGCTAGAGATACCATCACACCAGAGAATCAGCTGAGAGATGACGGAGGAACTCTTGTTTCCGCAGGCAAAACTTTTGAACTGGGCTTCTTTTCCCCTAATGGAAGATCCAGCAATGGAAGATATATTGGCATATGGCCCTATGGATTGAAAAATGAAACAGTTGTATGGGTAGCCAACCGAGACAAGCCCCTTCCTCATACTAGTGTCGGAGCTCTCGTCATTGCAGATGATGGTAACCTCAACCTAGTGGATGATAGTCGAGCAGTTTATTGGTCTACCGATCTCGGAATCTTGTCATCTATGGATATGGTAGCAAAGCTCATGGACTCTGGGAACCTTGTTTTGAGTGACAATGGATGGGAGGATATTCATTGGGAGAGTTTCAAGAATCCAACTGATACTTTTCTTCCTGGGATGAAGATGAAAGGAGGCTTAAAATTGACTTCATGGCTAAGCCCCGTTGACCCTTCATCTGGAAACTATACCTTCGAGCTAGATCAACATAAAGAGAACCAGTATATCATATTCCAAAAGTCAATCGTCCAATATTGGAGCAGTGAGGACTCGGATGGAACGTCTGATGGGATGCCTGAAGGAATACTCGAATTGTTATCCAATACCCCCATGGGAAACAGATCAGTCAGGTTCAACCGTTCCCCCAACTCATCAGTTGAAATACTGTCGTTCAATTATAGTAATGCCCAGCTGGTGATGAGTTCTGATGGGAACATAGAGTGTTATCCAAATTGGCACAGAGGGGCTCCAATTTGGCTGGCCCCACGCGACAGATGCAGTATGTCAAATGCTTGTGGGTATTTCGGCAGTTGTAATGATAACAATGGTATCATGTGTAAATGTTTGCCTGGGTTCGAGCCTAGCTCATGGCAGGGATGGAATTCTAGAGATTTTTCAGAGGGGTGTAGGAGAAAGTCATCCCTATGTGGCAGTGACTCTGATAGAGATACATTCTTGAGCTTGAAGATGATGAAAGTAACGACGCTTGGAGCTGTGTCTAGTAAAAAGAATGAAAGTGAGTGCAGAAAAGAGTGCCTTGACAATTGTCGATGCCAAGCTTTTGCGCAAAAAAATAATCGAGGAAGCCGTACTGAGGAATGCTTGATCTGGTCGCTTGACCTCCACAGTGTTCAAGAGCAGTACCCTGATGTTAATGGTGGCTATGACCTCTTTGTTCGTGTCGCCATCTCTGATATAGGTATCCTTTCTACTGCTCCCCTTTTATGAGAATCAAAGTTCCAATTCATATGTCGAAGTAACATTCTTTAACGAGACAATCTGCTTTTGCAGAATCAACAGCAAGAAATTGTGAACCTTGTGGCACAAACTTGATCCCCTATCCACTAAGCACTGGACCAACCTGTGGTGACCCCATGTACTTCAGCTTCAGATGTGATAATGCCACAGGCCAAGTTTGGTTCGAGCTACATGAAGGCAGCTACAGAGTGACTGGCTTCAATCCAGAGGCATTAAAATTTGTCATCCAGGTGAATGATACATATAGTTGTGATGTGCAAAATAAACGAGGCAAAAGGACTCTTCAGCACCATCCCCGTTTCAACATAGCAAGCCCGTGCAATGATGATGCAGGAAAATTGAGCTCTGCTATGCCTAACCAAGAGTTGCATGAAGTAGAAATAAGTTGGGATCCACCACTTGAGCCTGTTTGTAACTCATCAACAGACTGCAAGGAATGGCCAAATTCCACTTGCAATACGCGATATGGAATAAGAAGGTGCTTTTGTAACGAAAATTTTATATGGAATGGGTCCATTTTAAATTGTACACAAGGTGAGGATGCTATATATTCACCAAGTATATCACTAAATTTACTTTCTGGGTATGTGAACAGCCAAATTCAGCACCCTTTTTTGCTGTTTGGTTTTGTCATTTAAGCTTCGTTGTCGTTGCAGGAAGAAGTGATTTGAAATGACCGGTGCATTGCCTTTTCCATTAATTATAATGTTCCTTCTTTGTTTCAGACGGTGGCAATCTTGGAGAGGCTGTGAATCGTAAGTCGTGGCCATTGTCTATTATCGTTGTTGTAGGCATAGGAATGGCAGTTGTTCTAGTTGCGGTGTTATGCACCATTGTTTACATTGCTTATTTTCGCAGAACCGTCTCCAGAAGGCAAGGTAATCTTTGCACACTTTGTGCTGCCATATAGCTTGTGCCCTTTTCTTTTCAAGTTGTGCTTGGCTGAATTGATAATATCTGAGGGGTCTTCCATACAATATTGTCTGTTTTTTTTTTTTTTCAGAAAACAGAGCAAATCAAGGGCTTCAATTGTATGATAGTGAGAGCCGTGTGAAACACTTAATAGACTCAGAGCAATTCAAAGAAGATGATAAGAAAGGCATTGATGTACCCTTTTTCGACTTAGAAGGCATACTGGCTGCTACAGATTACTTTTCAGATGCAAATAAGCTTGGACAAGGGGGGTTTGGGCCAGTTTACAGGGTAATTGTCCTTAATTTCGTGGTTGCTCTCATTTTCGACTGGTTTCTGTTTATCTATGTCTAATGCATACGCACTGTGGCTTCTAGGGCAAGTTTCCAGAAGGGCGAGAAATCGCAGTAAAGAGACTCTCAAGAGCTTCAGGACAAGGCTTACAGGAATTCAAAAATGAGGTTGTGTTAATTGCAAAACTTCAGCATCGGAATCTGGTTAGACTTTTGGGCTATTGTATTGAAGGAGATGAAAAGATTTTACTCTATGAATATATGCCTAACAAGAGCTTAGACTTCTTCATATTTGGTTTGTCTCTAACCCGCCCAAAAGTTCCTTTTCTTTCTCTCATACTACAATGTAAAAATATCTGAAGTCGTGCTTTCCAATGGGAACATTGCAAGATCGAACCCTATGCCTGTTACTGAACTGGGAGAAGCGGTTTGATATTATTTTGGGAATTGCTCGAGGGCTACTTTATCTTCACCAAGATTCAAGATTGAAGATTATTCATAGAGACTTGAAAACAAGCAACATTCTACTTGACGATGAGATGAATCCCAAAATTTCAGACTTTGGCTTGGCAAGGATTTTTGAGAGTAAGCAAGTAGAAGCAAGCACAAACAGAATAATTGGAACTTAGTAAGTATCGCATACTGTGTATAGATAAAATCAAGCAGTTGCATGATTGCATCTCCAATTTACAGAGTACTGCTTTTAAATGGTTCAATGCAGTGGCTATATGTCTCCAGAGTATGCATTGGATGGGTTTTTCTCAGAAAAGTCTGATGTCTTTAGCTTTGGTGTTGTGGTACTTGAGATCATCAGCGGGAAGAGGAACACCGGATTTTATCAGTCTGACCGGACTCTGAGCCTTCTAGGTCATGTAAGTGCTTTGAATTTCTCATTTGCGTTATTCTTTTGGACATTCTATATATATGCCATGAAACTCTTGTACGTCCAAACTTTCCCAGGCATGGAAGCTGTGGAAGGAAGACAGGGTGTTGGAGTTGATGGACCAGACTCTAAGTGAAACATGCAACACAAATGAATTTCTGAGGTGCGTGAATGTTGGGCTATTGTGTGTGCAAGAAGACCCAAGTGACCGTCCCACCATGGCAGTTGCAGTTGTAATGCTCAGCAGTGACACTGCCACACTCCCAGTTCCTAAACAACCAGCTTTTGTCGTAAGGAGAGACCTTTCCAGCTCAGCTTCTTCTTCAAGCAAACCAGAAGCATCCTTGAATAGTGAGTTCCTAGCCACCATAGAAGACGGTCGATAGGCGAGGAGGATCTCCCATGAACCCTTACATTTTAGGCCATGTTCGGTACTTGATAGTAGGGAATGAAAATCAATGTTCTTATTCCTCTTAGAATAGGAGTGAATTTGGTGCTTCAGTTCTTATATTTGTATGCATCTAGTAATATAAATTTGGAATGAGTATTTGTTGTTATTTCAATATTTAATAATTATAGAAATAAAAATGAAAAAAATAAATAAATTAACGACATCCTTCCACATACTTCTGTTGAAATCAATAGGAAATCCTATTTACGAGACAAATTCCATTTTTGTTAAAATCATATTTAATTTCATCCTAACGTCGTTAAAATAATTCAAACATGAAAATAAATGAGAAAATGAATTATAATACATCACTTATACATTTTAATGTAATTCTTTTTGTTATCAGTATCCATCCGATGTCCTGTTTATGAGAAAAATTGAATAGCTCTATTCCTACAATCACCAATAATAGTTCTCACATGGGCCTTGATGAATGTTTTCCTTACTATTGGGAAGAAAAATAATCATGGATAGCAAAGGAAAGGGTGGTTCCTACACCAAACCGCGTGAATGGCCTTTTCCCGAACCATGAGGAAAGGGGGAAGCAAATACTGTGGGACCAAGGGAAAGAATGAGCAAACTTCGACGACCTTGACCTTGGCTTCCAATAGTTTGAGTCACTCAAGGCAACTATTCAAAAGTGTACTCAAGTAGAAGCATTGACAATGATGTTTATCCAGTCATTCAATTCTTTGTCCAATTTTATTTGTTCATGAGCTTGTGGCACAACCCTGGTTTTAAAGTTTCTACTAGTCAATTCAGAGTGGATAAGAAATCTAAAAGATCTCTCTTGGATAGGATTTCATGCAAAGACTTAGGAATTTGGTTGCTGTTAAGATAATTTTCTGTAATTTATGTGGGTTAGATAAGAGTTTGGACTAGTTTTAGGGTGTTTCTTTGGTTTTGTGGATACCAATTTCATGACAATTGAAGAATTAAAAACTATCAATTTGTCTATTAGTTTTCAATCTGAAAAGGAAATCAATGAAGACTCAAGTGTTTTCATGTCATATAACTATATTTTTTTCATTGCAACTATTCTATAAGCTTAGGTGCTCAGGTGGGTTGATCCAACTTTTAAGCTGAATTTCAAATGTCATACATGGGTGAATCCAAAAACTAGTCCTGACCCCTCTGACACCGAGAAATGTGGATGGCTAGATCATGCTCATGGCCGACATTCCATACTCCTATCCAATGGATTCTCACTAGATTCCAAGCCCCATACACACTTGTCATTAAGCTATACCCAACTTCCACACAACAAATACATTATTATACAGCCCTGGAAAGTCAAATTTGGCATTTGCAGCATCATAAGCATAGGGGGTTTTGTATAATATAATGGTTTCATTCAATTTAGCCTAAGATATGGACCCTTACTTATAGTCAGTTGTTGGATGCTCTAGCTTAGCTAATGGCAAGATACAACATATTTTCTTTACATAGATTAACAGTGTCAAAAGTTTAATATAATTTGTTAACACTACTCGAATTAAATTTATTTTTTGTGGGTTTGAGGGTTAAATTTATGTCAATATATATAACTCATTTAATAAATAAGTTATTTTTAAGTAAATTTGTAAAACACAATTTTGATCCTAATTGACCAACTTGATAATCGTACCAATTAATATGACTAACTTTAACCCATTTAACTCATATTCGATTTATTTAAAATATAAATTTTAAATAAATAAAATTAATTGAATTATAAATATATTAGATTAAGAAATTAATCGTGTATATTTGTATAAGACCTAATTTTGCATGATTATTAGATTAATTAAATGAATTATACAACTTATTATCTATTAAATAATTAGATGAATTTATGTTTTTCTAATCCGATCATTATCTATATCGTATTTGGGTTTGATCTATTTAATAAAGATCATGAATAAGAACCATGATGAATTATCATCCTATGGTGTTGGCCACTGTGGGGATCCATTTTTAAATGCTGTGATAGGCTTCCCTCAACTGAAAAACCCAAAACCCATATGCCATGTTAGAAACTCATTGCTGATAGCCAAACAAACAGGTCCCATTTCCTGGAAAATGTGAAAAACAGAATGCAAGAGAGAAAATTCAGAATACCGTTTATGAAACCGCGGATTTTAACTTCTAGAGTAGAAGCCGTTGAAAACAAGTAAAAAAGAACAAATGCTCTAAACGTGGTCTTGGACTTTGGGTCACTTTATTTGCTGCATGGTTGGCTTCCATTTCCAAGATTCCACCACCCCACCGGCCTTCCATTGCGGGTGAAAGAAAAAATTAATTTAAATATATATTTTAATTAATTTATTTAAATTTAATCATTTACATCAAGGTTTAGATTAAAAATTTGAAAGTGTTACTATATATATAAGATGATTGGTACATTACTAATATTTTGTTTGTCCATGAATAGTAAGTTGGGTGATGGACTTATTTTAAGATTTTTGATAAGAGTACGATAATTTTAAAAAATAATTCTTAAATTACTATAGTAGGAAAAATAATTCCAAATCTACAATAGTTTTTACCAATAAGAGGGAAGGATATTTGTTTTCTTTATCAAGTTGGAAATTGTCTTTTGAAAATACGATTTCCACAAAAAAAAAATACATATAAAAATTAACCATTCAAAAATCATTTGTTGAAAAGACGATTTAAAACAAAAAATGGAATTATAAATTGTCTCTTGAAGAGATGATTTCCCAAAAAAGGAAAAAAAATCAAGTGAAAATCGTCTATTTTCAAAAAAAAAAAAAATAATAATAATAATTAGAAATCGTTTCTTTAAGAGACGATTTCCACCAAAAAAAAATAGCAAATTGGTGGAATTTTTTTTTTTTTTTTTTTTGGGTGACTATATTGACTAAGAAAATCAAGAAATGTGGGAAAAAAATGGAATATATAGACTATAGAGGTTGAGAAGATGAGATTGGTGTGGAGAAAATTGAGGGTGTATGGAAAGAAATGAGCTGAACAGAGAGTACAGAAGTATGGAGTGCAGACAATGGGGAAAAAGGAGTAGGTCTTTAGAGTGTGAGTGGATTAGCTTTGAACAAAAGTCCTGATGTTATAATGTTAAACAATGAAAAGATTTTAGACTAAAGAGTAAAAAGTGGTGTTTGTATTTTGGCTGAATAGAAAAAGTTAAAATATTTAACTTTTTCTATTCTGCTAAAAGTAATCTATTGACATCATCCAATATAATTAAAACAAACCTATTGATAACAAGTTCACTACAGTTATGTTGCATGATGTTAACAGATTACTTTTAATTGAATAGAAAAAGCCAAAATATTTGACTTTTTCTTTTCAGCTAAAAAACAAATACCACTTAAGTTTGGTATCGAAAAAGCAGGGAAATCATCTCTTCAAGAGACAATTTCCAATTATTATTATTATTTTTTTTAAATAGATGATTTTTCCTTTTTTTTTTTTTTTTAAGGGAAATCGTCTCTTCAAGAGACGATTTCCAATTTCAAATTTTTTTTGAAATCGTATTTTCAACAGACGATTTCTGAGTGGTTAATTTCAAAGAAAAATTGAAGATTAAGAACAATTAAAATTATTTAACTTATTTTTTTTTATATTTTATTCATTTTACAGTCAAATTTTGACTTAAAGATTAATATTTTTAATCTTAAAATTTATATAATAAAATTAATTTTAAAATTAAAACAAAACAAAATTATTTATTTGTAAATAATGATTTAATAAATTAATAACAAATTTATTTTTTTAAACTCATTTTTTCACATAAATTGATAATAGCTTTTTTTAATTGCAAAGTGAAAGAAAAAAAAAAGATAAATATTATTTACCTTATATTAAATTTAGAAAATAAAATTAATTAATTTTATAATATATATTTATAATAATTGTATGAGTATAATTAATTTTTTAATTCCAAATTAGATTTATAATATATATTTTTATATTAAATTATAATATATATATATTTTTATATTAAATTATATATATATTTTTATAATATATAGGTAATTAATGGTATTATAATATATATTAAATTTTATTTTATTTTTAAAATTTGGTTAAAATCATCTCAGAGACGATTTCCATTTTTTTTTTTTTTTTTAAGGAAGAGACAATTTCCAATTAATATTTTTTTTAATAGACGATTTCCATTTTTTTCTTTTTTGGGAAATCGTCTCCTCAAGAGACTATTTTCAATTCCAATTTTTTTGAAAATTGTATTTTCAATAGACGATTTTTGAGTGGTTAAATTTTTTATTTTTTATTTTTTATTTTGTGGAAATCGTCTTTTCAAAAGATGATTTCCAAATTGATAAAGAAAATAAATATTCTTTCCTTCTATTTAGCAAAAACTACCGTAGATTTAGAATTATTTTTTCTACTATAGTAATTTAAGAATTATTTTTTAAAATTACCGTACTTTTATCAAAAATCCTATTTTTATTCCCAAAATTTTTTGGGTCTAACCTTTTTCTAAACTTATTCCATATTTATTGGACTCACATTCAAGAAAAGGGCGTCTATAACACAAGATATTAAGTGTGCTTGCTCAACATGTAGTCTTTCATTGATTTCCTTTTCGATTAAAAACTTTTAGGCAAGTCAGATAGTTTTTGCTTTCTTAACAGAAACCAAAGTCTAAGTCTTTGCACAAAATCCTATCCAAAGAGATCTTTTAGAAATCTTATTGGAAGAGAATTTAAAACCAGAGTGGTGCCAAAAGCACACGAACAAATAAAACTGGACGAAGAAATGAAGCCTCTCGATGAGTTGATAAATATCTTTGTCAATGCTTCTACTTGAGAGAGAAATACATAGATTTCCACGCTTTTGAATACTTGCCTTGAGTGACTCCAATTAATGGAAGCCAAGGTCAAGGTCGTCGAAGTTTGTCCATTCTTTCCCTTGGTCCCACACGTTTTGCTTCTCCTTAATTTCCTCCGGTTTGGGAAAAGGACATTCACACGGTCTGGTGTAGGAACCACCCTTTCCTTTGGCATCCATGATTACTTTTCTACCCAATAATCAGGAAAACATTTATGAAGGCCCCATGTGAGAACTATTATTCGTGACGCTAGGAATAGAGCTATTCAATTTTCCCCATAAATAGTGTAACACCCAAAATAAACTTTAGGGCAAAATAATAAATTATTAATTAATTAATTAATTAATTAATTAAACTCATTAAAGATAAATGAGTTTTTTTACAATTAAAAATCACATAAATTAAAATTTTCTTTTATCTTCTTTATTCAGGAATTAGAAAATTGGATAACGTAAAACTAAATGTTTGGAGGTCTAGAATTTAAAGTTCAATTTTTTTTTTCAGGTAAGATTCTAACACTAGATTAATATATTATATTTATTAGTTAGTTTTGAACACATTAGATATTTTTTAGAAAATTTTAATTTAGATTATGATTGGTTTATTTAATTTATTTTAAAATCAAAAAATTGAAATTATGAATGTTGTTTCATTTATGAAAATAGGGAAATTAAAAAAAAAAATTTAGATGAACAAATCTACAATGAAATTTTAAAAATTAAATAATTAAATAAATATATAATTATATGTGGCTTAAGGAATTAGAAAATAATAAAAAAAAGAATTGCATGTTTTTGAATTTTGAATTTGAGGCACTTTTTAATAATAAAAATAATGAAAGTTTACATTGGGATTAATAATAATAATAATAATAATAATAAGAATTGTGTGAGAAGAATTTCATTTTCAACGTAGAAATGTGGTTGTCAACGACGATGAAATTGCGGATGAACCCCACAACTGTAAAGTGCTTTTGACGCGTAATGGGTTCCACCACCACCACCACCACCACCGATTGTTGGGGGAGTCTTTCTGGTGGGTGAAAAGACGCTTTTGGGTTCACGGTTGACACATTAAATCTCCTACCTATCTCTGAGTTTGTCAGCTGAGACTACTGAGTTTTTTTTTTTTTTTTTTTTCTTTTCCTCGGTTCAATTTTTGTTTCCAATACGAGGAAAAGGGCTTTCAAGTCTGACACGTGGAAAGGCTGTGGGGCTTCATAATTTGGTTACATTTTTAGGGTTTGTTGCAGCTGCAATAGGGACAATAATTTTTGTATGGATAAGCTACAAATCGGATATCAAATCTAAAACAAATGTTTAATGGTGTAACTAAAAGATGTTTTTAAAAACATCTTTTTTTTTTTTTTTTTTTTTTTTTTTTTTTTTATGTGAATTTTTTTTTTCTGAAGAATAGAAAACTATTTTAAAAAATTATTATTAACAAAATCGAAGTATAAAATCAATAAAGCAGTGGGATTTTTTTCCTTAAAATTTTATATGATAAGATAATATTAGAATGACACTATTAGCAAAATAAAATTTTAAAGCTAAATATAAATTCCCACAATGTGAATAATTAAATAGCACACAATCTAATATAATTATTTAATTTATTTCTAAATTAGATATTATTTAATTAATTCTCAAAATTTAGAAAAAAAAAAAATCAAACTCAAAATTAAAGAGAACCTACAATTTTAAAAAATTTATTTAATAAAATGTCAAATACAAAATTACCAAAAAAAATTAATATTATTAGAAAAGTTATAATAAAATTAAAATTTACATTTAATGCAAGAAAGAAAAATAAATAAAATGTTGAATTCATGAAAAAAATTAAATTGAACTTTTAAAACTCAAAATTAAATTTATGAGGTTTCTATTTTATTTTTTATTATTTGAAAACGTTAATTATATGTATGAGATTTTTGGGGGGGGCTCACCCCTCTACTGGCTTGGTCAGTGTATATAAACTTCTTTTAATCATATAAATGTATTTTAAAATCATAAATATTGATTTTGCTCAAAGTAAATAATATCGTAAATACCTATTATGTTCAAAATGGATAATATCTACATAAGAAAGAACAAATCATTACAAATGATATTAAAATTAATCCTTGAAAATGTGAGACTACCTGAATGGTTTTGGAGGGATGTTATAAGTGTTTGACCTTTGCATGGGATAAGTGATGAGATCTATCTCATCATTGACCAATCATGAGATATGATATAATATTCATATTTTATCTTATCTCATACTATATCCGGCTAACCAAACATGACCTAAGGTTAATTGTTGTAACCAATTGAGTTTTAGCCATGACGGATGCCTACTCAATCATGGTATTATTATCTCAGCCTTTTGGGCTTCCAGGACTGGTCCTTTAAATTTGGGCTCAAACCCAACCTAATGGAAGAGAGCCTTAACTCAGTTCATGGGCCTGTCTAGCCCGCCGCGCTGCTTTCCAAGTAGCTCTGGCTCGGCCCAGCCTAGAGTAGGGGTCTGCACCGTCAACTATACTGTTATAATTTTTATAGGATCATAGGTGATTTATTCTTTGAATTTTATAGTAAAGAGACAAAGTTTGATAATAAGATTTGGACATTGTCTAAAAAATTTAAGGGTGTTTAGCATCTGAGTTTTGAGAATTTCTTTGGTTATAAAAAAATTTGAGAAAAACTACAAAGAAAATAAAATAAAGAAGAAAAGTAAAAAAAAAAAAAAAAAAAAAAAAAAGTGATGAAAAATAATGAATAAATTTAAAGTTCATGCGAGATTTTTATATGTTACTTTAATTTTTTTTTTTTTTTTAAATTTAACTCTTGTATATAAAGGTTGAATAATTTGAAAATATACAGATTTCTAATTATATTTAATTTTCTTATATATTTTTAATGATAAAATCAAATATGAAATCAAATATGAGAATATTATTTTTCTTAATAATTTTTATTTTTATTTTTTTTAACATTTTTCTTTCTTTTTATGATACATACTCTAAGTCTAATCCAATGAGGTAGAGGTAGCTGTAGCTGTAGATATAAGGTCCAACTAATGTTGGTTGATGTGGGACGTTGAACTTTTGTCTGTTCTACATAGTGAACCTACAGAACAGGCATCCCTATTCAATTGTTAAGCATAGGGTGGGCCAAACCAAATCTTATCATGATAACAATTGATATGAGGCCACATACACTCTCATGAAAAGCCTATGCTAATGGGGTAAAGGTAGCTCCACGTAGAAAACCCAACCAACATTAGTAATCAATTGAAATGGGGCATTAGACTTTTGTGCTTTCTACTTAACATTGTTTGAGTTTCTAACAAGGTAAACAACCCTATTCAAATATTTAATTATTAGTAGATCAAGAATTTGTTAGGTAGTGATTTTAGGAATTGTTTCTAATATTTTTAGCACTTGGAAATTTTTATTAAAAGAGTTATTTTCTAGTATTAGAAATACTTGAAATGATTCCTAGAAACCCTATTCAAAATTCATTTTTTTTTTGCTCTTTCCTTGTAAGAGCAATATAGAGAGAATACAACAAGAAGGTAGATATTGTTGACGAGAAAGGGAATAATTAGTATAATGGAATCTGTATACACAATTGCTCTCTTTAAATGCTTACAAAGGAGCTTAATATATAACCCATATATGATCTAAATTTGTCTAGAAATGTCTAAGGAAAGTTGACCCTATAGAGTAGTAATTTGATCCCTTCAGTTATGCCTGTAACATAGGGATTATACAACTTATGTCCACACTCCCCCTTAAGTTGGTGCATAGATGTCGTTGATGCCCAACTTGTCAAGTGAGTTGTGAAAGACCTTACTACATACCGCCTTAGTGAAGATGTCTGCTAGTTGGTCTTCTGATTTGACAAATGGGAATCAAATTATCTTAGCTTCTAAGTTTCACTTGATAAAATGTCAGTCTACTTCCACATGCTTAGTTCGATCATGTTGGACTAGGTTATGAGCAATATCAATGGCTGCCTTGTTATCACAAAGCAAGTTCATCTCACAATAGGGAAGAAAGCTAATTTATGTCAATAATCTTCTCAGCCAGAGTAACTCACACAACCTCTTAACCATTCCTCGAAACTTCGCCTATGCACTAGATAGTGCTACTACTTTCTGTTTTTTACTTCGCCATGTTTCCAGGTTTCTTCCAACAAATGTGAAGTAGCCTGATATGGATTTCCTGTTGGAGATATTTCCTGCCCAGTCAACGTCGGAATACCCCGTAATTTCCAGGTGCCCATTCTTTGAGAACATAATTCCCTTCCTTAGGGTTCCCTTAAGGTATCTTAAAATTTGAGTCATTGCATTCATATGATCTTCACTAGGGCAATGCATGAACTGACTCACTACACTGACCGCATAGGCAATATCAGGCCGGGAATATGAAAGATAAATTAGTTTTCCAACCAATCTCTGATATCTACCTTTATCTTGTATTGGAACATCTACTGGTTTACAGTCTAACAATCCAACTTCTGATAATAGATTGAAAGTATACTTTCGTTGGGAAAGAAAGATACCTCATTTAGATTGAGCCACCTCAATTCCTAGAAAATATTTCAACCCACCCAAACTCTTCATTTCAAACTCTACTGCCAACTGTTTTTGAAGTTTCGCAAATTCCTCAGTATCATTTCCTATGATGTTCATATCATCTACATACACTATTAGTGTTGTTACCTTGCCTTCTTGACGCTTTAGAAATAAAGTGTGATCAAAATTGCTCAGTTGAAACCCATACTTTCTCATTGCTAGGTTGAGGCGTCCAAACCCAGCTCGTGGAGACTGTTTCAAGCCGTACAGGGTGCATTGCAGTTTACACTTTCTCATTGGTGCCATTACGTTTCTTTTTAGCTTGGAGCTCGTACCACCAGTCGAGGTATCCATGGAGCTTAAAGCAAGTGTCCCGTGTGTGTTTGGAATTTCCATAATGGGAGCACTTTAAGCCTTTTGTCCGTTGCTTTGAATTTGGACCAGTGGGATTAGATTTATTGAGTGCTAGAACTCCGTCTTTGCCAAATGGGTTGGGGCCTGTTTTCAGCCCCTTGGAAGCCAACCTAGCTCCCATTTCTTCATTAGAACCATTCCCTATCACTGTCTGTTGCACAATTTCTCGTTGGACGCATGCATAGGCTTGCTCAATCATCGAAAATGGTTGCATCTGTAGCACAGTGCTCCTGACTTGGTTGAGTTGATCATCAAGGCCGTCGAGGAACACATAGACCCTCTCTTCCTAAAGAATTGCAGTGTATCGTTGCACATCCTTAGGGCACTCCATGGGGTTTGG
Organism: Vitis rotundifolia; assembly: GCA_030254885.1. Classification (NCBI taxonomy): domain Eukaryota; kingdom Viridiplantae; phylum Streptophyta; class Magnoliopsida; order Vitales; family Vitaceae; genus Vitis; species Vitis rotundifolia. The sequence continues at coordinate 6,212,926 of CM058162.1, read as the reverse complement.
TCGCCGAAAATCTATTTCCCTCCACAAGCCTTGCAGCTCGTTATGAAATTTCTCCAAAAATCCACCATTTTGTCGTACCTTACTCACCCGTCATCATAGCTCATACACTTGAGCAGTGTCACTCCCATCGAAGAAAGTGACAGCGATGGCATCCCAAACCTCTTTCGCAGTGGGATACCGGATGAACGTGCTAACAAGGGATGAATCCATGGTGTTGATGAGCCAACCTTTGATGACGGCATTTTCAATTGTCCATCATCGAAATAATGGATTAGTCGGAGCAGGTTAGGGTAAATCACCGTTAATGTACCCTAATTTGTCTCTCAAAGAGATGAACATCTCCACAACTTGGGACCATAGTGCAAAATTCGATCCACCGCTATAGTTGGGGTTAGGGCCTTGTTCAGCACCTCAACCATCTTCATGGTGAGTTATGGTAAAATAGAGGTTGTCGTTGGTGGAGACCCTCTTGTCTGAGAGTTTGATTCAGATATTTTTCTGGGTCGTTGTTAGGTTGTCGAGGTTGGGTAGAATCAAGGAGTTGATCCCAAAGGGTAGAAACAAACCTACTCTGATACTATGTTGATGAGAAAGGGAATAATTTGTATAATAGAATCTGTATACACAATTGCTCTCTTTAAATGGTTACAAAGGAGCTCAATATATAACCCATATATGATCTAAATTTGTCTAGAAATGTCTAAGGAAAGTTGACCCTATAGAGTAGTAATCTGATCCCATTTAGTTATGCCTGTAGTGTAGGGATTATCCAACTCATGTCCACAGATATGCTTGGATTGCATGGAATTAAGATTCACATCAAATGGTTTATTATCGTAGAAGTTCACATTTAATGGCCAAGAAGTGAAAACTTCCTAAAGAGTTCACTACTTTGTACAAGAAAATACTCACCACATTGATAAACAAAAGGATGAGACTACTTGTGGAGATAACCTCCTCTTCTATCTGCCTTCTACGCTGATTGTTAACTCATTGGTACATGTCTTTTGTTTACTAGATGAAGAAGCTGTGTTGGAAACTCCTCTTCTAATCACAATAAAAGCTGGTTGTTTAGGAATTGGAAGAGTTGCAGTTTAACTGCCAAGCAAGAAACATCACATGTTTCACAGAGGAGCCCAACATTTACGCACTTCAAAAAATCAGCAACATCACATGTTTCATGCAATGACTGATCTATCAAGTCCAATGCCTTGTTCTCTTGCCACAATCTTCATGTCTAACCCACCATAGAAAATCAGTAGTATGAGGCAGGGAGGGACCCGAAAGTATTGATTAGTTTGAGAAATTTGAACTACTTGCATAACCTAGAAGGGTTAAAGGTTGTTCAAACTGATAAAATCCAGAGTTCCTTTTCTCACACATGATCTCAAGTACAACAGTACCACCAAAGCTGAAAACATTGGATTTAATAGAAAAAAAGCCATAGAGTGCATACTCTAGAGACATATTGCCACTGCATTTCACCATAACTGATATTAGGTATGCAAATTCTTTTTAAAACACAGTTGGGGGCTTGAAATAATGCTTTCTTACTAAGTTAATTCCGACTATTCCAGCCATATAAATGATTGCCGAGCCATGTTAAAAATCTCTTATCTTTCCCTATTTTCATGTGTATGGTTTGGTTAATACAGGAGATCTCCATCCAATCTGCATTTCGCTCAACCATCAGACATCAGAAAATGGATACAAACTAGAAGTACACTGCCCTTCCCTGCCATGCAGCCGCTTGTCACCAAAAATGATAAGTCCTGGTTGAACTACAGAAGTCTGCTCATGGGTGAAATTCTTCTACATCCCCAAAAAATCTCCACCATACCACTTTCTTGGAAAATTTGGTTGGAATCTTGGCAAACACTTGCACAAAATCCAATTTCTACTATTTCAGCTTGCAAAACTCCCACGGGGATTATTCCCACTGCACCTATCTTTTGGTTTCTGGAAAAGCTAATACCAAGAGGTCGTCTCATTCCGGAACTGTAGATGCTATATATTAGATAATTCATTATAATAGATTTTCTTTCTATTTTCAAATTCTTGTAATTAGTTGTAATTTCCTATTTTTTGTTGTACTTCCCTAATTTTAGGATTGTTTCCTATTTTTGTGTTTTGGGTAGATTGTTTCCTATTTTTGTGTTTTAGGTTTTGTGTATATATATTCATTCTTAATCAATGGAAAAGTCAAGTCATTGTTTCTCAATAATTTTCTCTCTACTTCAACATGGTATCAAGCGCCTAATCTTCTTGGGCGTATTTTTTTTTTCCTTCTCCTCAATGGCTTCCGGTGCATCCTTCTCTTCCACCAACGATCCTATCACCATCCAAAACTCCCAAGATCCCCAACATCCTTTCCTTACAATCAATCTCTCCAATATCACCAAATTGTCATCCACCAATTATCTCACATGGAGCCTTCAAATCCAATCTCTTCTTGAAGGTTATGATCTTCATCACTTCATTGATGACACTCATACTCCACCACCACCCACCGTCACCGTCATTAGTATTGCATCTCCAAATCCGACATACACAACCTGGAAGCGCCAAGATCATCTCTTCTTTAGCGCTCTCCTTGGTGCTATCTCCGTTTCACTACAACCGCTTATTGCCCGCACCACCACTTCCCTTGATGCATGGCAAACCTTAGCCAATACCTATGCCAAACCATCTCGTGATCATATTAAACAATTGAATGAACAATTAAAGTGGCGTACCAAGGACTCAAAATCAATTAGTGAATATATGCAAGCGATAAAGACTTGTGCCAATGAACTTGCCCTTTTAGGAAAGCCAGTTGATGATGAGGATCTTATTGATCGGGTTCTTGAAGGACTAAGTGATGAGTACAAATCCGTCATTAATGCAATTAATGCCCATGACACGTCAATTTCTTTTGTTGAGCTCCATGAGAAACTTCCACCAATTTGCTAATTTTTTTTTTTTTTTTTTTTGGGAAATCGTCTTTTCAAGATACAACTTCTAATTCCAATTTTTTTTGGAAATTGTCTTTTCAACAGATGATTTCTGAGTGATTAATTTTATTTTTTTTATATATATTTTTTAAAATTACCATACTCTTATAAAAAATCCAAAAAAATACATGATAGTAGGATCTTAATTAGGTTATGTTTGGTTTCATAAAACTATGAAAAAAAATGTGAGGGAAAAAAATAAAAAAGAAAATCAAAAAGAAAATATATATAAAAAAAATTAAAGTTGATAACTTATTTTTATAAGTTAATTTAAATCCATTTCACTTATTTAAATTTATTAAATAATTTAAAAATACATAAATTTCTAATTATTTTTAATTATATCTTTTTTTATTTGGCTATTTTTTTTTAAAAATAAAACTCTATGTAAGGTAATAATTTTCTTTAGTTAAAAAAATATGTCCTTCAAACTATTTGTTTGACAAGGTTAGAGATAGAGATGACAATTTGTGTGATACCAAGACTAAAACATTCTACTAAATAAGTTAACTCAATCATAATAATAATAATAATCAAGTAAAAAGCATAAACCTAAATACAATGTAATTATTAAATAGATAACATGTTTTGTAATTTATTTAACTTATTTAATAATCAAATTGAGTTAAGTTTTGTATAAGTCTATATAATTAATCTTATAACTTAATATAGTTATAATTTAATTAACTATTTGTTCAAAAATAAATTTAAAATGAATCAAATATTAATTAAATAGTTTAGAGTTATAATTAGGTTAATTGGTATGATTATTAAATATAAAGGTTAACTTGAGTCAAATTCGTGTTACGTAGGTTGATTTAAAAATAACCTATTAGTAAAACATATTACACAAGTTGATACGAATTTGATATAAATAGAATTATATTCAACCAAAACCCAGAAAAAATGTGTTGGATTGGAATCGTGTTGATATTTATGTACTAAGTCAATACTTTAATTTACCTTTATTTATTTTTAAATAAAGGTACACTTTTAAAGGCTCATTTCTTTGGCATTTTATATTTAAAAAATATTTAGCAACAATAAGCTTGAAATTTTGTTAATTACCTTTTTCATTATTCTCATTTGTTAATTTCATTTATGTCCCATTTGATTCATAATAATAATAAATAAATAAAAGTGTTTGTGATTGTTTCAATAGATCGAAATGAAATAAAAGATATAGTAGAGCTAGGACAATATGAGGCCTACCTAATGCTAGATGCAAAGGTGCATAATAGATCAATATGAACATCATGAGTTTTCTCATAATAAAACAAGTTATTGTTGATACCTTCTTCTCGGTTCCTTTTTTTTCATGCTTATCCTAATTATTGGTTCAGTTTATACATGGCCAAAAGGAGCATTGGAATGGTCTTAGCTCCTTAATATTTAAACAACAAAAATAAAAAGGGAAAAAAAAATGTTGAGATAGTTATGAATTTTATTGAGTTTCCCTTGATTGAACAATCCAAAATTCAGTTATTTCAACTACATCAAATGATCGATTTTTCAAATTGGTCAAAACTCTCCAGCTTGTGGTCACTTCTCTATGGTATCAGTTGTTACTTAAGTGTGAAATTATATTTCCTATTTTTCTTATTTGTTAATTTCATTCATGTTTCACTTGATTTAAAGTATTAGAGGCATTCGATAAAATTTTAAACTATGATTGTGTTTAGTCAAGATTTTAAGAAATGCCAAATTTTAAAATTTAAAACACTTCTCAAACAAAGTCTTATGTACTATGTTGTAATAATGAGTTCACAAAATTTAACCAGATCAATGTTTGAATTGGTTGACCAAATCAATGAGATAGGCCATTTTTTGTGAATTAGGAACAACACCGGACATGGTTGTTGATAGAAAACATTGGGGATTAATTCAGCAGCAGCCTCTACCACAGCTCCAAGTGAAGAAGGGAAGTCTTAACTACCTAATGGTAATCAAAAGAAGAAGAATTGCAATTACATGGTCAACAACAATTCACATGGTATCTACCATCTTCATCTTGTACCCAATATTGTTGTGTTGTTATCAAACATGTGCAGCAAGAGATACCATAAGGCAAAATGATCCGATCAGTGATGGTGATGGAGAAACTCTCGTGTCTGCTGGTAAGACATTTGAATTGGGGTTCTTCACCCCTAATGGGAGCTCTAGTCACCAAAGATATGTTGGTATATGGTATTACAGGTTGGAGCCGAAAACCGTTGTGTGGGTAGCCAATAGAAACGACCCACTGCCTGATTCCACTGGAGTTTTGTCCATTCAAGATGGTAACCTCGTGTTGAATTCGAATGGAAGAGGGAGACCTTTCTGGTCAACCCCTCTCCAGAAATCGTCATCTACAGAAAAAGTAGCGCAACTCATAGATTCCGGGAACCTGGTTCTGAAGAATGATCAGCTGCAAACAAGTCTGTGGCAAAGCTTTGGAAACCCAACTGATACTTTTCTTCCAGGTATGAAGATGGATGGCAACTTGGTGTTGATTTCATGGAAAAACAGCAGTGACCCAGGTTCGGGGAACTTCACTTTCAGGAAAGATCAAGTAGCACAGAACCTGTACACCATCCAGAATGGGCCTAATACATACTGGAAGAGTGGGATATCAGATGATTTCATTACATCCGGTTGGGACCATAAGATGTATTCTGAATTATCCAAAATGTTATCAAATTCCAGCATTAATAGTAGCCAACCAACCTCTTTTTATCATAGGAGGTTGGTGATGAAATTTCCGGCCAGATAAAGTATCTACAGTTCCATAATCAGACGGGCTCTTGGTATTCGCTTTTGCAGGAACCAAAAGACAGATGTGGTGGGACCTGTGGAAGTTTTCCCAGCTGCAGTACTAGAAATAGGATTTTGTGCAGGTGTTTGCCAGGATTCCAACCAAATTTTCCAGCAAAGTTGAATGGTGGAGATTTTTCGGGGGCTGTAGAAGAATTTCACCCCTGTGCAGCAAGAATGACACTTTTTTGAGGCTAGAGATGATGAGAATGAAAAAATCAGACAATGTTCAACACTACAAATGAAAAAGAATGCGGAAATCACTGCAACAGAGACTGTAACAACTGCCAGGCTTATGCCTATGTTGAAGCCAAGACTTGTGAAGACACTACCATCTGTATGATTTGGGAGGAAAATCTTAATGATATTCAGGAGGTGTATTTGGATGGCGGCCATGATCTCTATGTACGTGTGGCAGTTTCTGATATAGGTAAACTTCTCTTTCAGTGTGTTGTAAATGCAACACTCAAGTATATATGCATGCATTCATTTTCATTTTATTTCACTTTTGCTAATGGAGTACCCATATGGGAAACCGGAGGGTAGACATATTTTGATATTTTTGTAGTCTACTACGTTAGATTGTGAAGCTTAAATCAATTTTGTTATGCTTCACAAGGGATGTTCGAGATGTTGGGTTCCCTATTGAGTTTGCAGAAATTGTGTTGTCCAGTTAGTTCTTAGGGGTTTAAGGGAGCACTGCCTCTAATTTTTATTTTTTATTTGTTATGAAACGAGTTTGATCCTATTGTAATTTAAAATTTAGGATTTTGTTTCAAAGAGGAAAAATTAAAGTATCGGCTACAAGTGAGAGGGGACTGAGAGTCATCACCATTGTAACCATTCTCTTTGATTTGATTAGCGAATTCTTGAGTATTGGTAGGATTTGTGAAGGTAGAGATCACATTGATAACCATGTTAAAAATCTGTTTTCTTTTCTGTATTTTTGCTGTGTGATTTGGTTAACGTACTACTCATGCAGAACTGATGGGAAGAAATTGTAAGATTTGTGGAACTAATATTATCCCATATCCGCTAAGCACGGGAACTGACTGCAGTGATCCCAAGTACTTGAGTTTCTAATGTGAAAACTCCACAGGCCAAGTTTTTTTCATGAGACCAAATAACACATATTACCAAGTCACTAGCATCAGGCCAGAAGCAAAAGAATTTTCCATTCAACTTGGTGAAGATAATTGTATAGCAAGTAGCGATGCCATGAAGAAACTTCTAGAGTTCAACCAAGACTCACCATTTTTGGTGACAAGTGGGTGCACAGCAGAGAAGAGTACTTCTAGTTTGTTGATATATGACACAAGAACAGGGCAGAAATTTTATGACAGCAAAGGAAAAACAAAAAACTTTTTCGGTAAAGAAAAAAAAAAGAACTTAGTATCTGGAAGTATATTTTTATTCATTACATTTCTCCCAATTCCTAATATCAAGCCATAACAAATATATATATATATATATATATATATATGTAGAAAATATTTCCTAAAGACTTGGTCTATTGACCAATTATTCAGCAACTTTTTGTTTTCCTAGAACTGTAGCAACCTAAGGCACATTTCCAACACTCCTCCTTGCCTTAGTAGTTGTAGAGGCCTATTTTGCTTCTTATGGTTTCAAATCTAGCTTTTGCTAGAGCCTTGGTTAACACATCTGCAATTTGATCCTTAGTCTTGCAATAAAGCAGTCTAACTTCACCATCCTTTTGTTCTTCTCTTAAGTGATCTTGAAATGTTTAGCTTGCCATGAAAAACAGAATCATTTGAGATAGCAATTGCAGCTTGGTTATCTACATGAATCTGTGTTGGCTTATTTTGCTTCATGTGTAGATCTGCAAGTATTTTTCTGATCCAAATTGCTTGATTTATAGTAGCATTGGCTGCTACATATTCTGCCTCTGCTGTACTTTAAGCTATCACATCTTGCTTCTTTGAGGACCATGAAAAAATTCCGGATCCAAAGCTAAAACAAAATCCTATTGTACTTCTCATGTCATCAATAAAACCTGCCCAATCACTATCAGAATAACCATGAAGTTTAAAATTCTGACAGTAAGAATATTTAATGCCATAATTTGTTGTGCCCTTGATATATCTTACAATTCTTTTGGCAGCTTGAAAATACACTTCACTAGCACAATGCATGAATCTTGAAAGCAAGCTTACTGAAAACATTATGTCTAGTCTGGTTGCTGTAAGATATATCAAGCAACCAATCAGGCTCCTGTATTGGCTTTCATCCACTTTTTCTGCTCCATCATCTTTGCTAAATTTCTCCTTTTGATTCATTGGTGTGATGGTCTTTTTGCAATCTTCCATGTGAAATTTGTTAAGTATTTCCTTTGCATACTTCTTTTGGCTTATGAAGACTCCATTATGATCTTGCTTCACCTCCATACCCAAAAAGTAGGACATCAAGCCAAGGTTTGTCATCTCAAATACTTTGAGCATTTCAGCTTTAAACTCTTTTACCAGTTTCTCATTGCTACTTGTTACAAGCAGATCATCAACATAAATAGAAACTACAATTAAGTTAGCATCTATTCCTTTTACATATAATGTAGCTTCACTTGGACTTTTAACAAATCCAATACTTTGAAGATGTTCATCAATCTTGCTGTACCAGGCCATGGGAGCCTGTTTAAGACCATATAAGGCCTTCTTCAACAAGTGGACCTTCTCCTCCTGTCCCTTGACTTGGAATCCCTCGGGCTGCTCTACATAAATTTCCTCTTGAAGATAACCATTTAAAAAAGCAGATTTTACATTCAACTAGTAAGTCTTCCATCCCTTTTGTGTTGTCAAAGCAAACAACATTCTGATTGTATCCAAGCATGCTATTGGAGCAAAAGTTTCTGAGAAATCTACTCCAAACACTTGACTATACCTCTTCACAACTAATCTGGCTTTGTATTTATTTACAGAACCATCTGCATTAAGTTTGGTTTTATAAACCCATTTGACTCCAATGACCTTTCTGTGTTGAGGTTTGTCCACAAACTCCTAGGTGTCATTCTTTTCAATCATTCTAAGCTCCTCTTTGATTGCTTCAATCTATTTGTCATCCTTCTCTGCCTCTTCAAATTTTGTAGGCTCAAAAATAGCAATATTGCTTCTTTCATAAACATCAGATAAAGACCTTGTACCTCTAACTAGGACATCATCTATGACTTCATCAAAGTATTGCGGAACCTCTGACAGTTGCATCTTTATTGACTCCTCCCAGTTCCATTGTCTATCCTCCATGAACTTGACATCTCTACTTACAAGAATTTTTCCATTTTGTGGTTGGAAAATTCTGTAAGCCTTGGAAGAGTTGTTATATCCAATGAAAACTCTTGGTTCTGCCTTCTTATCAAGTTTGTCTCTTTTCACTTGTGGCACATAAGAAAAACAGAGACAACCAAAAGTTCTTAGATTCTGCAAATTTGGTTTATAACCAAACCAGGCTTCAAATGGAGTTTTTTTCTGCAAAACTCTAATTAACAGCCTATTCAGCAAAAAAGCTGCAGTGTTTGAAGCCTCTGCCCACAATTTCTTTGGCAACTCCTTCTCATGTAGCATACACCTTGTCATCTCCATAATACTTTGATTTTTTCTCTCACTTACTCCATTCTGTTGTGGAGTGTAAGGTGCTATGAGTTGGTGCTCAATACTGGCTTCTTCACAGAACTTATCAAAAATTTTATTTGTGTATTCTTTCTCATTATCTGACCTTATCTTTTGCATCCTGTAACTACTTTGATTCTCCACCCATGCTTTATATTTTCAAAATACATTAGCAACCTCATATTTGGATTTGAGGAAATAAATCCAACAAAATCTGGTATAATCATCAATAAATGCAATGTAGTACTTACTACCATTTAAAGATGATGTTTTCTGAGGTCCTCCAACATCTGTGTGTACCAGTTGCAACTTGTGCATTGCTCTCCATGCTATGTGAGTGAAGGGTCTTCTAGTTTGCTTGCCATATTGACAAGCCACATAATTAGCTAGCTTGTCTTCCAGCAATGGCACACCTTTCACCAAATTATGTTTCTGCATATATAAAAGTCCAACATGGTGGAAATGCCCGAGCCTTCTGTGCCATAATTTTGCATTGCTTATAGTGCTTGAAAATGCTATTTGCTTATCCTCCATTAGATTTAGAGCAAAGTTTTTTGCTCTCATTTTCACTTTGAATACATCTCTTCCTTTCACGTCTTTGATCATGCACCATTTGTCTTCAAATATGACTTTGAAACCTTTTTCAATCAGCTGTCCAACACTAAGCAGGTTTTGGTCAATGTCAGGCACATATAGAACATCAGTAATATACTTCAAACCTGTTAAGCTTTCTACAACCACAATTCTTTTACCCTTAACTAAAATAAATTCACCATTTCCAACTTTACTTTGGAGATGATAGTTTATCAAGCTCCTTAAAGAGCTCTTGGTCATTGGTCATGTGGTTTGTACAATCACTATCCATCAACCAGGAATCGCTAGAGCTGTTACTTGTTGTGAAGCATGTTGCAACAAAAAGTTGCTCTTGTTGATGTGGCTCAATAGAAGCTTTTGCCTCTTCATGTTGTTGTGACTTGCAAATCCGTTTCATGTGTCAAATCTGACCACATTTCTTGCACTTGACATCAGGCCTCCACCAACACTTCCTTTGTGGGTGATTTGTCTTTTTGCAGTGTGGGCAAGGTGGGTAGGTTCTATCCTTGTTTTTGTTGTTGTTGTCAGTCTTGTTGTTGTTGTTCTTATTGTTGTTTTTCTTGTCTTTGCCTCCTCCTGAATTTTCTGTTTTTGCTTGAAGAGCACCCTCTATTGATTCTTTTTTTCTCATCATTCTCCTTTGCTTTTGTGCTTGCAATGCATTCACCAATGATGCCAAGGATATGCTTGACAAATCCTTAGATTCTTCTAATGAAGAAATTTTAGACTCATACTTTTCAGGCAGAGTTACAAGAATTTTTTGCACAATTCGTTCATCAGAGAAGTCCTTACCAAGCAACCTCACCTTGTTTACTATGCCCAGCAACTTGTCAGAGTAGTCTTTGATGGTTTCTGTCTCCTTCATTTTCAGCATTTCAAACTCCTTGATCAAGTTGAGTACTTGCATATTTTTGGTTCTTTCATTACCTTGGTATTCCTTTTTGAGGTAGTCCCAAATATCTTTTGCTAACTCCAGGTTCATGATTCTTTTAAATATAGTGCTTGAAATAGTAGAGAATAGGTAGGCTTTAGCTTTGGACTTCCTGGTCTTCCTCTCTTTGTGGGTCTTAAGCTGAGTCTTCGTAGGGTTCGCCGGCAATGGGGGAACATCATAGTCTTCCTCTATAGCTTCCCAAAGATCTAATGCTTCAAGATGGACTGTCATTCTAACAGCCCAGGCTTGATAATTATCACCATCAAAAATCGATGGTGTAACATGGGAGAGAGTTGTTTCAGTTTCCATTTTTGGATTCACTCAACTCAAGAAGAATTGCTTTGATACCAAATTGTTGATATATGACACAAGAACAGGGCAGAAATTTTATGACAGTAAAGGAAAAACAAAAAACTTCTTCAGTAAAGAAAAAAAAAAGAACTTGGTATCTGGAAGTATATTTTTATTCACTGCATTGCTCTTTATATAGAGCTGAAACATAATAGAAAGTCAAGAGAATTTGCTAATTTCAAGCCATGTCTAACCAATTCCTAATATCAAGCCATAACAAATATATATATATATATATATATATATATATATATATATATGCAGAAAATATTTCCTAAAGACCTAGTCTATTAACCAATTATTCAACAACTTTTTGTTTGCCCAGAACTGTAGCAACCTAAGGCACGTTTCCAACATAGTTTGTATCCATTTTCTGATGCTGAATGGTTACATGAAATACAGATTGAGTGGAGACCTCAATTGGAACCAATCTGTAATTCTACTGAAGACTGCAAATACTGGCCTCATTCAAATTGCAATACAACAGGAGATGGACAGAAAAAGTGTCATTGCAAAATAAACTATCAGTGGGATCCCACAAATGTCAGTTGTATTCCAGCAGGTTAGAATACTATCAATACAACTCAGTTCCTCCTTGAATTACAAGAATGCTTTCTGGAAATATGTTGTCTTATTATTATAAAACTGGTATATTTGCATACTGATTATCAAATTACATACTGTAGTTCCTCATCAGATTGGCTATTTTGCTTTATTTTAGAAGCAGGTCCTTCATAGCGAAAGCAACAATCATATGTGATCTTCATTGGGAGTATCGTAGCTGTGATTGTTATCTCATGCTTCACTGTCTTTATATATTATTTGAGGAGAAGAAGGGTGTCAGAGATGCAAGGTGACTAGTATGCAGAGTCAAGATAAATTTGTACCATTACATGTGTTGTTCTGTATAACTTAGGATTCAATTGAAATTTGCAATTGTTCTTGAATTTCAGAACATAGGGGAAGTATTAAAGGAAATCCAATGCTTCATTTGTATCACAGTGAGAGATGCGTCAAAGACTTGATTGGCTGGGGCCAATTCACAGAAGATGACAGGGAAGGCATAGATGTACCATTTTTTGATCTGGGAAGTATACTAGCTGCTACAAATAATTTGTCAGATGCAAATAAGCTAAGGCAAGGAGGTTTTGGCCCAGTATACAAGGTAATAATCCTTTCTTATACTTTCATTTCAACAAGTTCAGGCTAATGGGTGAACTACACCTATGAAAATCTACTCAGGGGAGCTTTCCAGGAGGATAAGAGATTGTTGTGAAGAGGCTCTCAAGTGTTTCAGGACAAAGACTAGAAGAGTTCAAGAATGAGGTTGTGCTGATTGCCAAACTTCAGCATCGAATTCTTGTCAGACTTTTGGGCTATTGTGTTGAAGAAGATGAAAAGATATTACTCTACGAGTATATGCCAAACAAAAGCTTAGACTTCTTCATATTTGGTCGGCTTCTAAACCTGAATCCTTCATATATAGATAGGCATAACTGAACAGAGTCTCTAAAATTGTGTTTTTTTAATGGAAAATGGTAATCTTACCAGACAGAACACTTCGCTTCTTATGGAACTGGGAGAAACGCTTTGACATCATTTTGGAGATAGCTCGCAGTCTTCTTTATCTTCATCAAGATTCTAGGCTGAGGATCATTCACAGAGACCTGAAAACAAGCAACATTCAACTGGATGAGGAGATGAATCCCAAAATTTTAGACTTTGGCTTGGCAAGGATTTTTGGGGGCAAACAAACTGAAGCAAGCACAAAGAGAGTAGTTGGAACTTAGTAAGATAGCATAATTTCAAGCCCTCATCTGTGTTTCAAAAAGAAGTTGCATGCCTAATAAACTAACTATTGTAACGGTTGGTGAAATGTAGTGGCTATATGTCTCCAGAGTATGCACTAGATGGCTTTTTTTTCCATTAAATCCGATGTTTTTAGCTTCGGTGTTGTTATACTTGAGATCATCAGCGGGAAAAGGAACATTGGATTTTATCAGTCTCAACAAGCTTTAAGCCTTCTGGGTTATGTAAGCACTTCAAATTTCTCAAACCAATCAATACTTTTTGGTCCTTCCCTGCCTCATACTACTGATTTTCTATGGTGGGTTAGGCATGGAGATTGTGGCAAGAGAACAAGACATTGGATTTGATGGATCAGTCACTGCATGAAACATGTGATGTTGCTGAATTTTTGAGATGTGTAAATGTTGGGCTCCTCTATGTTCAAGAAAACTCGAGCGATCATCCTGTCATGTCGAATGTAGTTTTCGTGAAACTGAAACTCTTCCAACTCCTAAACAACTAGCTTTTACTGTGAGAAGAGGGGTTTTCAGCACAACTTCTTCATCTAGTAAACCAGAGACATGTACCAATGAGTTAACAGTTAGTGTAGACGGCAGATAAAGGAGGAGGTCATCTCCACAACTACTCTCGGTACTCTCTATTTATCAATGTTGAGAATATTCTTGTTCTACATAGTGAATTTTACTGGAAGGTATTACTTCTTCGCCATTAAATGTGAACTTTTTATGATAATAAATTAGGCGGTGGGGCAATTTCATTAGGGATGGCAGAGAAACTTTGGCATGCTTATGAAATATTTTATATAGGCCTCTTTACTCTAGTGAGAGCACTAACAATGGGAAATATCTAGGGGTGCAAATTTAGCCCATCGACCGACAACACTGCCTGAACCTGCTTGGCTGAAAGGGTTTCCTAAGCCTCAGTGACCCCTTTGTTGTTTTGAGGTTCAAACATTAATTGCAGAAAATCAGTACAAGACATGTTACAAATGATATAGATGCAACCACAATTTAAAGATAAATAATAATAATATATCAAAATACTATAAGCAAATATCTTACCAAAATATTCAACTCATAACATAGCTTGTATCATACCAAATATTAAACAATGAAGTAAGCTCCAAACTCATAGCCCAGCAACACACTAAATAGAACAAGGCAAATAGTCCAAAATAAAACCTAGGACCAATGGCCCATGCTCCTTAGACCTCACTTAATACTAGAAAACACTTATCGGATGTTTTCAACCGTAACTTCAATGTTGCTTCTAGGTCAATGTGCTCTTGCTCATCAGCTACAATAACAACAGCAGCAGTTACTGAAGGGCTTGGTCTCATAACCAAAGGAGCATAAGAAAAAAAAAAGTCATGACAAAGAGAAAAACCTAGTTAGTACGAAACCCAACTAACATATCTAGCTTTTTCAAAAACAAATTCCACAAAATATGGATCTTCACACCTTTACAACTAATTCTACTGTTAACAAAAGATACAAAAGATTTCTTAAAGTATCTAGAAAATTCTCAAATTCTAACACTCCTCCTTGAGAATTTTCTTAGAGACTCCAAGCCTTAATCTTAGCTCTTCGAACTTGGCTTTGGAAAGTGCCTTAGTTAATATGTCAGCAATCTAATTTTCTGAGCAACAATGCACCAGATTGACTTCACCATTCTTCTCACCTTCTCTAATTGCATGAAACTTCACATTTATGTGTTTGGTTCTTCCATGCTGCACAGGGTTTTTTGCAATAACAATAGCTGACTTGTTGTCAACCCAAATTACAGTAGCATCATCTTGGCTTTGCCCCAAATCAGTCAGCAGTTTTCTTAGCCAAATAACTTGGTTTATAGCTACCATTGCAGAAATATACTCAGCTTCTGCTGAGGATTGAGCCACGACCTCTTGCTTTTTTGAATTCCATGAAAAAACTCCACTGCCAAATGAGAAAGCATAACCAGAAATGCTTTGGGAATCATCTAAACTTCCTGCCCAGTCATTGTCTGCATATTCTTGGAGTTCTTTACTTTCTTTCTTAACAAACCACAAACCATAGTCAAAAGTACCTCTAATGTACCTTAGAACTCTCTTAGCTACCCCAAAATGAATTTTACTAGGTGAGTGCATAAACCTTGAGAGTAGGCTTGCTGAGAACATTAAATCTGGCCTTGTAGCAGATAAGTAGAGCAGACTACCTATTAGGCTTCTATAAACAGAGGCATTTGCTTTGATGTTAACTTCATTCTTTGATAATTTCTCATTCACAACCAAAAGAGTTGCTACAGATTTGGATCTTTCCATATGAAACTTCTTCAAAACCTTCAGAGCATACTTCTGTTGTGAGATGAAGATTCCAACTTCACATTGGTGAATTTTCATGCCCAAAAAATATTTCATCTCGCCCAAATTGGACATTTCAAACTCACTCTCCATCTCTACCATGAATTGCTTCAAGATTTTTGAATTACAACTTGTAACCAGTAGGTCATCTACATATAAAGAGACAATAAGCTGAACTTCTTCTTGAACCTTCAACATATATAGAGTAGCTTCATTTTCACTTCTTTTAAATCCTTACTGCAGCAGATAGGCATCAATTCTACTATACCAAGCTCTTGGTGCTTGTTTCAAGCCATAGAGAGCTTTGCGGAGCTTGTAAACTTTGTCTTCACAGCCTGAAACTTGAAATCCTTTTGGTTGCTCAACATAAATATCTTCTTCAAGCACACCATTTAGAAAGGATGACTTCACATCAAGATGATGAATTTTCCAGCCCATCTTTGCTGCTAAAGCCACCAGAAGCCTTATAGTATCATGCCTAGCCACTGGAGCAAAAGTATTTGAAAAATCAACACCATACTCTTGAGAATAGCCCTTTACAACCAATCTGGCCTTAAGTTTGTTTACAGAACCATCTGAGTCATATTTGATTCTGAAAACCCACTTAACTCCATCTTTTGATTTTTGGGCCTATCAACCAGCTCCCAAGTTCCATTTTTATTTATCATTTTTAGCTTCTCCTCCATTGCAACTCTCCACCCATTTTCTTTAGCAGCTTCATCATAACATGTAGGCTCCTATAATGCTACATCACATCTCTCATATATTTCATCAAGTGACCTTGTTCCTCTTACTAGAACATTATCTAAGTTATCAGCACCAACTTCATCTTCAGTTTCTTTTGGAATTTGGGGTGTGGTTACCCCAATTTGATCAATATCTTCAACTTCTATCTCATTTTTCTCCCAGTTCCATACTGCTGCTTCATCAACTTTGATGTCCCTGCTAACCATTACTTTTTTTGTTTTCAAATTGAAAACTCTATAGCCCTTGGAGGTTGAGCTATATCCCAGGAAGATTCCCATCTCAGCTTTGTAGTCCAACTTGTCTCTTTTCACATCTGGCACATGAGTGTAACACAAACTCCCAAATACTTTCAAGTGCTCCATAGCTAGTTTAACTCCATACTAAGCCTAAAATGGAGTTTTATTCTTCACAGCTTTTGTTGGAAGTCTGTTCAACAAATACACAGCTGTGTTAACAGCTTCTGCCCAGAAACACTTGGGCATTTTCTTTTCAAATAGCAGACACCTTGTCATCTCCATAATGGTTCTATTCTTCCTCTCACTCACTCTATTTTGTTGAGAGGAGTAAGTGACAGTCAACTGATGTACAATTCTAGCTTCAACACAAAACCTGTCAAACTTGTTAGATGTATATTCAGTCCTAATATCTGATCTTATTACCTTAATGCTGCAATTTGCTTGATTTTCCACCAAGGCCTTGAAATTCTAAAACACACCAGCCACTTCTGATTTTTGCTTCATAAAGAAAACCCAACACATCTTTGTTTTTATCATTTATGAACAAGATGAAATACCTGCTTCCATTCAGCAAGGGTGTCTTCATTGGTCCACACATATCAGTATGGATCAATTGCAACCTTTCTGAAGCTCTCCATGCCTTGTTTATAGGAAACGACAATCTACTTTGCTTCCCAAATTGACAAACTTGACACACATTTTTTTCATCACAAATGACAGGTAGGCCTTGTGTTAATCCTTTCTGATCCAAGTGTTTAAGTGCAGCATAATGAAAATGGCCAAATCTCTTGTTCCACAACACAGACTCATCAACAACAGTGGTATAGGCATGCAAATTAGTCTCTTTCCACTTAATTGGAAAGCTTTTGTCTCTCATTTTTATTGTCATCAACTTACAACCAACATTATCAACAACAGTGCAGGACATATTTTGAAAATGCAAAGAATAATTCTTCTCTAGCATTTGACCCACACTTAATAAGCTTTGACTAATTTTAGGCACAAACAACACATCTGAGATATATTTAATACCTGTTGGAGTCTCAACAGCAACAACTCCCTTACCCTTGACATCAACCAAATCTCCATTTCCAATCTTCACTTTCGACTTATATGACTGATCCAACTCCTTGAAATAGCTCAATTCAAGAGTCATGTGGTTTGTACAACCACTGTCAATAAGCTAAGTTTCTGTACAGCTGCTTGTTGCATGACTTGTAACAATAAACAATTGCTCCTGTTGCTGCTGATTTTCAAGCATTTGTGCTTGTTGTCCTTGCTTCCCTTGCTGATCATTTTTATTCTTGCATACCTTTTCTACATGACCAAATTGCTTGCATGATCTGCATTGCACACTTGGCCTATACCAGCAAAAATTCTCTGAATGACTCTATTTCTTGCAGTGAGGACATGGAGGATATCTCTTTTTGCCACCACTTTTCCTCCCTTGGCCCTCATTCTTCTCTTTATCTTTCTTCTCTCCAGATTGTT
Organism: Vitis rotundifolia; assembly: GCA_030254885.1. Lineage (NCBI taxonomy): Eukaryota > Viridiplantae > Streptophyta > Magnoliopsida > Vitales > Vitaceae > Vitis > Vitis rotundifolia. The sequence continues at coordinate 6,195,020 of CM058162.1, read as the reverse complement.
TTTTCTCTCCGCCTTGAGAAGCTTTTCTTTTTTGCATTGCAAGAAAAGCCTCTTCATTGCTATCTTACTGTCTCATTAATCTCCTCTATTCTTGAGCTTGAAAAGCATGAACAAGCTCAGCCAAGGAAATTTTGGTTAAATTCTTTGAGTCTTCAAGTGAAGAGATCTTAGACTCAAATCTTTCAAGCAAGCTCACTAGAACTTTTTCTACAACCCTTTGGTCTATTAGATTCTCACCAAGAAGCCGGATTTTGTTAACAACTTCCATGAGCCTGTCTACATATTCTTTGATGGACTCATTGTCTTTCATTCTCAAAACTTCAAATTGCCTCTTCATATTCAAAATCTGCATTTGCCTAGTTCTATCACTCCCCAGATACATCTCCTTGAGCTTGTCCCACGCCTCTTTTGGTGTTTTGCAAGCCATAATCCTTGTGAAAATTGGTTCTGAGACAGTAGCATGGATGTAAGATAAAGCTCTTAGAGCTTTAGCTTCTTCTTCTTCATGAGCCCTGATTTGATTGAGGGTTGGATTGTTTCCCAAAGGCTGTATTTGCCTTTCAGTTTCAACCCACTGCCACAAACCAAGACCTCTCAGGTAAGCTTTCATCTTAACAGCCCAAACTTGATAGTTTTCACCATTGAAAACTAGGATTGAAAGAGCAGACGTATTGCTGGAAGCCATGAGGGTTTTTTAGAGGAAGCCTTGCTGGTGGTTTTTTTTCACTCACAGGTCCTCTTAAGATCTTTTTGGTGCTTTGATACCATGTGAACACACGATTTCATTCATATGCTGACATACAAATATTACAATTTTAAGCACATTACTGTTGAGTCAATACCAAACCCAACTAACACATCTAGCTTTTTCAAAAACAAATTCCACAAAATATGGATCTTCACACCTTTACAACTAATTCTACTGTTAACAAAAGATACAAAAGATTTCTTAAAGTATCTAGAAAATTCTCAAATTCTAACATGCTTCCAGGTCAATGTGCTCTTGCTCATCAGCTACAATAACAACAGCAGCAGTTATTGAAGGGCTTGGTCTCATAACCAAAGGAGCATAAGAAAAAAAAAAGTCATGACAAAGAGAAAAACCTAGTTAGTAAGTGTGAACTGTTGACTTAATGGCCTTAAAGATTCTTTATCATATGCTAGGGAGACTAACGGTGTCTATAAGGTTCCAACTTAGCTGTCTGCTCACATTTTTATATACTGATAACCAACCGCTACTGGAAGAATCAATCCTAGCTAGGTATCTGTTGGTGCATACCTTCTTGGTCTGTAGCTTGGAACCTCTACTTGTATTCTCCCCTAGTTGGAATATGTTCTTCCTAAGAACAATCTGTAAACGAAACTGATATGAATTCTGTGTGATAGTGACTCACCGAGAGTAATGATCATAGCCATGTGAGTTTTGTATAGGGTCTTCTTATAAGCAGAATTTGCTAGTTGTAATCAAGACCATCCTTTTGAGTAATGTCACTCAAAGAAATGACCCTATACATGTATATTATGCCTTCTATTACCAGTGATTTACTGTTGGAATTAGGAATAAATTGAAGCATGATTTCTATTGAGTAATTAATGGTAAGTAAAGTAGGGATTTATTAGCTATAACATTCTTAAAATGAAACCAATAATTAGTTTTGTTGGTGGTAGCGATTACATTGGCTGAATATACATGGTGGGATGCTTTTGATTGATCTACATATACTATTTCGGATATAGAGGTTGAAATATTGGACTATTACGTTGGAATGCTATTGATTGATCTACAAATACTATTTCAGTTCTCGAGGTCTAATTCCGCCACTAAACCTGCTTTTTCACACGACTAATGCGTGCAAAGAGGTTGGAACTGACAATTTTGGCTCTGAGATGTCACTGAAAAATAGTATTGAAGTAGGGATCAGTTGGGATCCACCATTGGAGCCGGTGTGTACCTCATCAGTAGATTGGAAGGACTGGCCAAATTCAACCTGCGGAATGCGAGATGGAATGAGAAGGTGCTTTTGCAATGAAAACTTCAAATGGAATAGCTCAAGTTTAAATTGTAAACAAGGTGAGGATGCTATTCACCAACTATGTTACTAAATTTGCCTTCTGGGTAGGTAAGAGAAGTTCAATTCAGTTCCTTCTTTGTTTCAGATATCAATCCTGCAGAGCCTACAAAGCCTCCTGATCAGAAGTCATCGTCATTATCTCCAGTGGTTGTGGTATGCATAACAATTGTTGTTGTTCTAGTTGCGGTTTTAGGCCTCATTGGTTATATTGCTTATTTGCGCAAAAGAACCATCACCAAAAGGAAAGGTAATCTCTATGCCATATGCACTAGCCTACAACTTCTGGTATTTTCTTTTCCACTTGTGCTTGGTTGAATTGAGAATATTTCAGGGTTTTCTATACAATATTTTCTGTTTTTTTTAGTTTAGAGAACAGTGCAAATCAAGTGCTTCAGTTATATGATAGTGAGAGTCGTGTGAAACACTTAATAGACTTGGAGCAAAAGAAGAGGATAAGAAAGGCATTGATGTACCGTTTTTTGACTTGGAAGACATACTGGCTGCTACAGATAACTTTTCAGATGCAAATAAGCTTGGACAAGGGGGTTTTGGGCCAGTTTACAAGGTAATTGTTCTTAACTTCCATGTTTCTCTCATTTTCAACTGATTTCTCATCATCTATGTGCTGTTACAAAAAAATGAGAATATGCAATAAGAAATAAAACAGGATAAGAACACATAGATTTGTGTGGAAAACCCTATATAGGAAAGACCACGAGGAGAACAAAATTTACTTGTCAAAAATTGGTACAAGAGGGAAGAGATACGAACGGCTATAGCAAAAACATAGTCATCATAATCCTGAAAACTATACATTATCGCATGCATATGTATATGAAAGAGTAATAGGCCTGATCCCTCTGTTATTACCACAAACCAAAAAAAAAAAAAAAAAATCTCATAATTTTAGCTTTACTACCTATGTCGCATCGTGAGCTTATGGAGTCGAACCAAATAGAATTCAAGTCACCAAGTTCTAACATATGCCCAATGTATATGCACTATGGCTTCCAGGGCAAGTTTCCAGAGGGGCGAGAAATCGCGGTTAAGAGACTCTCTAGAGCTTCGGGACAAGGCCTACAGGAATTTAAGAATGAGGTTGTGTTAATTGCCAAACTTCAGCATCAGAATCTGGTTAGACTTTTGGGCTACTGTGATGAGAAGATTTTACTGTATGAATATATGGCCAACAAAAGCTTAGATTCCTTCATATTTGGTTTGTCTCTAAACCTGCCTTAAAGCCTTTTTCTTTTTCATGTAACATATACATTCTTGTATACATATCTGAAGTAATGCTTTCCAATGGGAACCTTGCAAGATTGAACCCTATGCATGTTACTGAACTGGGAGAAGCGGTTTGACATCATTATGGGAATTGCTCGAGGGCTGCTGTATCTTCACCAAGATTCAAGATTGAAGATTATTCATAGGGACTTGAAAACAAGCAATATTCTACTTGACGATGAGATGAATCCCAAAATTTCAGACTTTGGCTTGGCAAAGATTTTTGACAATAAGCAAGTAGAGGCAAGCTCAAACAGAGTAGTTGGAACTTAGTAAGTATTGCATATTGTGTATAGAAAAAAGCAAGCAGTTGCATGATCGCATCCCCAATTAACAGAGTAGTGCTTTTAACTGGTTCAATGCAATGGCTATATGTCTCCAGAGTATGCATTGGATGGGTTTTTCTGAGAGAAGTCTGATGTCTTTAGCTTTGGTGTTATGGTGATTGAGATCATCAGTGGGAAGAGGAACACTGGATTTTATCAGTCTGACCAAACACACAGCCTTCTGGGTCAAGTGAGGGCTTTGAATCTCTCATTTGCATTGATCTTTTAGTCGTTTTCAACGATATACCATACCATACTTAACTTTCTATTCTCAAACTGTCCCAGGCATGGAAGCTATTGAAAGAAGACAAGGTGTTGGAGCTGATGGACCAGACACTAAGCGAAACATGCAACACAAAAGAATTTTTGAGGTGTGTGAATGTTGGGCTGTTGTGTGTGCAAGAAGACCCAAGTGACCGACCCACCATGGCAGTTGCAGTTGTAATGCTCAGCAGTGACATTGCAACAATGCCGGTTCCTAAACAACCGACTTTTGTCCTAAGTAGAAACCTTTCTAGGACAGCTTCTTCTTGTAGCAAACCTGAAGCATCCTGGAACAGTGAAATCCTAGCCACCATAGAAGAAGGTCGATAGTCCAGGAGGAGTTCCCATGAAACCACTTGTGCATTTTAGTTTGATCCTTTTCCTTATCGTTTTCCATTTGATGCTCTGTTTTGGACGTCTCTATGTGATCCTGTACATGGTGAAGGCTGCTAATAAATTGTCCAATTCCCAGGATTTTGTTGTTATATCTGTTTATCTGCTCTGTTTCTGACTGAACTATATTAACAAATTGCAGCATAAATGCTCTGATTTTTCAGTACAATTGGGAGGACTTCTTTCTGAGCCCACAACATATATTGGAAGATATTGAAAACTATATTTATACTCCAACTCTTAAAAGCCCTTTCAGTTATGCTTTTCAATGGAATCCTTGGAAGATAAAAAACTATAATGCCAGATTGAACAGAATAACATAAATAAAGCAAACTAAGTTACCCGGTTTTAATGCGGTTTAATCAAATCATATATACAATCATGTATGAGAAAGAACCAATCAACTATATAAGAGAATTTTATGGGGAAAAGAGAAAGAACCAATCATATTGTACTACATGAACATGTGATGCTAACTCTGCACCTTCTCCTACTTCAAAAACAAATATGAACAGAGTTAAGGGTCACATTATGGTACCCAAAACTATTTTTCAATGCCATGCTTGCAAATTAACACAAATAGGATTGTGACATGTGTAAAGGAGATATAATACAAAAATAAATAAACATCTATTTTTTTTCCTTAATTTTCAATGAATGGTAAATTCTTCCATGCCATACCAATGAGGTAAACATAGAATATTCCTATATAAGTTTAAAAAAAAAGCCCTTCTTGATTTTTAAATAGATGAAGATAATACTGATTTAAAAAAAATTAAGGTTTTTTTTATTCATATATTTTCATATTAGTGAGTCAAAACTCACTTTCCTTATCAAATTATGGTATTGAAAACTATTTTCCAATACTATACTAGCAAATTAACACAAATAGGACTGTGACATATGTAAAGGAGCTATAACACAAAAATAAATAAACATCTATTTTTTTCCCTTAATTTTCAATGAATGGTCAATTCATCCATGCCTTGAAACTCAAGCTTTGGAGGTTCATTTCACTAGAAGGAGGTATTTGCTGCTCTTTCTTACTTGAATGGGGATAAAGTTCCTAGGCTAGATGGCTTTTCCATGGCCTTTTGGTAGACTTGTTGGGATGTGGTGAAAAATGAAGTGATGGGTTTTTTTACAAAGTTTCACGAGTTTAGGACTTTCCAAGGAGCATAAATGCCACTTTTATTGTCTTGGTTCCAAATAATGGGGGAACATAAGATCTTAAGGACTTCAGGCCAGTTAGCTTGGTAGGAAGCTTATATAAGCCTTTAGCTAAGGTCCTAATCATTCGCCTCAAGATGGTGGTGGGGAACTTAGTGTCGGTTTTTCAGCATGCTTTTATGGCGGGAAGACAAATTTTGGATGTTGTTTTGATTGTGAATGAAGCCATTGGTTCTAGAATGAAAGCCAACTTGAGATGGGTCATTTGTAAATTGGATATCGAAAACCCTATGACCATGTAAATTGGAACTTTATTTTTGCAGTGTTGGAAAAGATGGGTTTTGGTTCTAAGTGGATTCGCTAGATTAGATGGTGCATCTCTATAGCCTGATTCTCAGTTTTGGTCAACGGGTCCTCATCAGGCTTCTTTCAAAGTTCTAGGGGCTTACAATAAGGTGACCCTTTGTCTCCTTATTTATTCATCTTTGCAATGAAGACTCTTTCTCTCATTCTTATGAAGGCAAAAGAGCAGGGTTCATCAATGGATTTTAAGTTAAGGGAAAAGAAGGAGAGGAAGTGGAGATTTCCCACTTGTTGTTTTCGGACAACAGCCTCATTTTTTGTGATGCTAGGAAGGAAGTCCTTGAGTACTTGAACTAGATTCTTATGTGGTTTGAGGCTATGTCAAGCCTAAAGATTAACTTGGAGAAAAGTGAGCTCATCCACATTAGGGAAGTTTCAAACTTAGAGGATCTTGTTGGGGCTTTAGGGTGCAAGGAAGGTTTCCTCCCTTCTACCTATCTAGGACTTCTATTGGGTGCTCATTTCAAGTCCTTTAGGGTATGGGATGGGGTAGAAGAGAGATTTTGAAAAAGATTAGTATTATGGAAGAGGCTACTTTCAAAAGGTGGAAAGTTGACCTTGGTGAAGAACACTTTGTCCAGTCTGCCGATTTACTTTATGTCTCTCTTTGTTATTCCAAAAAGAGTAGCCTCTAGACTAGAGAAGATTCAAAGAGACTTTTTGTGGGGAAAAAGTGTCTTAGAACATAAGCCACACTTGGTAAGATGGGTTATTGTTTGGTTGGACAAACAATAAGGAGGCTTGGGTATCAGAGATTTAACCATCCTCAATGAGGCAAGTGGTCTTGGAGATTTGCAAGTGAAAGGGACCCTCTCTAGAAACAAGTGATTTTGGGCAAGTATGGGCAAGTTAAGGGGAATTGGTGTTCTAAAGTTGTTAGGGAATGACATGGTGTGGGGTTGTGGAAGGCTATCAGAGGCAGATGGGAGATGTTCAAAACAAGAATTGGGTTTATAGTTGGGTTTGGAAATAGGGTGAATTTTTGGAATAACAAGTGGTGTGGGGATTCATCCTTGAGGGAGTTCTTTCTTGAGCTTTATTCCCTAGCCTCATCTAAAGATATTTGGGTGAGTAACCTTTGGGATGATGGTGGTTGGGGTCCTAGGTTTACGAGGCAACTGCATGATTGGGAGCTAGAGAATGTGCAAGCCTTCTTCGGGAGATTGTCAACACACCCCTTATCTATGGAGATCGATGATGTCATGGTATGGTTGCCTACGAAGAATGGTGTTTTCTCTGTTAAGTCCTTCTACTCCTCCTTGGCTGATAGGAGAGTGAAACCATTTCCCCATGGTATGTTTGGAATTCTTGGGTGCCCCCGAGAATTAGCTTCTTTGCTTGTGAAGCAACTTGGGCCAAGATTTTGACTCTAAATCAACTCAAAAAGAGGGGTTGGAGGATTCCTAATAGATGTTACTTGTGTAAGGAAGAAGAAGCAATTAGAGACCATATTCTCATCCATTGTTCAAAAGCTCATTTGTTGTGGCAGTTGATCTTTGCATTTTTTGGCATTCAATGGGTGCTGAGTTGTTCAATTAGAGAGGTCCTTTTGAGTTGGCATGGGTCCTTTGTGGATAAAAAGAGGAATAAGGCTTGGAAAACAACTCCATTATGTATGTTTTAGGCTTTATGGCGGGAAAGAAATAGGGGGTCTTTTGACAACTTTGAAAGCACATATCAAACAATTAAAAATTCTTTTTTGTATCTATTTTGGGATTAGGTTAGATTGTATATTGAGTACAGATCTTTATCATTGTTAGACTTTGTGGATTGGGTAGGCTCACGATAGGGTGTGGTAGCGGGTTTTTGTGTTTTCACCCCTTTTTGTCATTTTTTTCTTCGTATACGACGTGTATACTTTCTTTCTTTTAACACAATTCTGATTTACCTATCAAAAAAAAATTAAATTAAACTCTTTAACTCATATTTGACTCATTTAAATTTTTTTTTTAAATAAATAGATCAATTGAATCATAAAAATATTTGATTGAGACATTAATCATGCAAACTTGTACGAGACCTAATTCAACTTAATTATTAATAGAATGACCTAATTATTGAATGAATTAAATGAGTTATACGATATGTTACCTGTTTAATAATTAGGTAGTATTTAGATTTGTATTTTTAACATAATTATTACTCATGTCGGGTTTAGATTGACCTATATAGTAGAATACCTAGACTTTGACATGATACGAATGCAACCCATCAACATCAATTACCACCCTAATATGTTGGAGAAGAAATGATTAGTTTGTAATCCAAACATTTGAAAATATGCGTTGAAATCTAAGCAATTGGGTCAAATACAAACTTATGGTATAAAAAATTTGGATACAAAGTAATAGGACCTAAAGTTAGATATACATGTGAAACATTTTAAGGTGTTTTAGTTGATTTTTTTTTTTTTTTTTGGAGAATTCATTGAGTAACAATTAAAAAAAAAATCGAGAATACTTTACAAACTTTTATATTATACACGAATAAGAGAAGAAAATTAGTTTTTATATTTTGAATCTATTTATTAGAATTCTTTTTAAAACCCTTTTAAAAGCATTGCAAAAACAAACTCTTGATTTTTCTTGTTTATCCCATTATGAGCTCCTCCAAGTTGGAGAAAGTATAGAAAAATTTGTTGGTTGATGGTCATATTTCATTTCTTAAAAGAGATAAACTACACATACAAAGAAAAAAGTGGAGTGAAATGAGGAACATGATGATATACAAAACATAAAGACTTTGGAAGACACCATGAAGCATATTATAGCTGCAATAAAGAGAAAAAAATGAAAGGAGTGTATTGACAAGGAGACATGGTCCACCTTATTTTCTTTCATTTTCTCATTTGGGAACTTAAACCCAGAAAATGAATAAAGAAAAAGCTTTGCATGCTACACTCCAATGATTAATCATTCAATTAGATATATGTTTTTGTTTTTATTTTTTTGTTTTCTGAGGGAGGAAGACTAAGATGACAACTGTACTGATGTGACTTTGCTCCACTCAAGAGTCAAGAGGACGAGTCTCCATTAAAAACTAGGGATTTGAGGGCATAGCTCTAAAAAGAGGCAAAATGATAAGAAGAAAATTCATGGTTCCTGTATCTGCAACTCACATGCTGTCTGCAATCTTTTTCTTCTTGTGTTCTATCCTGTGCTGCTCTGCTAGAGATACCATCACACCAGACAATTTGCTTATTGATGATGGTAGAGGAACTCTTGTTTCAGCCAATCAAACTTTTGAATTGGGCTTCTTTAGTCCCAAGGAAAGGTTCAACAATGGAAAATACATTGGCATATGGTACTACGGGTTGGAGGAGAGAACAGTTGTATGGGTAGCCAATAGAGCCAACCCCCTTCCTGACGACAGTGTTGGAGCTCTTGCCATTGCAGATGACGGTAACCTCAAGCTAGTGAATGAAAGTGGAGCAGCTTACTGGTTTACTAATCTTGGAAGCTCGTCTTCCATGGGTAGGGTGGCCAAGCTCATGGATTCTGGGAACTTTGTTTTAAGCGACAACAGATCTGGGGAGATTCTTTGGCAGAGTTTCAAGAACCCAACTGATACTTTTCTTCCTGGGATGATTATGGAGAGAAGCTTAACATTGACTTCATGGGTAAGCCCCGTTGACCCTGCACCTGGAAGCTATACTTTCCAGCAAGATGATGATAAAGATCAGTATATCATACTTAAAGATTCAGTTGTTAGATATTGGAGAAGTGAGGAATCAGAAGGAATGGGTTCTGCAGCAGCCGAGCTCTTATCCAATTTCATCAAGACCCGCAAACCAACTGGGTCTTATACACGGTTGGTGATGAATTTCACCGGGGAAATAAGATATCTAGGTTGGGATAATTATATGGAGGACTGGTCTGCATTCTGGTGGGCGCCGCAAGACCGATGCAGTGTGTTGAATGCTTGTGGGAATTTCGGTTCTTGCAATGTTAACAATGATTTTATGTGCAAATGTTTGCCTGGATTCGAGCCTAAATCGCTGGAGAGATGGACTAATGGAGATTTTTCAGATGGGTGTTCTAAAAAGACAACCCTCTGTGGGGACACATTCTTGATCTTGAAGATGATTAAAGTAAGAAAGTATGACATTGAGCTTTCGGGTAAGAATGAAAGTGAATGCAGAAGAGAGTGCCTTAAGACCTGCCGCTGTAAAGCTTATGTTGGAGTTGAAACGAGACAAAGGGACCGTGCTGGAACCCCTCCCAAGTGCAGGATTTGGTCTGAAGATCTCGGTAGTCTTCAGGAGTATAACACAGATGGCTATAATCTTTCTCTCTGTGTCGCCAAATCGGATATAGGTATCCTCTCTGCTTGCCCCCTTCTACTTCTGAATTTAATTGATTGTTAATGAGGAAAAGCATGAATAATTCATTCTAATTCTGCAGAATCAACAGTAAGAAATTGTGAAACTTGTGGCACAAACTTGATCCCCTATCCACTAAGCACTGGACCAAACTGTGGTGATCCCATGTACTTCAGTTTCAGATGTGACAATGCCACAGACCAAGTCTGGTTCGCCTTACCTAATGGCAGGTACCGAGTAACCAGCATCACTCCAGAGAGATCGAAGTTTCTCATCCAAGTGAATGATATTGATAACTGCGAAGCACGAAATTCACAAGACAAGAAGATACTGCAGCTCAATCCACCTTTCAGAATAGCTAGCTGGTGCAATGCTGACACAGGAAATTCTAGATCCAGCATGTCTATGAAAGGTCAGTATGAAATTGAAATAACTTGGGATCCACCACCAGAGCCGGTTTGTAACTCAGCAACAGACTGCAAGGACTGGCCAAATTCCAGTTGCAGAACGCAAAATAGAACGACAAGGTGCTTTTGTAATCAAAACTTCAAATGGAACAGCTCCAGTTTAAATTGTACACAAGGTGAGGATGCTTTTCAGCAAGCATATTGCTAAATTGCATTGAAAGACACAGTGATTAGTAATGGCAGATGCGCTGCCTTCTCCATGAATGAGAGTGGTCTTTCTTTGTTTCAGATGGTGGCAATCTTGCAGAGCCTCCAACACTTGCAAACCAGAAGTCATCATCATCATCCTCGGCTCTGGTAGTTGTGGTAGGCATAGTAATTGCTGTTGTAGTAGTTGCACTTCTATGCATCATTGGTTGTATTGCTTATTTTCGAAAAAGAACCATCTCCAAAAGGGAAGGTAATCTTTGTGCTATTTGCGCCACCGTTTAACTTCTGGTCTTTTTTGTTTCATGTTGATTGGCAGAATTGAGAATATTTTTAGGTGACTTCTTCATAATGTAGTCTTGTTTCTGAATTCAGAAAACAGAACAAATCCAGGGCTTCACTTGTATCATAGCGAGAGCCGTGTGAAAGACTTAATAGACTCTGAGCAATTCAAAGAAGATGATAAGAAAGGCATTGACGTACCATTTTTCAACTTAGAAGACATACTGGCTGCTACAGATCACTTTTCAGATGCAAATAAGCTTGGACAGGGGGGTTTTGGGCCAGTTTACAAAGTAATAGTCCTTAATTTCCACATTAGTCTCATTTCAAGGTTTCTGGTTTGTCTGTCTAATACCATGCGCTATGGCATCTAGGGAAAGTTTCCTGAAGGGCGAGAAATTGCAGTAAAGAGACTCTCAAGAGCTTCGGGACAAGGCTTACAGGAATTTAAGAACGAGGTTGTGTTAATTGCCAAACTTCAGCATCGAAATCTGGTTAGACTTTTGGGCTATTGTATTGAAGGAGATGAGAAGATTTTACTCTATGAATATATGCCTAACAAAAGCTTAGACTCCTTCATATTTGGTTTGCCTCTAACCTGCCTAAAAGTTCCTGTTTTTTTTTTTTCTCCCAATTACAATGTATACATGTCTGAAGTCGTGCTTTCCAATGGGAACATTGCAAGATCGAACTCTATGCTTGTTACTGAACTGGGAGAAGCGATTTGATATCATTTTGGGAATTGCTCGAGGGCTACTTTATCTTCACCAAGATTCAAGATTGAAGATTATTCATAGAGACTTGAAAACAAGCAACATTCTACTTGATGACGAGATGAATCCCAAAATTTCAGACTTTGGCTTGGCAAGGATTTTTGAGAGTAAGCAAGTAGAAGCAAGCACAAACAGAGTAGTTGGAACTTAGTAAGTACTGCATATTGTGTATAGTAAAAAGCAAGCAGTTGCATGATTGCATCCGCAATTAACTGAGTAGTGTTTTTAACTGGTTCAATGCAGTGGCTATATGTCTCCAGAGTATGCATTGGATGGGTTTTTCTCAGAAAAGTCTGATGTCTTTAGCTTTGGTGTTGTGGTACTTGAGATCATCAGCGGGAAGAGGAACACCAGATCTTATCAGTCTGACCGGAATCTGAGCCTTCTAGCCCATGTAAGTGCTTTGAAATTCTCATTTGCGTTGATCCTTTGGACATTCTATATATATGCCATGAAACCCTTGTACGTCCAAACATTCCCAGGCATGGAAGCTGTGGAAGGAAGACAGGGTGTTGGAGTTGATGGACCAGACACTAAGTGAAACATGCAACACAAATGAATTTCTGAGGTGCATGAATGTTGGGCTGTTGTGTGTGCAAGAAGACCCAAGTGACCGTCCCACCATGGCAGTTGCAGTTGTAATGCTCAGTAGTGACACTGCCACACTCCCAGTTCCTAAACAACCAGCTTTTGTCGTAAGGAGAGACCTTTCCAGCTCAGCTTCTTCTTCAAGCAAACCAGAAGCATCCTTGAATAGTGAGTTCCTAGCCACCATAGAAGAAGGTCGATAGGCGAGGAGGATTTCCCATGAACCCTTACGTTTTAGGCCATGTTCGGTACTTGATAGTAGGGAATGAAAATCAATGTTCTTATTCCTCTTAGAATAGGAGTGAATTTGGTGCTTCAGTTCTTATATTTGTATGCATCTAAAAGATCTCTTTGGATAGGATTTTGTGCAAAGACCTATGGGTTTAAAGGTTAAATTTATGTGGGTTTAAAGGTTAAATTTATGTCAATATGTATAACTCATGTAATAAATAGGTTATTTTTAAGTAAATTTGTAAAACATAATTTTGATCCTAATTGACCAACTTGATAATCATACCAATTAATATGACTAACTCTAACTCATTTAATTTATATTTGATTTATTTAAAATTTGATTTTAAATAAATAAATCAATTGAATTATAAATATATTATATTAAGAAATTAATTATGTAGATTTGTATAAGACCTAATTCTATATGATTATTATATTAATTACAATGAATTATACAACTTATTAACTATTAAATAATTAGATGAATTTATATGTTTCTAATCTGAGTATTATCTGTATCGTATTTGGGTTTGATCTATTTAATAAAGATTATGAATAAGAATCATAATGAATTATCATCCTATGGTGTTGGCCACTGTGGGGATCCATTTTTAAATGCTATGATAGGCTTCCCTCAACTGAAAACCTCAAAACCCATATGCCATGTTAGAAACTCATTACTGATAGCCAAACAAACAGGTCCCATTTCCTGGAAAATGTGAAAAACAGAACGCAGGAGAGAAAATTCAGAATACCGTTTATGAAACCGCGGATTTTAACTTCAAGACTGGAAGCCGTTGAAAACAAGTGAAAAAAGGACAAATGCTCTAAACGTGGTCTTGGACTTTGGGTCACTTTATTTGCTGCATGGTTGGCTTCCATTTCCAAGATTTCACCACCCCTCCGGCCTTCAATTGCTGGTGAAAAAAAAATTAATTTTAATTAATTTATTTAAATTTAATCATTTACATCAAGGTTTAGATTAAAATTTTGAAAATGTTACTATATATATCAGATGATTGGTACATTACTAATATTTTGTTTGTCCATGAATGGTAAGTTGGGTGATCGACTTGCTTTAGGTCGGACGTCACCTGTGAGCAACCCACCAAAATTAGTAGGCAGGCCATGAAGAGGTCAAGAACTGCCCCCATTAATTAATAGCTGTCCTGAACTCCTAGTGGACTCATGTTAAAATCAAATTTTCAACATGCAATCACAAAAAAAAAAAAAAAAACAAAATGACTTGAGAGTAAGGGGATGTTTGTATAAGGCAACTGGGAATAAATGGACAACCATGCACCTGTGTTATCGGCGACCTTTTCTTGAATGTGAATTCAATAAATATGTTGAATTATTTTTCAAAAAAAAAAAAATTTGTTAACCTATCTTGATGTCATATTTCTTTTGAGACATGTGGATTTATCAAATCGATTATTGATCATATATTTAAAGTGCGTTTGGTACTAATTCTAAAAGGTGTTTTCGACTTTTTTTAAAAATTTTTATTTTTCAAGTTTTTAAAAAAATTAAAAACACTTTATAAAATCACTACCAAACGTACTCTTAATTATTTTCACCAGAAATTAAATTTAAGAATATGAAAAAACATTATCCTTTGTTTAATATTACTAATTAACCCATATCAAAGCTTTAATTATAAATGACCACATCTATCCTAAAAACTATACCGTATCACATCAAATCACCTAAGGTAAACCATCTTGTACGATGGTGAGGATATGTTTTTTATAGGAAAAATTGAATCGCTTTATTTCAATAGTCACCAATAATGGTTCTCACATGAGGTCTTCATGAATGTTTTCCAGATTATTGGGAAGAAAAATTATATGATGACAATTGAAAAGCAAACTCATACAAGGTGACAATTGAAGAGAGTTTATGGAAAAAAAAAAAAAAAAACATTGTATATGTTTGCTCATTGAATTCTTTTTCGTCATGCCTGATCATGGGATTTCACAGTGGGTGATCGCATTGGTTTTTCCTTTTTTGATCCTGATCGGTGGCTATTTGTTTGGTCGTATCTAACATTGAAAAATTATGTTGAAATAGAAATCAGTTGGGATCCACCTCTGGAACCAGCGTGCACCTCATCAGTGGACTTCAAGGATTGACCAAATGGGGCGGTTCCAGTTTAAATTGTACGCAAGGTGGGGGCTGAGGATGCTATTCACGAAGTATATTCCTAATTTTTCTTTCTGGGCATGTGAGAAGTTAAACGCAGTGCCTTCTTTTTGTTTGGGTTTGGTCATTTAAGCTTCTTTTTCATTGAAAGACACAGTGCTTAAAAATGACAGATGCTTTGCCTTTTCCATGAATGAGGGTGTTCCTTCTTTGTTTCAGAACATGGCAATCAGAAGCCGTCTCTGGCAATTATATGTAGATGTTCTCAAATTTTCATACAGATTAGTCTTTATACTTTATACTCTCTCAAACCCTTAGGTTATGTTTGGTTCCCGGAAAATACTAAGGAAAGAAAAAAAATACAAAGGAAAATAATTTTTTCATGTTTGGTTGTCTTATAAAAAATATAAAAGAAAATTAAATATAATTAAAACTAATTAAAAACTTAT
This sequence comes from Vitis rotundifolia, assembly GCA_030254885.1. Taxonomy (NCBI): domain Eukaryota; kingdom Viridiplantae; phylum Streptophyta; class Magnoliopsida; order Vitales; family Vitaceae; genus Vitis; species Vitis rotundifolia. The sequence continues at coordinate 6,179,742 of CM058162.1, read as the reverse complement.
ATATTTTTAAATTATTTAATCTTTATATTGATGAGTTAAAATAAATAAAATGAGTTTGAAGTAACAAAAAAAAATAATTTATTAATTTTTAATCTATTCTTTATTTTCCATCACTTTTTCTTTCCTTCTACTTTTCCTTTATATTTTCTTTCCCTTGCATTTTCCCCCAAATTTTTTGGCAACCAAACATAGCCTTAAACTTTGAGCCTTCTCCGTCAGGTAAATGTTCTCAAATTTTCATACAGATTAGTCTTTTAGTCATTCTCTGCATCATTCCATTCTGTTTTGCAATGATTTGAGATTGTGGAAAGAAGACAAGGTAGTGGATTTGATGGATCAGAAACTAAATGAAAATCTAAATGTTGGGCCCTCCAGTGTTCAGGGGGACCCAAGTGATGTCCCACCAGGTCCAATAAAGTTCTCATGCTCAGCAGTGAGAAAAACTACACTTCAAAGTTCCACAACAACCAGCCTTTGTTGGGGGAAGGGGCCCCTCCTATCTGGGCTGCTGCTTGCCTGCTTCTTCTGCCAAACCAGAAACATGCTCCCAAAATGTGATCACCATATCAGCTTTGAAGGATATCGATCATAGGGGAGCATTTCTCACCAGTGTCAGTTGCAAGTACTTCTGGTTTTTGCTTATATCATAAAATAGTCTAACTTCATTGCTTGTATTTGGGCAACTGTGCTTAATCATATGATGGGGATGACTCAATAGTTACCCAATTCTATGCCATGTGCACATGTGAGGCTAGCTCTACTTTTTCTCATGTACATGAAAGCAAAGAGGGAATCAAGTTAAAGAAGGCCCATTTTGATTTATTTACAGAAACCTGCTCAATCCTGATCTATATTATATTAAGTTCCAAATTGAGGGGAAGAAAAGTAAACCCAATGGGTCCAACAAAAAAAGATGTACATATATATTTTATATCCTTGATTTTGCTGACAACTTGCCTTTGAGCAAATCACTAAAGTTCACTGAGAAAAGTTAACACTTTGCTCCAATCCCTTTTGTCCTTTGATTCTTAATTCTCCTGTGTTTGTCTGAGTAATTCTCTCCTTTGGTTTTACCCTTTGGCAAAAAAATATTTGAAGTGGATTGTTCATTGCATGACAACTAGACGGAGACCTGCATGAAGACAAGGAAAAAAAACCTTAGAAAAAAAATTAGGTTATATTTTGTAGCTGTTTTTGAAAATAATTTTTTGTTTTTTAAAAACAAAAAAATTGTTTTCTACCTTAGAAAAGATGTTTTAAAAAAAATTATGATAGAAAGCACAATCTTTTTTTTTCTTTTTTCTTTTTTTTTTTGGAATTTGTTTTGAAAATGAATTATTTTTTAGAATGATTTTAAGGTGTTTTAGTTGATTTTTTTTATTTTTTATTTTTAAGAATTCATTGAGTAACAATTGAAAAATTGGAGAATATTTTAAAAACTTTTATATTATACATGAGTAAACAAATAAAATTAGTTTTTATATTTGAATATATTTATTTGAATTCTCTCGAAAACCCTTTTAAAAGCAATGTGAAAACGCTCTTGATTTCTCTTGTTTATCCCATTATGAAGCTCCTCCAAGTTGGAGAAAGTATAAAAAATGGGATTAATTGATTAAATGGATGAAAAGATCCTAAATTTGTAAAACTAGTCTCTCCTATTTTTGAATATGAAGAGTAACTCATTTTTTACGTAAATACCCTTCAATATTTTCATTATTTATATGTATATTTTATAAGAAAATGTTATTTTTACAATAAAAATGTAAGGTTATTCTTATCCAAAACGGGTATTTTTTTTAGGTAAAAAAATGGATAATTAGATTTGTAATTTCATATTTCTTTTGTTGATGCTTATACTTTATTTCTCAAAAGAGAAAAACTATACATACAAAGAAAAAAAAAGTGGGTGAAATGAGGAACATGATGATACACAGTACATCAAGACTTTGGAAGGCACGAGAAAGCATATTATAGACTTATAGTTGCCATAAAGAGAAAACAAGAAAAGTGTGAATCGAAAAGGAAACATAGTCCACCTTCATTTTCATTCATTTTCTCATTTGGGAACTTAAACCCAGAAAATGAATAAAGAAAAAACTTTGCATGCTGCACCCCAATTATTAATCATTCAATTAGGTATATGTTTTTATTTTTCTTCTCATTATGTGGACTGAGGGAGTAAGACTAAGATGGCAGTACTGATGTGACTTTGCTCCACTCAAGATTCAAGAGGAAAAGTATCCATTAAAAACTACAGATTTCAAGGCACAGCACTAAGAAGAGGCGAAATGATAAGAAGAAAATTCATGGTTCCTGTCTCTGCAACTCACGTTCTATCTACCATCTTTTTCTTGTGTTCTGTCCTGTATTGCTCTGCTAGAGATACCATCACACCGGAGGACTGGCTTAGTAATGATGGAGGAACTCTTGTTTCTGCAGGCAAAACTTTTGAACTTGGCTTCTTTAATCCAGATGGAAGCTCCAAGATTGGAAGATTCGTGGGCATATGGTATTACATGTCGAAACCACGAAGAGTTGTATGGGTGGCCAACCGAAAGAAACCCCTTCCCCTTTCTGATACCCCCTCTGGAGTTCTTGCCATTAAAGAAGATGGTAAGCTCAAGGTATTGGCCGAAATTAATGGAGCAGTTCATTGGTCTACTGATATTGAAACATCTTCATCTAAAGACAGGATGGTGAAGCTCAGGGACTCTGGGAACCTTGTTTTGAGTGACAACAGATCCGGAGAGATTCTTTGGGAGAGCTTCCGTAATCCCACCGATACTTTTCTTCCTGGTATGAAGATGAATGAAAGCTTAATATTGACCTCATGGTTAAGCCCCGTTGACCCCGCACCTGGAAACTATACCTTCAAGCTAGATCAAGAAAAAGAGTACCAGTATATCATATCTCACATTTTATATGTACATTGGCGCAGTGAGGACTGGGATGGAACGTTTGATGAGATGCCTGAAGCAACACGCAGCTTGTTGTCCAATATCTCCTCGAGGGACGTGTATAAAGGGGATATCTCTATCCCCAACTCATCAGTTGAAAAACAATTGGTAATGAGTTCTTCAGGGGAAATTCAGTACTAAGCGAATTGGAATACATCGTCCCCAGTCTGGTGGGCACCGAAAGACCGATGCAGTGTGTCAAATGCTTGTGGGAAATTCGGAAGTTGTAGCACTAAGAATGCTTTGATGTGCAAATGTTTGCCTGGGTTCAAACCAGTCTCGCCGGATAGTTGGAAAACTGGAGAGTTCTCAAGTGGGTGTACCAGAAAGTCACCCAAATGCAAGAAGAATTCCAGTGAAGACATGTTCTTGCGCTTAAAAATAATGAAAGCCAAAAAGCCATACTCTTCTATTTTAGCATATACGAATGATGATCAATATTGCAGAAAGACTTGCCTTAGTGACTGCCAATGTCAAGCTTATGCTCAAACTAAAATAACACAAAGGGGCAGTAACCCAGAATGCTTGATTTGGACAGATGACCTTAGTGGTCTTCAGGAGGAGTACGACTCTGATGCTGACAACCTCTTTGTTCGTGTATCTATTTCAGATATAGGTATGTCCCTTTCCAATTTCTTTTGCCCCTTTTCTTGAGAAGAAGTACCTCATGTTTTAGTTTACTGATCAACACAAGCATAAATCCATTTATACACATTAAGAAGAAACTGTAATCGGAAGAAATACCCTTTAACAAGGGATTCTACATTTTATTTGCAGAATCAACAGTAAGAAATTGTCAAACTTGTGGCTCAAACATGATTCCTTATCCTCTAAGCACTGGATCAAAGTGTGGTGATCCCATGTACTTCAATTTTGAATGTAACATTACCACAGGCCAGGTTCAGTTCGAGGTACCTGGTGGCACCTACCGGGTAACTAGCATTAATCCAGAGACATTAACATTTGTAATCCAACTGAAAGAATCAGATTGCAGTCCTCGAAGTCTTATCGACAAAATTCCACCACTGAACCCGCCTTTTCACACGACCAATGTCTGCACAGTGGTCAAAATTGACAATTTTGGCTCTGAGAAGTCATTGGAAAATAGCATTGAGATAGAGATCAGTTGGGATCCACCAATGGAGCCAGTGTGTACCTCATCAGCAGACTGCAAGGATTGGCCTAATTCAAATTGCAGAACACAAAATGGAACCACCAAGTGCTTTTGCAATGAAAAATTTAAGATTGTACACAAGGTGAGCTGCAGACCTAGTATATTTCTAAATTTGCTTTCTGGGTATGTGAGAAGTTGAACTCAGTACTTTCTTTTTGCTTGGTTTTGGTCATTTAAACTTCTTTTCCAATGAAAGACACAGAGGTTAGTAATGACGGATGCATTGCCTTTTCCATGAATAAGAGTGGTTCTTCGTTGTTTCAGACCTTGGCAATAAGATGTCGTCATCATCATCTCCGGTAGCTGTGGTAGGCATAACAAATAAGATGTCGTCATCATCATCTCCGGTAGTTGTGGTAGCCATAACAATTGTTGTTGTTCTAGTTGCGCTTTTAAGCACCATTGGTTATATTGCTTATTTGCGCAAAAGAAACATCACCAAAAGGAAAGGTAATCTTTGTGCCATAAGCTCTACCATGGATCATCTGCTATTTTCTTTTCAAATTGTACTCGGCAGAATTGAGAAAATTGCAGAGGTTTTCTATACAATATTTTCCTTTTTTTGAATTCAGGAAACAGGGCAAATCCTGTGCTGCACTTGTATGATAGTGAAAGCCGTGTGAAACACTTAATAGACTTAAAGCAATTCAAAGATGAGGATAAGAAAGGCATTGATGTACCATTTTTCGACTTAAAAGACATCCTGGCTGCTACGGATAACTTTCAGATTCGCATAAGCTTGGACAAGGGGGCTTTGGGCCGGTTTACAAAGTAATAGAAATTATTTCAACAATACGCATATTTTCAACTTGTTTCTGATTATCAATGTCTAATGCATATGCATTGTGGCTTCTAGGGCAAATTTCCAGATGGGAAGGAAGTAGCTGTGAAGAGACTCTCAAGTGCTTCAGGGCAAGGCCTAGTGGAATTTAAGAATGAGGTTGTGTTGATTGCCAAACTTCAGCATCGAAATCTGGTTAGACTTCTGGGCTATTGTATTGAAGGAGATGAGAAGATTTTACTTTATGAATATATGCCCAACAAAAGCTTAGACTCCTTCATATTTGGTTTGTCTCTAAACCTACATCAAGTCCTTACTTTTCTTGTATCAATGAGCCATGCCATGAACTTATAGACAGAGTCTGACTTAATGAGCCATGCCACTGAAATTTTTCTTTCTAATGGCAACCCGGCAAGATCGAACGCTATGCATGTTACTGAACTGGGAGAGTCGCTTTGACATCATTTTGGGAATTGCTCGAGGGCTCATTTATCTTCACCAAGATTCTAGGTTGAAGATCATTCACAGGGACTTGAAGACAAGCAACATTCTTCTAGATGGGGATATGAATCCCAAAATTTCTGACTTCGGCTTGGCCAGGATCTTTGAGAGCAAGCAAACAGAGGCAAACACAAACAGAGTAGTGGGCACTTAGTAAGTATTGTATGCATGGGGAAAGATATTTGCCTTGGCATATACCTAATCAACTGATTACTTTTTAACATTCCATGCAATGCAGTGGCTACATGTCTCCAGAATATGCACTAGATGGGTTTTTCTCAGTAAAATCTGATGTCTTTAGCTTTGGTGTCGTTGTACTTGAGATCATCAGTGGGAAGAGAAACACAGGATTTTATCAATCTGACCAAGCTTTGAGCCTTTTAGGTTATGTAAGTGGCTTGAATATCTCATGATGATTTATCTTTTAGTCATTCTTTGTTAAATTATTAATACGACCCAAAAGCTTAAACTTTCGTGTAATGGTGGGCCAACATCTTACTTCACAAATGGCCTTCTTTAGATTTGCATGTAAGCTTAGTAAATAAGGAAAATAAAAAGATTTGAATTCATGACCTCCCCTAGAAAAAAAAAATCTTTATATTATATATCAAATTGATATGATGGCCCAACCTATCATTTTTACTTTATTAATCTAATTTTGATATCAAAAGAATTGTTCCAGGCATGGAGATTGTGGAAAGAAGACAAGGTGTATGATCTGATGGACCAGACACTAAGCGAAACATGCAACACAAATGAATTCTTGAGGTGTGTAAATGTTGGGTTGTTATGTGTACAGGAAGACCCAAGTGATCGCCCCACCATGCCCAATGCATTTCTCATGCTCAGCAGTGAGATAGCCACACTTCCAGTGCCCCAGCAACCAGCCTTTGTTGTGAGAAGAGGGCCGCCCAGCTTGGCTTCTTCCTCTTCCACCAATCCGAAAACATGCTCCAACAATGAGATAACTGACAGCTTAGAAGAAGGTAGATAGTTAGGGAGAATCAACCATAAGTCCAGTCTTGTCTGTTGGTGTTATCAACTTCATATATGCTGCATCAGAATTGGATTTCTTAGGACATAATCACAGGTGTGTTTTAGTGTAAATTGATTTCCTGAATATCTATTCGATTGTTCTCTACACCAATTGTAAATCACTGACTTCCCATCTTATTTTCTATATTTTTGCCTTAAGCCCGCAAGGTGAAGTAGACCCAAAACTGTCTGATTCTTTGGTAGTACAGCTGCTCAGTTTTCTTGTGTATTTATTTATAAGCATATTGTGTGAAAGGAAAGTTCTTATTCAAGAATCATCATCCAATTGATACATGCATTGTGAAATCATTGAATCAAGAGCTGATTTAAAAAAATAAAAAATATAAAAACTAATGACTACTTGACCAATGACCAAAAGAAATAGAAACAAATCCTGCAAGTTTGACAATTCTTTCACCCATAATGCCTTCTCCATTGTTCTCTTCTTCAATCTTAAAAGAACCCCAATGCAATTTCAATCTTTTCATCAGTGCTCTAGTTTGGTTTTGATCTACCACTATCAGTGATGATAGAAGAAAAAGCTCACTTGGAGGATATGATTATGACTTTCAAGATACAGCCTCTCTTTATTATAGGAGGCTGGTGATGAAATTTTCCGGCGAGATAAAGCATCTACAGTTCCGTAATGATACGGCCTCTTGGTATTCGCTTTTCCAGAAACCAAAAGATAGGTGCAGTGGGAATAATCCCCGTGGGAGTTTTGCCAGCTGAAATAGTAGAAATTGGATTTTGTGCAAGTGTTTGCCAGGATTCCACCAAATTTTCCAAGAAAGTGGCATTTTTGGGGATGTAGAAGAATTTCACCCATGAACAGACTTCTGGAGTTCAACCAGGACTTACCATATTTGGTGACAAGCGGCTGCATGGCAGGGAAGAGCAGAGTACTTCTAGTTTGTATCCATTTTCTGATGCCGGATGGTTGAGCGAAATGCAGATTGGATGGAGATCTCCTGCATTAACCAAACTATACACATGAAAATAAAGAGAAGATAAGAGATTTTTAATATGGTTCGGCGAACAATGTGATCCCTACGTACACGGCTGGAATAGTTGGAATTAACTTGGTAAGATAGCATAATTTGAAGCCCCCAACTGTGTTTCAAAGAATTTGCATACCTAATATCACTTGTGGTGAAATGCAGTGGCGATATGTCTCCAGAGTATGCACTTTATGGCTTCTTTTCTGCTAAATCCAATGTTTTCAGCTTTGGTGGCACTGTTTTACTTAAGATCATGTGCGGGAAAAGGAACACTGGATTTTATCAGTCTGAACAACCTTTGACCCTTCTGGGTTATGAAAGTAGTTCAAATTTCTCAAACCAATCAATACTTTTGGGTCCCTCCCTGCCTCATACTACTGATTTTCTATGGTGGGTTAGGCATGGAGATTGTGGCAAGAGAACAAGGCATTGGACTTGATGGATCAGTCACTGCATGAAACATGTGATGGTGCTGAATTTTTGAAGTGTGTAAATGTTGGGCTCCTCTGTGAAACATGTGATGTTTCTTGCTTCGCAGTGAAACTGCAACTCGTCCAATTCCTAAACAACCAGCTTTTATTGTGATCAGAAGAGTGGTTTCCAGCACAGCCTCTTCATCTAGTAAACCAGAGACATGTACCAATAAGTTAACAGTCAGTGTAGAAGGCAGATAGAAGAGGAGGTTATCTCCACAAGTAGTCTCATCCTTTTGTTCATCAATGTGGTGAGTGTTTTCTTGTACTAAGCAGTGAACTTTACAGGAAGCTTTCACTTCTTGGCCATTAAATGTGAACTTCTACGATAATAAACCATTTGATGTGAATCTTAATTCCATGCAATCCGAGCATATCTACCATCTTTCTTGTTGTATTCTCTCTAATATTGCTCTTATAGAGAAAGATACAATTAGGCCCGGCAATTTCATCATGGATGACAAAAAAAAATGGAACTTGTTTGGCAATGATTCTAATAAGTATTTCTAATATTTCTAAAACTAGAAAATAACTCTTTTTTTTAAAAAAATCAAGTGTTAAAAATATTGAAAACGTTTCCTAAAATCACTACCTAACAAATTATTGATCTACTAGTTATTAAATATTTGAATAGGGTTGTTTACCTTGATAGAAACTCAAACAATGTTAAGTAGTAAGGACAAAAGTCTAATGTCTCATTTCGATTGATTACTAATATTGATTAGGTCTTATACATGGAGCTACCTTTAGCCCCGTTAGCTTATGCTTTTCATGAGAGTGTATGTGGTCTCATATCATTTGATATCATGGTAAGATTTGGTTTGACCCACCCTATGCTCGTTGACCTGAGGATTAACAATTGAATAGGTATGCCCATTTTGTAGGTCTACTACCTAGGACAGACAAAAGTCCAATGTCCCACGTCAACCAACATTAGTTGGACCTTATATGTGGAGCTACCTCTACCTCATTAGATTAGACTTAGAGTATGTATCATAAAAAGAAAGAAAAATGTTAAAAATAAAAATTATGAAGGAAAATGGTATTTTTATATTTGATTTCATATTTGATTTTATCATTAAAAATATGTAAGAAAATTAAATATAATTAGAAATCTATATATTTTCAAATTATTCAACCTTTATATACAAGAGTTGAATTTAAAAAAAAAAAATGAATTTAAAGTAACATATGAAAATCTTGCATGAATTTTAAATTTATTCATTATTTTTCATCATTTTTTCTTTCTTTTTTTTTTTTTTCTTTTTTTTTTTTTTTTTTTGGTACTTTTCTTCCTTATTTTATTTTCTTTGTAGTTTTTCTCAAATTTTTTTATAAATTAAAATTTTTTTGACAATGTCCAAATTCTTATTATCAAGCTTTGTCTCTTTACTATAAAATTCAAAGAATAAATCACCTATGATCCTATAAAAACTATGACAATATAGTCGGCTGTGCAGACCCCTAGGCTAGGCTGGGCCGACCAGAGCCAGTTGGAAACCAGCACGGCGGGCTAGACAGGCCCATGAACTGGGTTAAGGCCCTCTTCCATTAGGTTGGGTTTGAGCCCAAATTTAAAGGACCAGTCCTGGAAGCCCAAAAGGCTAAGATAACACCATGATTGAGTAGGCCTCCGTCATGGCTAAAACTTCCTAGTTACAACCATTAACCTTAAGTCATGTTTGGTTAACCGGATATAGTATGAGATAAGATAAAAGATGGATATTATATCCTATCTTATGATTGGTCGGTGATGAAATAGATCTCATCACTTATCCCATGCAAAGGTCAAACACATAGATATCCCTTCAAGACCATTCAGATAGTCTTAAATCTTTAAGGATTAACTTTAATATCATTTATAATGATTTATTTTTTCTTATAAAGATAGTATCCACTTTAAGCAGAATAGGTATTTACGATATTATTTACTTTGAGCACAATTGATATTCATGATTTTAAAATACATTTACATGATTAAGAGAAGTTTATATACACTGGCAAAGCCGATAGAGGCTCGGGAGGGCATATGCGCCCCTTCAATTTCCCCCCCAAAAAATCTCATACATATAATTAATATTTTCAAATAATAAAAAATAAAATAGAAACCCCATAAATTTAATTTTGAGTTTTAAAAATTCATTTTAATTTTTTTTCATGCATTCAACATTTTATTTATTTTTCTTTCTTGCATTAAATGTAATTTTAATTTTATCATAACTTTTCTAATAATATTAATTTTTTTGGTAATTTTGTATTTGACATTTTATTAAATAATTTCCTTAAAATTGTATGTACTCTTTAATTTTGAGAATTAATTAAATAATTATATTAGATTGTGTGCTATTTAATTATTCACATTGTGGGAATTTATATTTAGCTTTAAAATTTTATTTTGCTAATAGTGTCATTCTAATATTATCTTATCATAGAAAATTTTAAGAAAAAAAAAATCTCATTGCTTTTAATTGATTTTATACTTAGATTTTGTTAACAATAATTTTTTTAAATAGTTTTCTATTCTTCCGGGAAAAAAAAAAAATTCACATAAAAAAAATTAAATTTTTTTTAAAAAAAATTAAACATTTGTTTTAGATTTGATATCTGATTTGTAGCTTATCCATACAAAAATTATTGTCCCTATCGCAGCTCCAACAAACCCTAAAAATGTATAACCAAATTTGAAGCCCCACAGACTTTTCACGTGTCAGACTTGAAAGCCCTTTTCCTCGTATCGGAAACAAAAATTGAACCGACGAAAAGAAAAAAAAAAAAAATCGGCAGTCTCAGTTGACAAACTCAAAGATAGGTAGGAGATATAATGAGTCAACCGTGAACCCAGAAGCGGCTTTTCACCCACCACAAAGACTCGCCAAGAATAGTAGTGGTGGTGGTGGTGGTGGTGGTGGAACCCATTACGCGTCAAAAGCACTTTACAGTTGTGGGGTTCATCCGCAATTTCACCATTTGCTCGTGACCCATCGTCATTTACAGCAGGGTCCGTTAGCGTTCTCTTCACTTTCCTATTGGGAAATTCCCCCTCTATTTCTGGAAAGGGCTTAAATTTCTTGACAACTGAGGCCTTGACAATTACATTTCTACGTTGAAAACGAAATTCTTCTTGTTTGACATGTGGGACTTGGCCTTTGGCGCAGCTTAGCGGTGCCCAAGAGCCCAAGAGCCAATTTAGATGAGAGGGCTGAGTTTTCAGTCAATTCCTAGCCGACGGGCTTCTGTGGATGGTAGAGACCGGAACAGTGGGCCATATATTAAGAATTTATTGAAATCACAATTTAGAACAAAGGAGGGTTTAATTCAAATTACTCAGGCATACTAATGACCATGAAGGAATCTTATAGGATTGGTTTTGAATATGCCTTGGGACTAGATAGGTCTTATTAGCTAGAGCTTGGTTGGATTAATAAGTTCTCCACTAATTCTAATACTATACTATCACGTTTAACTTTTTTGAATTGACTAATCTTTTCTAAATTAAAATAATTTCTTCTATTTTGGTAATAAAATAATAAAATTAAGAAAGTTTCACATATTATGTTTTATTTTAATAATTGTTAGAGTTTGGTAATTTGAATTCTATTTTATCCAACTAGAAAAATTTGTATTACAGCATATATGATGAAGTTAAATTTATAAGATTTTTTTGGGGTCTGTGATGATAATGGAGGGATCAAGCCAACAGGTTTAATCTCATAACCCATCATGACCCGCGCGGGTTATGAAGCTTATGCTTTTTGCAATAATCACATCTTTCCCTTTTATACTAATTTTTGATATAGTGGATTTTCTTCTCCTCTATCCAATGATTTTTCTTTTGATGTGAATCGGTTTTTTTATTTTTTTTATTTTTTTATTTTTTTATTGTCTGTCTATTTTTTCGTAACAATAATAATAAATTTTTTATTCTAACAATAATAACTTCAAAATTTTCGAAATTAACCTTAATTCTTCATCCATAAGATAAGAATCTAGAATTTTCCAACCATGAATTGAAGACCATTCAACAAAAAATCTAAATGTCCATTCAACATAACCATCAATATTCAAATCATTAACCAAAACTTTGATTAATTAAGATTTACATTAAAAAAAGAATATTCTAATTAAGGTGAATTTATGACGTCATGAAGCTGGAGTCAGAGCGTAGGTCATACTTGAGTGAAATGACGAAAATGACCCTTTGACACGGCTGTGGGAAAGAGTGAGGCAACTGCAGAGGGGAGCCGACCATCAAAAACCGTCCTGGTGTAGCTGTGCTGTCACCAATTATGGCCCACTCTCTTTCCTGGAACCCCTTCACAACTCCTCCTTTATATCACCCTCCCCACTTCCCACAAACCCCACAATCCATTCCTGGGAAAATAGAAACAGCGAAATTCTCTCTTCCATATCTCTAAAAACCAGTTGGTTTCGGGTCTAGATGGCGGCACCAAAGATGGGTGATTTTGAAGATTTGTTGCCCGTGATGGCGGAGAAGCTGGGCGGAGAGGGGCTGATAAGGGAGCTGTGTAATGGGTTCAGGCTGTTGATGGACGGGGAGAAGGGGGTGATCACTTTGGAGAGTCTGAAGAGGAACGCCGCCCTGTTGGGGTTGCAGGAACTGAGAGACGATGAGCTTCAGAGTATGTTGAGGGAAGGCGATTCGGATGGCGACGGCGCTCTCAATCAGATGGAGTTTTGCGTGCTTATGTTCAGATTGAGCCCTGATTTGATGGAGGAGTCTCAGTTCTGGCTTGAACAGGCTCTGGAGGAGGTGCTCAGCGACGGCTAATTGGTTTGCTTCCAAACGACGCCGTTTTGGGTGGAGGTCGTCCCACATTTGTTTTAACTTTACTAATTTCCTTTTTTCTTCTCTTTATTTTGGATAGAAGAAATTATTTGTAATAAAAGCACAGAGAAAAGAAAAAAAATGTTGGGTTTCTAATTTGGCTACCATGCCCATTTGTAGATCACATGCCTCTTTGTTATTATGCACATTCTATCATCAATAAATACATTTTTTTCTTCTCTGTTATATATATATATATATATTTTTATAATTAAAAATTACGATATATATCATTGTATTTAAAAAAAAAAAAAAAATTAGTAATCGTTTGGTTTGGGAAAGTTGGAATGGGTTGCCTCCCTGTTTGGACACAGAGAAAATAAAATAAATGTGAGAAACTTTAGGGAAGGGAAGAGACAAGTCTCATAAGAAGAATCAAAACTACAAAAAAAGACTAGAGAATCCAGACAAATGGATATGATTGAATATTGAATATAATGACCAAATAAGAGATTGGAGATTAGTGGATCATAGGAGATTAAACAAAGACAGAAGTCAATCAAGGGCAATTAGATGATGGTATTCCAAGAAGTTGATAAGGCAAAATGGAAATGGTATTGACACCCTTGTTTGGACATCATGAAAATAAAATAAATCCAAGAAAATTTAAGAAAGGGGACAAGCAATAGACAATTGGTGACGGTGCTTGTGCGCTTGATTAAGGCAGGTGCGTGAAAATATATATAAATATTTGAGATGGGAGACATGTGGTTTGAAATGAAGGGTAAATAAACACTGCTTTAGTAGATTAGAAATATTGTTCTTTAAACAAATCATAGAAAGAGAGACATAGAGAGATGCTTCCAAAGTAAGATCTAATTTTAAATGGGGAGATTTATATAGTCTGATTAGGGCCAAGATTGCATGAGTGGAGGGAGACTAATGGGGTTGTTCATATACAAGGGGCATACGGTAGACCGACAATGGATCGGGAAACATGAGATGTTTCAAGTCTTAAATTAAAAAAATAATTATTAAAAATAGGAAAGCATTGGATCGTTTTAAGACTTGAAGTTTATACCCTTTTTTCTCTTCTTGTAATTTCTCTATAGTACAATTAGGTCTGTTCGGGATGATTTTTTATTTTTTACTTTAATAGAAAGTTGAATTTGAAGTCAAATCGTATATTTAACAGGCATTATTAGCATCGTGAAAGTGTTATTAAACATAAAAGAACTTCTTGTATTAGTACAAATTGAGTTTCTAGAAAACCTAATATTTTCATAATTTTTATATTAAACCATTTTTTGTTATAAGTTTTTTTTTTTTAATAAAATTAGCTTAAACATGCATAAAAAGCTCTTACTCAATCTAAAAAAGAGCTTTTAAATTCTTAGAAATCCAACAAAATAGGACCTTAATTAATTATTTGATTTGTAAGTATTAGTATAATTGACTGTCCTATTTTCAAATCTCGTATGAAAAATTTATTTATTGTAATGATAAAATCATACCAAAAGTTTATTCATTATAATAATATGAATAAAAATTTGGGTTATTTGATTAAAAGGGTCAATGAAAACCGATTTTGGAAATCTAACTCTTCATCATTTTTTGGTCTTATTTGATAAAAATATTTTTATTTTTATTTTTTTTGTAAAAATAACTCTTTCTTTTAAAATATATATGTAAATACTTGAAATAATAAGGACATTTATGTAAAAAAAAAAAAAACTACTTTTCACACAAAAATACGGGAAGAATTAAATTTATAAATATGTGAATTATTTTATCCATTTTAACTAATTAATTCTAAAAACTTTTACAAACAAATTAATACTCTAACTTTATTTAAAAATACTATAAAAAATTCATTACACATAAATCTCAAACTAAAAAAAGTGTTAGGCATTTCATATTAGCTTATCGTATAAGAAATTAATTTTTAAGATAAGTAGAGTTTTAATTTATAATTTTTTATTTTAAAATTAAAAATAACAACTTCATAATTAATTCAAAGTCCAAAAAAGAAAAAAGAAATTAAAAATGAGGAAGGTTATTGCTACTTCAACTCTTTTTTGAGCTACCATCACTTAGGAACATGCCTAGGAGTAGGAAGTTGGAAAGCTTCAAGAGGGGCCAAAAGACCAAAAAGTGATGGGATGGTATTGTTCTATATCCATAATACAAAGCCAATAATCCAAATCTTTAAATAATCTTTATTTTATACAAGTCTCAAACATAATACAATGTCTTCATCGTATGAAATGAATTGATCTTTTCAACCTTCAATGGTGGCTTGTGGTCATGTCAAACACTTTTTCTCTGCCCAAAAATTTAGGTTGTTGTGTCTATGTCAACTATAGTTCCTTCTATCATCCACACTATTGCCATTTTGGCATTACCCTAACACACCACCTTCTCCAAATTTTCAACTAGTAATTAGACTTTCCACTCACTTACAAATACACTTTCATGGGATCGGTTTTTCGGGTACCCATCTTATCTCGTCTTATATTTAATAAAAATAGATTTTAAAAAATACAAACTAGGCTATGACTTGTGGACAACCCTCTCATTTTTTTTTTTTTTTTAATACTCCTACTAAGTAGTGGGTTTTGAATTGCACTCAAAATTATGTAAATTAAACATGATTATCATTAGGGTATAATATATTCATCCACATGCTTATTGTATTTGAATATAATAAGGGGGTGTTTGGTATATTGGAATAAGAAATGAAAATGAATATTTTGTTTTCATTCTTATTTCTTAGTTGATAGAAATGAATTTGATGATTCCATTTCTAACATTTGGATGAACTTAGGAATGCAAGATTGAAATGATTATTTGTTTCCATTCCAATATTTGATAATAATAGGAATGGAAATGAAAAAGAAATAAATTTACAATAATATCCTTACATATAATTTAAAATAAATTTTTTTATATTTAAAATAAATAAATTTTGAGAGTTTTTTTGTTATTAAATAATAAGACTAAAAATATATATATACTCAATAAATAAAAAATTAACCATAAAAAATCATATAACCCTAATGTACAAATATTCAATTATTATTTTTATTAAAAATTTGAATAATTTGTCAGTTATAAAATTATATTTTACCAATTCTCAAAGCTAGCAAATTTTAAATATTTAAAATTTTCAACAAGTATCATATCCGATAAAATCCATAACCTTAAAAAAATTTAAATATTGGTTTTTCTTTTTATCAAAATTTCAACAATCAAAATGAACATCCAAAACCCTAGAAATTAGAATTTTAAATTTTTTTTCTAAATGTTGTGAAAGGTTTGATTGATTCAATTTAGGAAAATCACTTGTTGCACAGAAGTGGATGATGAATGAGTCTCTAACTTTGCAAAGAAAATAAGAAGTGAATGATGAATAGGTCTCTAACTTTGCAAAGAAATAAACATCGGGTTTAAAGAATGAGATAAGATGGTAAAATAGTAAATTTAGGTTATTTTATATTATCAAATGGATTTAATGAATCAGAATACTACCTACTTTTGATAAATTCAAATCCGACTTATAAGTTGAATTTGATTTCTGCTGAAATAATTTTTTATTCTATTTCTACCTTCTTAACATTTATCCCAACATAGGAATAAAGGAGAAAAGGCATGAGATGTCTATTCTCACTCCTTATTCCCGTGCACCAAACACCCCCTAAGAGCTGATGAACACAAATAACTTCCGATGTATCAATAATATTTATTTGAATTTTTTAAAAATAACAAAATAAAAGTATATATAAAAAAAATAGATTATTTAATTAAAATTTGATATCTATATCAAAATAAAAGAAGTTTGTTAAAATTTTTAATTTTTTTTATTTTTTTATTTTTTTTATTTTTTTTATTAGTCATTACACATTTTCACAGGAATTTATAAAATCTTTAAGTACTAGTTTTGAACTTACAGTAAAATACAACGAAGGACAGTTATACTTTTACCAGAAAAAAGTTGATTCCACGATTTTCTATGAAGATTCTAATCGTGAAACGACGTCGTTTTTGTCGTCGGCACCGACCTCCACGGAAGCCATGGATGATGACGACGTGACCTCAACAACCAAGTTCCCCGAGCCCTTCCAAGATTCCGTCTCCCACGACGGATTCTGACAGAATCTCTCGTTCCTCCTCCACCGTCATTTCTCGAACACAGTGCCACCTTCCCCAGATATCTCAGGTTCTTCCCTTTTCTTTTGAAAATTTTTGAATAAAGAAATTTACATTCACCAAATTGCTTTTTTGATAATCGTTTCTGAGGTGGAGAAGGAATTTTGGGATCTGGGTATGTTGTATTTGATTGAGTAAACCTTTCCTTTTCCCTGGTTACATATAACGTAAATTACTCTTTGTTTTATGGGCAATTTTTGGGAGTTTATCTATGGTTTTGGTTTTTCTTTTTCCTTTTTTCTATTGGATTATGTGATTAGAGTTGTGGGTTTGCTCAATTGTCTATATTTTAGTTGTGAAGATTAAAAGTTTGATGATTGAACACAGAAATTTGTTGTGATGTCTACTGAAACGGGAATGGGCCCTTCACCTGCTTTGTGATTGTATATTTATGGTGGGTTCTGATGCTGCCCATACCTCCTAGAGTTAGAATTATTTAGGGAAGGTCTTTCTGGAAAGTTGTAAGAAACAATTGGGTATTTAGTCGGTGGAGAGGTGAATATTTTAGACAACCAGAGTAGAATTTCGAAATGGGTGAATTAACTTATCATAAATCGATGAGTATCGTATCTGGTTGGTTGTTTGGTTGGAAAAATAGCCGGAGAAGGAGGGGGAAATTCATTTAGTCCATTAAATGTGGGTTAAAATTATCAAGTCCACTGGGGAACCCCATTGCACTTTGGAGAAGATGTGATGTAAGATTCTTTGAAGAAAAATGTGGTTGTTGGCCAGCCCAGGGAATTGTTTGCCATCCTAGTTAGGATAAGATGCTTACATTGTGGCCACTGATTTAATGAAATATGGCAAAAATTGGATTTTAGCGCTTGTCTTTCTTGAACTTGCGTGATGCTTCATCTGAAGTTAACCACCCAATTGGAGGCTGCCGAATGAGTCATTTAACATGTCCAGTTCACAAAAAGTATGCTGAATTGGATAGTAAAAACAGAGATGTGTCTTATCAGATCACGAAGGACAAGTGATTTCCTGTAGAACTATGGGAAACTCATTAGTAAAACATAAAGTTGTACTAAAAAAGAAGATATGGGGTTTCGGGATATTTCTATTGAAGGTGATCCTCAAATTATTGCTCTAGTTATCCTAGGAGAGCAGTTCATGCATTATTCTGTATAGCCTAAAATGTGGTTATCAGCATGTCTGGAGCGTAGCTTCTTATTCAATGTAATATGGTAAAGATGGAGTTTGGTGCTTGTCTTGGTTGAGCTTGTGCGGTGCTTCATCTAAGTTTAACTACCCAATTGGTGGTTGCTTAACAAGTCATTTAGCATGTTCAGTTGACTTGGACTTAGAACTACAAGTGACAAGAAACTTCTATTAGTGAAGCAGACACTTAGTGTCAAAAAGATGGGCTGAATGAGGCCCAAGATATTTCAGGAAGTTTATAGTGAAGAAGATCCTCACATTAATTGATTTGTCATGAAGAGCATATTAGGAAGCGTTCCAAATTCCTAATTAGTATAGATCTTTTTTTTGTAAAGAATATTATATAAAATATTTATAAGTTGATATATTATTGTAATATTAGACTTCCTTATAGAATAAGGAAAGTTGTTGGAAATATCTTTATAAATATTTTAGGTCACGAGGGAAAAAAGTTATGAGATGGAGATGGGCTTGTAAAGACTATATGGGGTGGATAGAGATGTGAGGAAGAATGGGAGGTACCCGGTGGAGCGAGAGGGCTCATAGTAGGGTATGGATACAAGGAATGGGGAAACATGGGATGTTTTGAGAACCCAATAGTTGTATCTGATTCTGTCATCTGTAATATTCTTTATTGTATAGTGGAATCATTCTCTCTCATCCGTGGACGTAGGCATGGTTGGCCGAACCACGTTAAAACCTCGTGTACCGTATGTGTGATTGTTTTATCTTTGTGTTCTTGAAATAACATTGTTGGCATTAAAGCTTTCGCTAGCACAACATAACAGTTGTAGGGAATTAAACAGAATTCCCAACCTGTGAGAAACAAAATTGAGAAAACACACGCCAAAAAAAATTCACATGCACAAGACAGTATTTATGTGGTTCGGCAATTTGCCTATATCCACAGAGTTGTAAGGATATCACTATTATCAGGGAAGAATCCCGAGTACAACCCACGGTTACTATAATATTTTTCCTCTTTTGACCTAGAATATTAATAGAGATATTTCCAACACCCTTCCTTATTCTATAAAGAAGTCTAATATTACAATAATATATTAACCTGGAAATATTCTATATAATATTCTTTACAAACAATAAGGAAACTATACTAATTAGGAATTTTGGGACACTTTCTAATTAAACTAGGCTCCGCAAAGCCCAACAAATCTCCCACTTTGAGACTAGTTCAATCACCAATATCAAACCGATATCCCCAAGAAACAATCCTTCATCCTTGCAACTCATCCTCCTGTCCTCAAGCTAGAAGACCAATTGAAGTTCCGCACAGCTTCAACTTCTCAATAGTGACACCCTTAGTCAACATGTCTGCCGGGTTCTTAGATCCACAAATCTTCTCAAGTAGTACCAGTTTATCTTCAACAAGGTAATGGATAAAATGGTATTTTGTTTGTATATGCTTCGACTTTGAATGAAAAGCCGAATTTTTGGCAAGAAAAATTGCACTTTGACTGTCACTGTGTAGAATTTCCATCTCTTGCTTCTTACTCAATTCATCTAAGAAACTATGTAGCCAAATCATCTCCTTTCCAACTTCAATTGCTGCAACATACTCAGCTTTTGTAGTAGACAAAGTAACAATCTTTTGTAGATTTGAAGCCCATGATATAGCTGTACCACCTAGAGTAAAAACAAATCCAGTAGTACTCTTTCTACTATCAATATCACCAGCAAAATTAGCATCTACATAACCCTGTAGTTTCAAACTTGCACTTGTGAAGCAAAGACATGTATCTACTGAACCCTTCAAATATCTTAGAATCCACTTGACTGCCTCCCAATGCTGCTTTCCAGGCTTACTCATGAATCTGCTCACAACTCCCACTGTATGTGCAATGTCTGGCCTTGTACACACCATAGCATACATCAAGCTGCCAATAACTGAGGCATAGGGCACCTTGCTCATATGGTCCCTTTCTGCTTCTGTCTTCGGTAACTGTTCTTTGCTTAGTTTGAAATGACTACCCAAGGGTGTGCTCACTGGTTTAGCTTCATTCATGTTGAACCTGCTGAGAACTTTTTTCACATACTCTGACTCTGAAAGTTTCGATGTACCATTAGCCTTGTCTCTAATGATTCTCATACCAAGGATTTGCTTTGCAGCTCCCAAATCCTTCATTGCAAACTGTTTGGACAATTGCTTCTTCAGATTATTAATCTTCTCAATGCTAGACCCTGTAATAAGCATATCATCCACATACAACAGTAATATGATGTAAGAATTGTCAAAAGACTTAACATAGCAACAGTGATCAGTTTCACATCTCTTGAACCCAATTCTATGCATAAAACTGTCAAACTTCTTGTACCACTGTCTAGGAGCTTGTTTAAGGCCATACAAGCTCTTTCTCAGTTTGCAGACTAAATTCTCTTGTCTCTGAACAATGAACCCTTCTGGCTGAATCATGTAAAGATCTTCCTCCAAGTCACCATGAAGGAATGTTGTCTTCACATCTAACTGCTCAAGATGTAAGTTTTCTACAGCCATCATTCCTAGTACAAGTCTGATTGTTGACATCTTCACAACTGGAGAAAATATCTCTGTGTAGTCAATGCCTTCCTTCTGTTGGAACCCTTTAACAACTAATCTGGCCTTGTAACGTTTGCTACCATCATGCTCATTCTTTACTCTGTATACCCACTTGTTGTGCAAAGCCTTCTTTTCTACTGGCAATTCAGTCAGTTCCCATGTCTGATTCCCCAACAAGGAATCCATTTCATCCTCCATGGCTAACTCTCACTTGCTTGAATTCTCATCTTGCAAGGCTTCATCATAACACTCTGGCTCACCATCATCAGTCAATAGGAGATAATTTAAAACAGGTGAATAACGTTGTGGAGGTCTAATGTTCCTGGAAGATCTGCGAACTTTAGCTACAAGTGTACTCAGATCTACCTGTGAATTTACATTCTCCTTATCTTCTTCACCCTCCTTTTGGATAGTACTTTTAGTCAATTCATCTAAGTTGACAAACTCAGATTTCTTTTGATCTATCTCTGTAGCATCTGACACTACAGTTGACCTGTCCTTGTACATAACCTGTTCATTAAATATCACATTTCTACTTCTGATGATTTTCCTGTTTTGTTCATCCCAAAACCTATAGCCAAATTTCTCATCACCATAGCCAATGAAAAACCATATTTTAAACTTTGCATCAAGTTTACTACGAGCATCGAAGTCAATATGAACATAAGAAACACAACCAAAAACTTTTAAATGTGAAAACTTTACCTCTTTACCGCTCCAAACCTCCTCAGGAAGTTTGAAATCCATGGGAACTGATGGTCCTCAGTTTATTAGGTAAGCTGCAGTGCTAACAGCATCAGCCCAAAAAGTTTTTGGTAGTCCAGCATGCAACCTCATACTTCTAGCACGCTTATTTAGAGTTATATTCATGCGCTCAGCCACACCATTCTGCTGTGGTGTCCCAAGAATGGTCTTCTCCATCCTAATTTCCTGTGCAGCACAATACTCACTGAACCCTACATCTATGTACTCTCCTCCATTATCAGACCTCAAATATTTTACTCTCAAACCTGTTTCTGTCTCAACCATGGCCTTCCACTTCTTAAAAGTTTCAAATACATTAGATTTATTTTTCAGAAAATAAACTCATGCCTTTCTGCTTGAGTCATCAATAAAAGTGATGTAGTACCTTGAACCTCCAAGGGATGCAACTGAAGAAGGCCCCTACAAATCAGTGTGTACTAGTTCCAATTTTTTAGCCTTCGGTGTCCTGCCAGTTTTCAAGAGGCTCACCCTTTTTTGCTTTCCTAAGATGCAACTTTCACACATGTCAAAATCAATGGACTTTAATTCTGGTAGTTTTCCTTTTAACAACAGCATCTTCATCCCTTTCTCACTCATGTGACCAAGTCTGCGATGCCATAAGCTTGTATCAGTACTTGCATCAACAACTGCAATTGTGTCTCTTGGACATGAGGTCATATATAGAGTACCAGTCTTTTTTCCACGAGCCAATACCCTAGCTCCCTTTGTAACCTTCCAAGTACCGCAAACAAATAATATTGCATGTCCTTCATCATCAAGTTGTCCAACAGAAATCAGTTTCCTCCTCAGGTCAAGAAAATGTCGAACCTTCTCCAGTAACCAAATAGACCCATTGGGCAATGATATCCGGACGTCTCCCAGACCCACAATATCCAAGGCTGAACCATCAGCCAAATACACCTTACCAAAATCACCTGCAACATAATTCTATATGATTTCTCGGTGTAGAGTGGTATGAAACGAAGCTCCTGAATCCAAAACCCAATTATCAAGTGGACTGTCTATTGCAAGAAGTAATCCATCATGTACCTCTTCTGTTACAACATTAGCATAATCATCTTCATTCTTCTTCTTAAGACTTTTGCATTACCTTTTAAAGTGACATGTTTTCCCACAATTCCAGCATTGTACTTGTTGGCCTAATCTAGATTTGCTTCTGTTCCGATTAGAATTTCTGGATTTTGATCTACCTCGGTTTGAATTTCTGTTATTACCTCTGCCTCTTGTTTCAAGGTTTAAGGCAGAACCAGATCCTGAGGTTTCGCCTGAATCTCTTCGGCGAATCTCCTCAGCCAAAATTAAATCTCGTATATCATTGTACTTGAGCTTTTCCTTTCCCATAGAATTGCTTACTGCCATCCTCATTGCCTCCCAACTATTTGGCAAAGAAGCCAAGACGATCAGAGCATGAATCTCATCATCAAAATCAATTTTTACAGACGACAATTGATTTGTGATTGTATTAAATTCATTCAGATGTTGTGCTACTGGTGCATTCTTTGCCATTTTCAAATTGAACAATTTCTTCATCAGATGCACCTTATTGTTTGCGGACGGCTTTTCATACATATTGGATAAAGCCTTCATCAGATCTGCTGTGGTCTTCTCCTTTACAACATTGTGTGCAACAGACCTAGACAGAGTTAACCTAATAACTCCCAAAACCTGTCTGTCAAGAAGCGCCCATTCTTCAGCCTTCATACTCTCAGGTTTTGTCCCCAAAAGAGGCAGATGCAATTTTCTCCCATAGAGATAATCTTCAATCTGCATCATCCAATACGCAAAGTCTGTGCCATCAAATTTTCTATTCCAGATGTTTTTCCTGCTTCCTCTGCCATTGCTCCCACTCAAACCTAACCTTAGGCTCTGACACCAGTTGTAAGAAATTAAACACAATTCCTAACCTGTGAGAAACAAATTTGAGAAAACACACGCCAAAAAAAATTCACATGCACAAGACAGTATTTACGTGGTTCGGCAATTTGCCTACATTCACGGAGTTGCAGGGATATCACTATTATCAGGGAAGAATCCAGAGTACAACTCACGGTTACCATAATATTTTTCCTCTCATGACCTAGAATATTAATAGAGATATTTTCAACACCCTTCCTTATTCTATAAGGAAGTCTAATATTACAATAATATATCAACCTAAAAATATTCTATATAATATTCTTTACAAACAATAAGGAAACTATACTAATTAGGAATTTTGGGACACTTCCTAATTAAACTAGGCTCCACAAAGCCCAACAAAGCAGTCCATTCATCAGATATATAGTCCAAAATGTGGTTCTTGGCATGCCTGGGGATTTATTGCTATTCTATTTTGGATGATATGTCTAGAGTGTTGTAACAAATTCAATGTAATATGGCAAAGATCAGTGTCAGTGATTGCTGCATGCTTAAACTTGCATAGTGATTTATCAAGGTTTATTAACTTGACTTGAGGTCACATAACAGGCCATTTAGCATGTCCTGTTCACATAAACTTTGCCGGAATCGACAACCAAAACATTGAAGTATTCTATGAGATCGTTAAGAGTAAAACAGCCAAAGAGATGGGCTGGATCAGGCCCAGGATATGGGTTTTCAGGATGTCTAACTTGAAGGAGATCCTCAAACTATTATTGAACTTGTCATAGAAGTGCTATCCATTAACTATGCCATATGGCCCATTGTTCAGGATTTTGGGACAGCAATGTATAACCCATTTAAGGACACAGTTAGAAATGCCTATAGGAAGGCCAATAAAGTTACTTACGAGTGATCCAATATTGGTCATTATTTAGTGGAATATGAACCCTGCAAGTTCCTTATTTGCCTCAGTGATTTTTAAATAGTTTTCAAGAAGTTATCAGGTTAGCCAGTCCCTAGGCTTATCCAGGTTAATCTCTAGTTTTTTTTCCCCAAAACAACAATAAAAGGATGCCCAAGAACTCCCCAGTTGGGTTGGGCAGGAAAATGTTAGAACTTTGTCAGGATCAGGGTATGCGAGAAATCCTATGTAAACTTCTGTACCATGTTTTAATCTTAACAATTGGCCATGGTAGTCCTTGGAATCTTTGACTACACAAGCTTCCGGCCTTTTTAGGAGGTGGGGAGTTGGGGGAAGTGGACTGATACCATTTCTACAATCACTATGAGGAAAAAATTAAAAAACTAATCATCTCAACATAATGTGTGTACCTATTTTAATATATTACTTAGTATTTTGGAGGTTTCATTTGTTTAGTTCTTTGTTTTTTGGAGGATTTCTCATCCTTCTTTTGTATTTTTTAAATCATTTTTTAATTTATTACATTGCTGTTTCTCATAAAAAATAAAAAATAAAAAATGGGTAACTCTTTTGCCATTTATCATTTTGCTCTATTTAAGGCTGTGCCATTACATAAATACTTGTTCCTTAAATTGAAAACAGAACCATTGTTTAAGGGTTCAAATTCCTGTTGAACTAAACAACTTGAGATTAACTTGGATGGGCAAGGCCTGGGCCTACCTACCAGGGAAGCCCAAGGATCTGATTGGGTGAGTCCTGGACCTATTGTTTCTGTAATCATTCTTGAAAGTTAAAACTGTACAGAAAAATGGAACTTGATCATTTAGGAGTTGAAAACTATGCTTAAAACTGTGAAGCTGGTCATCTATGTACACTTTGATTGGATCTCTTCAAGGATTGGGGGATAATTCTCATTTAGTCACATCATAGTCCAATGGGGGAGGGGCAAGTCCATGCCTACCCTTCCCAGCCCACAGTCTCTACCTAAACAGAAATGGTGAGGAACAGTTTGCTTTGCTCACTTTGTTGATTATTTTCTAGCCTTGCCTGCCACTACTAGAAACTTTTGCCTGCATGCTTCCCATTTCGAAGATTGTTCTAATACTGATAATGTAATCATATTATTTCATATACTAGTAGCAGTAGAAGTGTTTCTATTCCTTTATATCTTTTCATTTCTTTTAGATGAAAATTATCTTTGGTACAATGTCTTAAGGAAAATCAATCAGTCACTATAGAAGGGCAGGGGCGTGTTGTGGTTTTGAAATTAAGCTATGATTGTTTTAGAAGGTAGGGGTTTGGTTGTCACACTTGACTCTGTGTCCATGACTCCACGCCCATCCCTTTCCTGAGATCTGAATGGGGGGACAAAGCGATACTACACAAAGAACAAAATGATGCCTACCCCCTAGAATTTTCAAGAGGATCAATCACAGTAAGACACCACAGAGCACCTCTCTTTTTAGATGCATTTTCCGGGTGACTCTCTTCCTCTCTTGAAAGTACAAGACGAGAAAATCACTAGCCCGAAAAGCAAAACAATAACATAAGTAAATCAATATGCCCATCTCTCCATTTGTTTTTGGAGGTGAGCATACCCATATTTCCATATTCCTAGCACTAGCTAGACAAGGCAATGGTTGTCCCATACGGATTTTGACTCACATTTTACTGTATAAATTGGAAGCTGGGTCATCCATAACCATAGAGTTTAATACCCGTGTTTAGCTGTTATTTCTATCATTTCTATCAACTTTTAAGTAAATGCGTTTCCCACTTTGCTCGATACTTTTCCCCTCTCTTTCTCCTTTGCAATGTGAAGAACCCAAAGAAAAAGCACTGAGTATCCATTAAGAAAGTAAGTTCAGACATTGTTCCCCCCATATGACTGCAATCATTTTCTAAAAGATATTGGTGCATACTTGATGGTCAAGCTAGTGTTGGCCACCATGGCTCCACATGTAGACCAGGCAGGCTACATGAAAGGATGGGCAGAAAGCGTCCTCTCATACTATAGGCTTGGATTCGCCATAAACTTCATGGTCCAAGTAACAAGAAGCATTTTCCCCCCTTTTTCAATTTAAAGTTGGATTAAGGTGCCTAAAGATACTGACTTGTAAGGATAATCCTTGCTTGCACGTGCTTAGTGATGGAGGATTTTGGCTTTTGGAATCACAAGACCTGCAATTTTTTTTCATACCTTTACCGATCCAGCTTGTCCTGCTTTCCAATATCATGACATCAATAATCAATCTTTGGTTCTGAATTTAAGTGTTACCACAGTCCCTTCCAATATTGGGGTTGTGATAATTGTGCCGTAAGCTATTTTCTAGGTGGAGTCCCACTTAGACTGGCCCTAAAAATCTGTTTTTATTTTGCTTGTGATCAGAATGGGAGATTGAATCCTAATGATGTGCTTTTCCAACAAAAATCCAAATTCTCTTTCCCTACTCGTTGATTCTTTCTCAACTTCCTAGTTGCTATTCTTTCTAGGTATCCACAACAATGTGGAGATTAATAAGTGGAAAACGTAGAATGAACTCACATAAAATGCAAGAGATAGGTTGCACATCGCACTAGTGGCTATTTCAGCAGTTGTCTAGTGACCAGATGGATTTTCAGCTTCCTTTTAAATAACTCATGTCCATCTACTTTTACTATTTTTTTTTTCATTTACTTAAGTTGCCTTTCATGTATTCCTAGTCTTATGCATATCTCTTTATGGATTCCCTTCCTTTTTTTAGACTTTGCCGTTTGATTTTCACTTTTAAGTTAGAACTAACCTCTTCCTTGGTTTACTATAAATGAGAACTACAATGAATAGAGACATTTGATATGATAAGAACATGAAATTTGAATATGGTTCTTTATTAGAAACAAATTCTAAAAAGGGAACAAGTACACCCATTAGACTTAGGTGTGTATTTGATAGTAATTTTAAGAAGTATTTTTGACATTTCTAATATTTGAAAAATAAATATTTTCAAATATTAAACAGGCTAAAAACACTTCCTATAATCACTGTCAAATGTACTATTAATGTGTTTGAGAGTGATTCTTAAAAATATTTTTAATAATTTTAATACTTAAATGATAAAATTTTTAAGTATTAAAAATATTAAAAATGTTTCCTAAAATCACTGACAAACGAACTCTTATTCAAACATCATGCAAAGCATGAGACAACTGTAACTGTAAACCTATCTAACTTTTGGCAATGGTGGCTTGAGAAGTTACAACTTAGTCTCTTGCTTTATGGAGTATTGCTTTAGTTGTTCGTTGGTACCAGATACAAAAGCCTTGTCAAACTTTATCATGTCAAAACTTTAGACTTTTTAAAATATGTATTAAGCCATAAGTTGAATTATGACCACTTTCCCTTGCCTTTTCTTACCTTTCCTTCTTAGAACAATATGGCAATAAGAAATGTACTACACATGTACATGAATTCATGGGCATTCAGAAATAGGCAAATAAAGCTATCCACTGAAATCTGAAATTTTCATTATGATTACAGACCACTAATCACTATCTCAAATCCTTAGATATGTAGTTGCACTTTGCTTTTCAAATATTTTACAGATTTTGGCTAAAGTACAGATTGTCCAAAGACAGTGGCACTTAAATAATTTTAGATTCTTCTTCAAAGGAGAATTGATTGCAGTGGCATATGACGAATGGCCCTTGGTCCCTAATGCTGTAGCAGTTGACAGAGAAGAGTATAGTAACAGTAAGTAGATGTGGACATGTGCCAACACCTATGATAACTAGTCAAGATGAAAGGTGTTGCAACCAAGAAAGCGAGTCTCCATTTCCAAACCAGGGTAAAATCATTGTCCATGAAAGTGATAAGGAGAAAATGAAGTGAAGGATCACATTCAAATCACAAAAGTCATCTACCATTCATTATCTTGATAAGAGAGAAATTAAAGCTACAGACAGATACTTCCCTCAACATGGCATGCGTGATCTTAGATCAAACGCAAACGAAATGCTAAAGAGCAGAATCTCCAGTTGTCTAGTGACCAGATGCTACAAAGATTGGATTGTTTCATCTTTTTATTAGTGGGATTCAATATCACTTCGTACTTAACCATTGGTAGTTGCTTGTTATCATCATGCATTGATATGCTAGGAAAATGGTACGATTAACGTACAAGTGGTTGAGCAGTCATGTACATTAATAGGTCCATGTGTGCCCTTCAATCTGATTATACATGTGTGAGATACACAAACAAAAACATGCAAGAGAAGGGTTTCAGGACCATCTGAATTGATTTTCTGTTAAAACTTAAAAATTGTAATCAACCTTATTATTAAAATATCAATGGAAAAGAAACAATTCTTTAGCATTGTACATCTAACCTTTGTGTTTAACACGTTCCACAACTCCCATAAGAATGTTCTAATTAATTTGTATGAGTTGCTCTACCTAGAAAGCAGGAGATTCCTTCAATAACACAGGAAACTGGGGCTGTTTGGAAATGCTTTTAACAAGCAGAAATATAAATATCGCTTGTTGTCCTCAAAAGATGAGAAAGGAAAACCAGCCCACTAACCTTTCAAAGGTAAGAGAATATTTAGTACTTTGATAGGGTAGGTAGAACTCAAAGGCAGCATGTGTAGCATGTGATGAAGTAGTTGAAAGTTGTCACTGATTTGTAAAGAACTAGTTGAAATTAATTGTATCTTTGATCTGATTAATGCAATTTGATTGGTCATTACCATAATCGAGTATCAGCTCTTGTGCCCTGCCCAGGTGATCATGCAACCTTTACAAACTAAAGAAATTTGTGCTTGTTAGTACTTTTAAACTTCACATTCTCCAAGCTATTGACTGGAAATTAG
The DNA here is from genome assembly GCA_030254885.1 of Vitis rotundifolia. NCBI lineage: Eukaryota > Viridiplantae > Streptophyta > Magnoliopsida > Vitales > Vitaceae > Vitis > Vitis rotundifolia. The sequence goes on along the minus strand of CM058162.1, from coordinate 6,150,712 downwards.
GGACCATAAAAGTGATATGTTCCATTTGTATTATGTTAATGCTTGTTCAACTGATGGCTTCTATTGCAGTGGGCCGCAACATCGGAAGAACCAACAAAATGATTTCTATATTACATGAAGAAATGGTATTAAAAAGAATATTGGTTGGACAATTGCTTGGCCGACAAGCTGTGTAGTTGACATTGATAATTCCGCACCATTTGAGGCCGAAATAATGGCAGGTCCTTAGTAGTTCTTGTGATAATAGCAGAGCAATAATTATAATTGTGCATCTATAGTAGCCTACATATCTCTAGTTGGAAGGCGCCACTAGTGGGTTTTTATACTGCTGATATATAAGATATGCTAGAGACCGATAATGCATGAAAGTATTTATCATTTACATCTTGGTTAGGCATCATGCATATGATCTCAGACTGAAAACTAAAAGTTGTAGGGATTCAAGCCTCTGAGAACCAATGGACATGAATCAAATATCTTTTAGCCTATAAAGGGTACGAATATTGGTCAATTCTATTTAGTTATATTTTGTAACATGTTATGCAGCTGAGTCTTTGTGATGAAGTTGGAATCTATTACTCCTTCCCTTAGTCTTTGTAACATGTTCATTTCTGTTAGTTTTAAGACCCGTTATACAAGGAAGGATGCCGACTCCTTTTAGAAGAACTCCTCGTCCCAAGTTAGTAAACCTCTAGTTAATGGCATAAACATGAGACCTTGATGTGTAGAATACGACAAATAGCTGTCTTGAGAGGCGAAAAATTCCTGTGCGACAGTCAAATGTAAATGGTATACGCACCTCTCAATGCCTCACATATAAACCACCAAAACACAATCCCACATGAACATTCCTTAAACCTCCAAACACTACATCCCGTTCTCACTTCTCACCAAGCACAAGGTATCCCTTGCATTTCCTCTGCCTAAGTAACCTCCTTTTACGTTTTGTCTTTCTTTTCCTCATGCTTATCAGAAACTAACCTTTCTTTATTATGTTGACCCTTGAGGAACATGAGCAAGGCTAGGGAAGAGGGGAGACAATGAAGAGGTGTGGGACACGTGGCTAAACCGAAACTGAAAGTGACTGGACAAGTGGAAAGGAGACAGCCGGCGCCATTTTCGCTGTAGGACCATGTCTTAATGGCTGATACATCACTGGAGTGTCGCAGCAAGCATGAGGTCACTGTCATTACCTCCTGTGCTCAACGAATTTCCCCCCCTCGTGCATATTGATTTCTTAGATATTAATTTCATGGATGTCAATTATTTGTCTTTGCAGATGCTCTCATCTTCTTTCACAATAAGGGCACATATTTTCTCGCTTTCTTTTTCATTCTCTGAACTGTAACAAACTGAGAATCAGCCATTTTTGTCAGCCATGAGTGACGCACTACACAGCTTGTTGACAGATATTCAACTTCTTAATTAGAGGAAAGTGTGTTGATATGTAACTTCTTACAGTGATTTGTGGGTCTGGCTGCTTATTTTTCAATCAGATTTTGTCAATTCAAGAGGCCCTGATACTGATTTTGTTTGGATATGAAAAGTCTTGACAGCGCTAGTAAACTTTTAGTTAGGCATGAATCAATTTTTTAGTCCTCAATGGACATTGATAGCTTCCTACTTCACCTAAATTTATCTAACACTGATAAAATTCTGGCCCCCATATCCTCTTCACAACACTAGAATATTAAAATGTACTCTGTGTGCTGTCTCTCCTTTGACATAGATAACATTTGCCATTAAGAGGTGGGCGCCTCTGCTCATAATTGAGACCTTAAATATCAAGAGATACAGGGAGAGTATATGAATATATATACTCGTTTTTAGGGCTTTAATTTATGTTGATACGATAGATATTGTTGATTCATTACCTCATAGTTTAGCTCATTGGCGGAGCCATAAATGTAGGACAAGGGAGAAAATGGAAAAAAAATCATTAAAGTAGGGACAATGTGATATAAAGATGTAAATTTAATTTAATCGTTAAGCCTTATTTCTTCTTTTAAATATTGATGCCTTTTCAGGGATGACAATTGCCCCCTTTGAGCATCTGTTGGTTTTGTTAGCGGTTTAGTTTTTCGTATTAGGTTTTATTTAACATGATATAAAAGTTTCCCTTTTCTAAACTTCATCGTTTAAACCTTATTATTTATTTATTTATTTTTTCAAGTTTATGTGAGGTAATCCAAGCTCAAGTAATTTTAAAGGATTTTAAGTGATTTTATTTAAACAATCACATGAAAGATAAAATGGGAATGATTTCAACTTGATAGCATATTAAACGGTGATTCGGGTAAATTATATAATCAAAGTATAAATAAATGAGACCTAAGTAAAATCACACTATACGAGACCTATTTAAATATAAGATAAAAGGTGATTGAGCAATATTTTTTGACATCATGCTCAAAAGTATTGGTACTATAGCAGCATTACCCTTATTGACTTGTCTTTTGGACATATGATTGTGACCCATCATGGAGATGGATGTGGGATGCATCATGATGTTGGGATAATATTTTCATTCTTTACTTTATATATCCCTACGAGATATCCCAAAGAAAATGAGACCAATAACCTTGATAGTACCACTATAACCAATCAATCTCAGCTTGAACATTAACAAAAATGATACAAGGCTAAGAAAAAAATGATTTCACTTTTTGAATTTTTTTTTCCTAAATAGGATTATTTTATCCTTAATAAAGGTTAATGAGATAATTTCTTGGAATTGAATGATATGTTTGACTTAGATTGCCGTAAAAAATATATATATTATTATTATTTTAAAAAATAAATAAATAAAATATTAAATCTAAAATTGAAATTTTTTGTGTAGATTTAATTAAAATTTACTTTTCGTACGTTTTAGATTTGTTGACTTTGAAAAAATTAAACTTATGTTTTGTTAATATTTCTGCCGTCACACCCGATCATAAAGAATTTGAAAGCACCATATAATATAATACTTGGAATTATTGAGAAAAAATAATAAGGTATCGTGAGAAATTGGTGTCGGCTGTTGGGGAATTTATCGTGAAACACAAGCACAACCTTTCAACCGAATTACGCAGGCAGGCGGCTGCTGGTATTTTGATGAACACCCTTGATATCTTCACGATATTTTGATAAATACCCGCCGTATATTCGTGAATATACATCAGCTAGTGGACGCGGAAAGTCAAAATTCAGCCACATCACCCACCGAATTTGTGATTTTACCTTTCACCCATCACTGTTTGATTGAGCTGACTTCTCCTATATATATATGCATCAGTTTGGATACTCTTTGCTACAAAACCCAGTATAACCCTGTGTTCTTTCTTCATATATTATACTGAAAACCATGCCTGAAGCTCCGAAGAAATGTGGCAATGGTGCCGGGTTGGGTGTGGAGGGCGGCATCCTTGATGATAAGAACATCAGGGCTTTTGAATTCATCGAAGATGTTACCATGAATGCCAAAGAAGTTCAAATGCAGGTCCTCTCTGAAATCCTTACCAGTAACTCTAATGTTGAGTACTTGCAGCGCCATGTCCTTAACGGGCGTGTGGACGCCGATACATTTAAGAAAATCGTGCCTGTTGTGACATATGAGGATATGTTACCGGATATTGAACGTATCGCCAACGGCGATATGTCGCCAATTCTCTGCTCAAAGCCTATTTCCGAGTTTCTGACCAGGTGAGTGTGTGTGGCTTACTTCTTTCAGAATTGAAATTTGATCCGTTTTGAGTTTTGTGTTTTGGAATTGTGAGTTGTTTTGATGTGTGGGTGCAGTTCTGGAACTTCTGGCGGAGAGAGGAAACTGATGCCCACCATTGAAGAGGAGCTCGGGAGGAGGTCTTTGCTGTATAGCCTGCTGATGCCTGTGATGAACCAGTTTGTTCCCGGGTTGGACGAAGGGAAAGGGATGTATTTTTTGTTTGTAAAATCGGAAGCTAAGACTCCTGGAGGACTAATGGCTCGCCCAGTGCTCACAAGCTACTACAAGAGTTCATATTTCAGGGACAGGCCTTATGATCCTTACACCAACTATACCAGTCCCAACGAGACCATTCTGTGTCCGGATTCCTACCAGAGCATGTACTCTCAATTGCTTTGTGGGCTGTGTCAAAACAAGGAAGTTCTTCGGGTTGGTGCAGTGTTTGCCTCCGGCTTCATCCGGGCCATCCGCTTCCTGGAAAAGCACTGGGTTCTTCTTTGCAAGGATATTCGGGCTGGAACTCTAGACTCCCAAATAAATGACCCGTCTGTGAGAGAGGCTGTCAAGAGGATTTTGAAACCGAATCCTGAGCTCGCAGACTTTATTGAGGCTGAGTGTAGAAGGGAGTCATGGGAAGGGATCATAACTAGGTTATGGCCTAATACTAAGTACATAGATGTTATAGTCACCGGAACAATGTCTCAATACATCCCTACTCTCGATTACTACAGCAACGGTCTCCCCCTTGTTTGTACAATGTATGCTTCTTCCGAATGTTACTTCGGCCTGAACCTTAATCCTCTTTGTAAGCCAAGTGAAGTTTCTTACACCCTCATTCCCACCATGGCCTATTTTGAGTTCTTGCCGGTGAATAGGAAAAATGGATTTACAAACGTTTCTCAATCAGCTCCCCGCAATGAGAAGGAACATCAGGAATTGGTTGATCTTGTTGATGTAAAACTAGGCCAAGAATATGAGCTTGTCGTCACCACATATGCTGGTAAGATTCAATGCATTATACTACATGAGCATGAATATATATATATGCTTTATTTGTTTAAAAAATATTGCAGGTCTCTATCGATATCGGGTTGGAGATATACTTTGTGTAGCTGGATTCAAGAACAAGGCGCCCCAATTCAAATTTATCTGCAGAAAAAATGTGGCTCTCAGCATTGATTCTGATAAAACCGATGAATTTGAGCTGCAAAATGCTGTGAAGAATGCTGCTGACCATCTTCTTCAATTCGATGCATCTGTCACAGAATACACAAGCTATGCAGACACGTCAACCATCCCTGGCCACTATGTACTGTACTGGGAGATTGGCCTCAGTGGTGCAACCCCAATTCCACCTTCGGTTTTTGAGGACTGCTGTCTTATCATGGAAGAATCACTCAACAGTGTGTACCGCCAAGGCCGAGCCTCGGATAAATCTATTGGGCCTCTGGAAATAAGGATAGTTGAGGGTGGAACATTTGACAAGCTCATGGACTATGCCCTCAGCCAGGGTGCATCTATAAACCAGTACAAGACCCCCCGTTGTGTGAAATATGCCCCTATTATCGAGCTTCTGAATTCAAGGGTTGTCTCAAACTACTTCAGCCCCAAATGCCCGAAATGGGTTTCAGGGCATAAGCAATGGTGCACCTAATGCTGAATCAAGCTCATCTTAGAGTGTGGGTTAATCTCTCCCCCACCCCCCTCCCTTCCTCTCCCTCTCTCTCTCTCTCTCTCTTTCTCTTGTTAACCCATCTTGTCATTTGGTTCTTAATTCGTTTAATATGTACAAAAACAGTCGTTTCCTTTTGTTGAAATGCCTGCTTTTCTCTGTTCCATCCATATGATTCTATGTATGTAGTACACACCTTTATCGCTTTTTATAATGGGAGGCAAAGAAATAAACTCAAGCAGCCCTTTTTGAAACTAATCTTACCAAACTAACAGTACCTAGCTGTTCAAAGTGAAGAGTCAATTACACTGAAAGAATTTGATCATAAACTTTCCACTGTTTGTCTTCCATGAAGAAACACAACAAACAGTTAAAAGTGACATTTTCGCAGGAAAAAATTGACTAGAAATAGGAGATTGGGAGACTTTTAGGAGTGGCAGAAAGTTGGGTTCAAGTTGGGAATAATCTGAGAATGGGTTCAGGATTTTATTCACTCACTGATTTCAAAGATTTTATTACCTGCATTCAAGGGCATAATTTACAGTACTAAAAAGTAGCTCAAAACTCCGGGAATGTGTAGAAGAAAAACTCAATGAAATGCAAGTTTAGCGTTCGAAGAAGCCCAAGAGAATCCCATCATCTGTGACCGAATCTCATGACGCCGAACCGGGTCCCTGGAATTGCAGTGTCCTGAGCACAGAATCATCTCTTGCAAGGCCATTCCATGCTTGAGCAGAAACTTGATCAAACCAATCTCATTCTCACTTTCTACCAACCCTTCCATCCTTACTACCTTGAGGTGTTGCAGGAAGGACTTGAAAGTTTGTGATCGAGATTCCCAGTACTGTTCCTCCTCAGAGCTGGACATGTGATCCCACAGCGCTTTATTCCATGCCTGGAATGGCAAATGCTCAAAATCAATGACCCGAAAACTTCATTCTATATAACTCAGTGATCGAGAGTGCACATACATCAAAATAGGCCAAAGAATTAAAGGAAAAATCAATGTGTTATGAGAGGTAACCTTTGTCTTTTCAGCCTTGAAATGAGTAATTATCTTGAGAATGAGAGTGTGGAGTCTTGGTGAGCTCCTGAATAGGCACAGTAATCCTCTGATGTTATTTTTGTCAAGTACAGTATGCAACTTCATAGTTTTCAGGTTGTGAAAGGGATGTAGAGAAATGGTGGTATAATGATTGTTTGATAGAATCTGCAACAACAGATGAGGTTCTTAGAACTATAAGGATGTAGAGCAGTGGTAGAATAATGATAGTCCTATGGAATATGCAGCAGCAGAAATATTCTGATGTGTGTTTCATACTATTTAAAGAAACCCAAGAGGTTGATCCTCTCTTGAGACTATTGAGATAAGGAGTTGAAGAAAAAGTCCACTAATATACATTGCCCAAGAAATTAATACTCCCTAGTGTGTGGTTTCAACTTTCTACAAGAAAAATTCTCTGATCTATAGTTGATTTTGACTTTGGGCATGATTTTGAAAGCACTATCATGATTATAAAATAAATTTCATAAGATATGGAACAACTTGTTGTAAAATCCAAGGAAAAAGACTTGCATATTGTTAGCATATGCATATCTCTTAAGATAGACATTAATAATTTTGTCAATGAAATTACCCAATTGCAGAACACCTTTTATAGAACTTGGAAAAAAGATGTTTTGACTCACAACAAATCATGCAAAACATTTTTATCACAATATTATAGTGTAAATCTTTTCCACAACCTTGAAAAAGTTCTTAAGACATCAAAATGGTTTAACAAATTCTTAACTTTCCAAACCAAGGTCAACCTACACTTTGAACTTTTTCAAAATTGCTCTCAAAGGTTATCTTATGCAATAGTGTTATATACATTTCAAGGTAGGAAAAGAAAAGCAAAAGAGAGAGGACCTTAAAGGTTTTGCAAATAGAGTGCATTAGATATTTAGGTTCCGTCTAGAAAATGTTTTCGAAGAACAGTTTTTAAAAATTGTTCTTTGATGTTTTATGGAAGAACATATTATTTAAAACATTATATGTTCTTAACCTATTTTTATATATTTTTAATTATGTTTTTAAAATAATTTTTATATAAAAAAATTTATTTTTAATCATTCTTCATATTTATATAATTTAAAAAAAAAAAACAACTCGTAAAGTAAAAACAACTAAAAATATTATCTAAAAATATTATATATTTTGTATTTTTTTATTTTTAAAAATATAAAACTGTTTTCTATTTTTAAATTTTCAAGCTTATTTTTCTTCTTCTTTTTTTTTTTTTTTCTCTGAATGAAAGAAAAATTATTTTAAAAAATAGTAGCCAATCAGGAACTTATTATTTGGTGGGGAGAATAGGAAGCAATTAATTGTGGAAAATGGAAGTAAAAATAACTTGGGAACTTGAAAACTTGAAAACCTTCAAGAGTAGGCATTGAATTTTCCATGGCTCTAATATTTAGGAACTGTCTTTAAAAAGATGACCCCTATCAATATTTAAGTAATTAATCTCCACTTTTCCTTTCTCCTCCATGCATGGCCTTCTCTTCAACTTCATTCCAAACTTCATTCTATGCTTCATAAAAACATAGCAAATCCATCAAAATATTGCAAGTATAAATGCTTGGAATGATAAAAATACCTGAATGCATTGGCTTTGGAGGGTTAAACAATGAGCATGAGAGAGGCCAGAGAGAATATTTGACACGCTCTTATACTTCTCTGCTGTTGTGTCCTCATCAAGCGCAAAGAACCCGATAAAGGCCTCTTCCATTGAAGCTAAATTCTCTAGACAATTTGTCTCAGTAATGGCGTTGTGCTCCCAGTGCATAACCCTAAGTCTGGGCGCTATAATCTTCACCCAACTCTTCTCACTAGAAGATTCAAAGCAACTCACCACCCTCAACCTCTCCAATCTTGGACCTGATACAGTCAATCCATGGAGCTGAAAACAATTCTCTACTGTTAAATCTTGGAGGGCTCGGCAGCCAACATCAAGAAACTTTATTCCACAGCAACTGTCCAGAGTCAGTTTCCTGAGGACTGGAAATGCAGAACCCGCGAACAAGTCAAGAAGATAATGCTTCTTGTAGAAGACCATATGGGAAAGAGATAAAGTCTGCAGAGATTGAAAGCCACCTTTCATTACCATCGAAGTTGGCAGCCTAAAACCAGGAGGGCGAAACTTCAATGATAAAGCCTTCAAGGATTCGCTCATCACGACGCAGCGGGGGAGATTGAAGTAATCGTCGGTGCAAACGTCGATATCAAGGTCTTGAACGTTATGCCTAATTGCACTACGGATCAGACCATTCAACCTCGAAAACCCTAGACGTGCCCGGAAGCGTAGAACCCTTATGTCTGAGCCTCTCTGGCGGGCCGCTAGAGTCTGGCTGATGCAGTCCAGAGTGCTAGGGTTGGGAGAAACCGAGCCTCGGCCGCCGCAGGAATTGAAACAATAGCAGGAAATGCAATGTGGGTTGAGGGTGGTGAAGTCCAGATCAGGAAAAGATGACCAGAGAAGCCTCCACCGTTTGGACAACACGCTGGTTTGGGCAATGGTTTTGATGGGGAGGAGGAGAAGAATTTGGTGGAGAACAGCATCTGGGAGATGAGTAATTCGATCAATGGCTGTATGGGATTCAGATTGGGCTTGCAGAAGTCTCTTTCTCTTTGAAGATCTGGTTTCCATGGATTTTTTTTTTCCCCTTTTCCTTTTTGGGTTTTTCCGTATCTTCCTCCTTCTGTCTCTGTTGTGATGAAGAGAGAAAGGTTGGATTAGGGTTTGAAATGTTCAATGATCAGTATGTATCCTGAATTTTTTTTCGATATATCTTGTTTTTTCTTTTTGATTTTTAATATAAATTGTAATATATTAATTCTAAAATTTTATTTTTGGGATTTTCACAAAACTTCTTCAATTTAATCTTAAAAGATTTGAAGGAAAATAAAAGAAAAAAAAATTGAAAAGGAAAAATAAATAAATAAAGAAATATGCAAATTATTTAAATTTGATAATTTCTTTTGTATGTTTTTCTAAAAAAAAAATTTCATTTTTTTTTCTTATGTAATTAAAGAAATGAGAATTTGAAAATACAAATGGTTTTAAATCATTTTCATCCTAATTTATTTTTTGGTAAAATAAATATAATATTCTAAAATATTTTTCCTTACTTTTTTTTTTTTCCATTTGTATTTTCTATATTAATCTAATTTCTCATTTAGAACTTTCTATTATTTAAAGAAAGCATTCTATTGATTTCATTTATATTTCTTCTCTTTCAATGCATGAATATTAAGAAGAAATGGGTACATTTTACTATTATTTAGTATTAAAATAAATAATCAATTATTAATTTACAATGAATATATACTTGTCAATGTGCTTAGTGTTTTACTATATGTAGCAAACTTGCTATATACATTATTCTAATTATGTTATAATTTTAAATGGGGTACCATTACATGTAAATATTTTTTTAAAAAAAATATTACAAATTTTCTATATTTTGATAATAATTGTTTTGATTTTTTTCATATTAATGTTTTATTTATTTTGAGCTAAATATATAAGTTACAATTTAACTTAGTTTATTCACAAAATTGAAATATGAACTATCAAGATTAGATCGGTTGTCATTTACTTATAAGAATAAAAGTCTATTTGACAACTTAAATATGAAAAATATTCTTCTTGGCTTATTCTCAAAGCAAATTTTTTAAAAACATATTTTATATTTTCAATTATTGTAACATTTTATAGAAACAAATGAAAACACCTAAATCCGATTCTTAAAAAACTGTTTGTTATCAAAAATTTGTCTAGGTTATTTTGAAGGTGGAAAATTATTTTTTTCTTTTAATGAAAAAAAATACTATTTTCAAAAATAATTTCATGGCCAAAACTTTTTTCTAAATTTAATAGTAACTTATATAACTATTTGATTGATTTGTTAAAAGAGTTTATAACATAAAAAAATAAAAAAAATAAAAAAAGTTTGTATTAATTTTTTTTACTTAAACCCGTATAAAAAGTTATTCCAGTGTTACTAAAATTATGATTTTAACTTCAAATTAAAAAAAGAAGAAAAAAAGAAAAAGAAAAAAGAGAAACACTATTATCAATGGGAAAGCACGAAGCCTTAAGTTTATCAAAGCTATGGTACAAAAGGAAAATCTATTAAAAGAAAAGGATAAATACCTTAGAACTACATAAAATACAAGAAAGAAAAAACAAATTAAAGAGACATTACCAACACAAATCACTTTTCTTATTTAATTCCTTGTTGTTCATCAAAAAATGATAACTAGTAAGTATTGTTAATCAAATTATGGAAGACAAAAGATAATCTTACATTATGAATGGTCACTCACCTCGCCTGTAATTTTCTGAATATGCCTCCTCAAGAAAATATTGATTTCATGCCAAAATTCTTACTTAAAGCAAGAGAGTTGGAATTTGAAGAGCTATCCACTTTTTTTTTTTTTCACCAGTAATCTCTACAAGAACAAACTCCATTCTTGAAATGGTGAAACCGATTTGCATCCCTAACAACTATCTCTCTATTCACAAGCTTTGATATCAGTTTGGTTGCTGAATGACAGTTTATGCATGCCCGGAGATTCTTCGTTATCCTGAGTGTAGTTCCAGGTGCAGTACTGATAAGCCCGTAGGCGATTGCTAGCCTTTCACTGTGGTTGCAGAGAGTTTCTTCCTTCTCTTCTTGGTTCAAGTCATGAAGAACTGACTCTATGTGTGGGATGAAGCCAGCCTCCTTCAACCTCCTCTCCAGGCTTTCAAGCTCTTCAAACATCTCTTTAAATCTTGGGTGTGACTTGTCTCCAACCCGAAATGCCTGAAGCTTTCCATTGATCTCAATCAAGCTATACCCCAGGTCCTTGCTCAGTCCTTTTTCCCTCATCAGTATGCGAACCTTGGCAACACGATCCCACAAGCGGGATGAAGCATAGAGATTCGACAACTGCACATAATGGCCTGTGTTGAAAGGGTCTAGTGAGAAAAGCTGTTCTGCAGCATATTCTCCTAATGTCACATGGCGATAGATCTTGCATGCGCCCAAGAGTGCTCCCCATACTGATACACCTGGTTCAATTGGCATGGTCATGATAAAATCATAAGCTTCATTCAAATGCCCTGATCGGCCAAGAAGATCAACCACACAAGCATAATGCTGGTGGCGGGCCTCAATTCCGTAATCTTTCATGCTGTGAAAGAACTCCCATCCCTCTTCTACAAGGCCTGAGTGATTGCATGCTGTTAGAAGCCCAACAAAGGTGACATCATTGGGGCGCACCCCAGCTTGCTTCATTGCGTAAAATAGATCAATGGCATCTTGGCCCCGCCCATGCAATCCATATCCTACAATCATAGCACTCCAAACCACAACATCTTTATCCAGTGTTCGATCAAAAACCTCACGAGCCAAATCTACACTTCCACATTTTGCAAACATGTCAATAAGTGCTGTATTGACAAAAACATCATTTCTATACTCAGTTTTATTGATGTAGTCTCCCATCCATTTTGCTAATTCAAGTGATCCCACCTGCGCACAAGCTAAAATAGCCGAACGTACAGTGATAGAATCAGTTCTGATGTTCTTGGAAATCATCTCCTGGAAGAGTCCTACTGCTTCATTAGTATAACCATTCTTTGCATAACCAGAAATCATGGCATTCCACATCATCACATTCGGCATCTCCATTTGATCAAAAAAGGACCTGGCAACCATCACTTGTCCGCATTTAGCATACATGGCTGTAAGGGAAATGAGCAAATCTGGTTCAAATTCAAGACCCATTTTAACCACGCAGCCATGGATAGATTTGCCTTGTTCCAAGTCCTCTACATCAGTATAGGCCCTGAGAACGCTCACAAGAGCAATCCAATCTGGTTTCACATTCCATTGTCTCATTTGCCTGAAAATTCTCAAAGCTTCCATTGGCAGGCCGTTCTGTCCATACCCCGAAATAATCGAAGTCCACGAAACAATATTCCTATCATCCAACCCCTCAAACACAATCCTGGCCTGCTCAACTCTACCACACTTGGCATACAACGCGACAAGACCATTCTGCACAAACACATCGGATTCAAACCCGAGTCTAAATATCTGACCATGCACTCTTTTACCCACTTCAAGCACCGGCACGCCACTGCAAGCCTTAAGCACGCAAGGAAGAGTAAACCCATCTGGACTCACCCCCGAAGCTTGCATTCTCGAATACATGTCAATCGCATCACCAAACAAATTGTGCCTAGAATAGCCCCGGATGATGGCATTCCACAAAAACACACTTGGTTCAGGAAATTCATCGAACACCTTACGCGCATAGCCAATTTCCCCAATGTTCCAGCTCGCATTCACAAATTTAGTCACCAAGAAGCCACTCTCCACAAGTCCAGACACCACCAACTGTGCATGGATTTGATTCAAATGCCTCTTGTGGACTGAATGATCGAGTAACGATGAGAAGAAGGAATCGAAATCAAACCCAGAATAAAGGATGTAATCAGAGTGGTCTAGAGGGAGAGGCAGAGAAGAATAGAAATTGAGAAATTTGAAAAGGGTAGCGGGAAATTCAGAAGCTGTGGCCCTTGGAAGGCCCAACGGTCGAATTCTGGGAGGAAAGAAATTCAGAAAGAAGAGAGAAGAGTTGAGGTTTGTTCTGGAGAGAGAAAGCTTCAGATACATATCTCCCTCTCATACCAAAATAGATTAGGGTTTCGTAAATTATTGGGTTGGAGAGAAATTAATTTTAGTGGGGAAAAGTCTGAGAAGTAATATTGGGATAGAAATAATTAAAATAGAAATACAATTTAGTAAAACCATAAATTAAATTATTTTTATTTAATATGACAATATCCAAATTCATTCCCTATGTTTATATTTATTTATTATTTTTAAAAAAAAAAAATTTAATTTTTTTTTTAATTTTTTTATTATGTTTAAACGTATTCAAAAAAGAGGGAAAACAATAAAATCAAATCAAATTATTTTTATTCAACAAAAATATAAAAAAAAATATTAAAAACTTATAAGAAAAAAAAAAGAAAAAAAGAAAAAAAGAAAGAAAGAAAGTGAAAGGAGAGAAGAAAAAATTTGTTTTAATTGTTATATTAAAATAAATGGTAACTAATTCCCTAATGTAACATATCTTTGATAATATTTATGAAAAAAAAAAATTGAAAATTGTTAATTTTAAAATTGGTCTTTATATCAAACATTCGATCCGAGCCCACGATGAGGTTTGTGTACCTTAGTCAACATTGTTTATACCTTAATCACCTTCTTTATATACTATTCATATTCTTCGTACCCTTGTTATATTTTTTGTACCTTCTTTATATACTAAAAATTGGCCTGCAAAGAACCTTCTCTAGAAGAATATGAGATTCATGAGGACTAAAAATCTTTCTGGACTTCCCTTACATCAGACAGAAATGGTTTTAGCACAGACATGAAATCAACTCTCTAAAAGCCTTCTCCAAGTACATGTTTTGTTTCTACAGAACCAACAGAAAACGAGGGCAGAAAGCTTGCTCGTATACAAGCTGAATATCATGACTGAGTATTGGGAGCCAAGACCTAGAAACTCAGGTTCAGTGACTAGAGCAACAGGATCCTCTTTCCATTGAGCATGTCTATACAATTCAAAGTTCAACCAAGAAAGGCACTGGTTCAAGGCTTCAATGAACAAAGAGACTCGAGATAATCCAGCAATTGCCGTGTTCCCTAACACATGTCTGAACTAATATGTCCACATCGAAGTTCTATCATGAGACAAAATTTCATGATCCATTTCATGCTATGTATGCATATGAACTCAATCTCACTAATGCAGGATGAAACTTTTGACTGATATACCAAAAGTTAACAGGAGACCCTCATTGAATTTTCAAAATCCTACAAAAGAATTTCAGCCATGAACCAGCAAGTTTGTCATGCTATCCACATAGCATGATAGGACCTACCAGGCAACAATCCTCCGGTTTTCTGAACCAAAATTGTGTGTGAAGCCCCACCCAGAAAGCCATTCACTAAAATTTTAAATGTACAACCTGTGATATGGTGGTATGTCATACACTGACTGGCTTAGAGGTTGAACAAAACCGTAACATCAACTCTGAATGTAGAAAGAACTCAGGTCCAGACTCTTAAAACTCGGTAGCTAAATAAATAGATTCATGGCTCATTTAAAGAGCGAAACCGCAAGGACGAGATGAATAGCAGGCCTTCACATAAATCTAAGGTTAATACTCAATTGATTCAACTCTCATAGCTTCATCCTTGAAACAAATTCTCAAATTACAAAAGATTATTGACTTGCAGCAATTCAACTTGATTGGATTGAAGATATTCTAAACTAAAACTTATCAGTTCATCTTCAATACCATGATTTTCAACATTCAGAGCAACAACAGATGGAATCAGTTCTAGTTAGATTCATGGCTCGTCTAAGAACATCACTGAAAATATGAGATGAATAAAGGGCCTCAACACATTTCTAAACTAATACTTTCAGTCAGTTCCAATGGCTTCATATTCAAATGTTATAGAACTCATTTTCTACACGATTTCCCATTCATCTATTCGCATTGATTCAGCTTCACTGCATTCAACCCTAAAAATGTTGTTGAATTCTTCAGCACATTTAAACTAAAACTTTCAATGGATTCAGCTACAATGCCCTGGAAAAACCAACAATGCATACCAATACACACAAATCTACAGCAACAAGAAATCAAATCAAGACCTCAATAAAAGAAAAGGGTTACCACAATTCAAGAAGAATTTCTATTTCTCATTATAATCTGTGTCATTCTCAATCCAATCAAGGTAACATTCTTGGCACTCACAAACACCGAATGCTTAAACATCCTCAAAATCCCCCTCATCTCATCACCGCCGCACTC
The DNA here is from genome assembly GCA_030254885.1 of Vitis rotundifolia. Classification (NCBI taxonomy): domain Eukaryota; kingdom Viridiplantae; phylum Streptophyta; class Magnoliopsida; order Vitales; family Vitaceae; genus Vitis; species Vitis rotundifolia. Next base: position 6,135,393 of record CM058162.1, on the reverse strand, counting down.
CTCCACAACCACCACACAAACCCCACGAACCCGAACGGTCCTCTCCATCTCCGCCACGAACCTCGCCGGAAACAGAGCCTCGTCCAGGTGGGCACTGAACACCAAATCAAAAGCCCCATCAAAAAAGGGCAAGTTATGCGGATCGGCACGGCTCACCAGCGGGGGCGACTCCACTAGCTCCACCCCAGTGACGTCCCTAGCACCCACTTCCGACACCGCGGCCACCTCGTGGCCGGCGCCGGCGGAGACGCAGAGGACCTTGCTGTGATTGGACAACAGCCGCTGATCTCGAAGACTCCGGAAGAATTGGGCATAGGAATTGACCTTCTTCTTCCAATCTCGGGTGGACCAGAGGCGCTCGTTTTTCTTGGAGATTGGGACGTAGTTGCGGCGAGAGGAGTCGCAGGAGGATTTGGGGAAGCGGAGGAGGCGGACGCGCGGGTGGGTGGTGGTGGGTATGCAGGTCTGAGGAGTCTGGAGGATGAGGAAGAGGAAGATGATTGTAGCGACAGTAATGCAGACGACAGAGAGCTTGTTGAGTAGAGTCTGTACGTGTCTCTCCATTGTTGGGCTTCTCTGTGATCATCTAGAAGGAGATTTGGTGGATCTCTGCCATTGTCGACAACAGAGGAGGCCTGAGGATCGTGGAAATTACATCCCGAACTTCATCCATGACTATATATGCATAATAATATAATATTAAACCAACATTATATGAAAAATAATCTTTAAAAAAAAATGAAAGATAATAGTTCTAGAATTTCTTCAATTTTAGGTTTATCAATCACTGTTTGGAAAATGTTAATCCAACTTCCTTAGATCCATTTTACAAGCTTAAAAACATATGGGTTATGTTTTGGAAACATTCAAGTATCCAAGAAAAAAAATGAATGAGAAAGAAAATATATAGGAAAGAAAAAGTTAATAAATTATTTTTATTTTTTTAAATATGTTGTAAAATAATTTTTATATTTAATATTTTATTTTTAATTATTCTATATATTTGTATAACTATTTCCTAAAATACTCCTCCGATATAGAACAAAAAACACAAACAACGAAAAGATATTATCTGAAAATATTTTATTTTTTATTTTTAAAGCAAAAAATAAAGAACAATTTTTCATTATCAAACATGTTTTTTATATTTTTTGTTTTAAAAAGCATAAAATTGTTCTAAAAACACGGTTCGAACAAGAACATAGCATCATTGTTCTTGTGATAATTTTTCACAAGGCACCATCAAAGTAAAATGAATAAAGAGATTTTATAATATGTAGTGAACTATTTCTTTACCTTGATTAAAAAATGGGAATTTTTATTCGCATAGGAGCTTCATTTGTGTACATGGACAAATATGAATAGAGCAACAACCTCATTAGGGCACTGTAGAACCAATTTTTCTTTGAATTTAAAACTATAAAAGATGAATTGAACTGGATGGAAATCAGAAATCGCCATTACCAGTACCTATACGTACTAAATCAGAAGGCATTGGGAAACTCGGCTAGCTTGAAAGCTCGAGAAATTACATGGATGATGAACTTCTTGGATGAGAAAACATCAGGTGCCACTATGTCTACTCCACTGATGACCAACACTTGAGAAGAGTTCTTCACTCTTCCAGTAACCTCAAGATCACGATCAGGAAGAAGGGTTCCAATCTTTGCTTTCTGGGGCAATGAAGCGAGTTCGATGTACGAAAGCCTCCGAGGAAGTATGTGAAACCTCACAATTCTGTCCAGCAATGGTGAAGGAGAAGCTGACAGAGCCAAGTCTGGAGGGGCAAAGATGGTGACAGAGCTCAAGCTTGTGAAATCTTGAGCAACCCCACCAAGAACAGTGTGTAGTCCAACTGCGAAAGAGACGAAGCCGTTTGAGCTCAGCATTCTGATGATCTTAGGCCACTCCACCAAGTTCCTGGACTCCACAACGCTGGAGTTGGAACCACAGATGGGTGTTTGGATAGAACCCCATTGAGATTCTTGCAAATCTTGGGGATTCAATGGAGAGAATGGCCCAAGAACGCCATGAACTGAGATAGGGCCTCCAAGAAAGACATCAGGATGAGACACCAAGACATGGTTGATCTCCACCGACCTCTGGGTCGCATCAGTCTTGGTGATTGAGAGTTTCTTGTGTTGCAGAAGCGTCGAGAGGCAGCTTCCTGGGGGTTTCTCCAAGAGGTCGTGCATAGAGAGCTTGGAAGGAGAGGTATGGTAGTGAAAGAGGTGTTTCATGAGCCATGGAGGGTGGGAGAAGTTGGAGATGGCCGAGTCTTTGATGGCAAAGATGGTGAAATATTCATGAGAAGAAAGGAATAGTTCAGGGGAGGCCTGAAGAAGAGTGGCGATGACAGTGAAGCCTGATCGCCGGAGAGCTCGGGAGGCATTGGATAAGAGGTGGTGGGTGATGGAATTAGAGGGTGGCGGAGATGCTGCATTCTTGAGATTGGAATGCAGAGGGGTGGAGATTGCTATGAAAGCTAGGGCTACGTAGACTGGTGCATGCCACCAGTGACAGCAAGACCACCCCATCACTCTACACAGATTTTTTTGTGAGCAAGTTAGTAAATGCTAGTTCAAGAATTACTTGAATTGTTACTCTGAATTTTTAAAAATGATTATTAAACTTTGTCAATGGGCAATTTTTGTAAGGGAAATACTTCCAAGCATCAAGAAGTCCCCCCATCAGAAATGTGAACCAAGCCCAAGTGGGCCCAAGGGCCGCACTGTGAATATTCCTCTCAGCCCAGCAAGTTTTCTAGATGGGTGGGATGGGCCTCCAGAAAGGCCCATTAAATCCAACAATGATGCAACCTATGGTGCCATCAACTTTTGTCCATTCTCTTAAAAGAGCACATCTCTGCAGACTTTCTATAATTCTTTTCCTTTTTCTTATTAGTATAATATTTGATTTACTATTATCATTAATGGTGGTACAATGAATCCCTTTGCATTTTTAACATATAACCTTTGTGCCAAAAAAATAAATAATAATAATAATAATAATGCAAATCTTATACGTTATGACTAAGAGTCTGTTTCACGATAATTCTAGAAAGCATTTTTAATATAAAAAGTGTTATTGAAAAAAAAAAGTTAGGCATTTAACAAATTTTAGAAAACGTTTTTAAAAATCTGAAAATTTACTTGAAGTACATTTAACAGTGATTTTAAGAAGTATTTTTAATATTTAAAAGATAAAACTTTTCAAAAATTAGAAAAATTAAAAATATTTCCTCGAATCACTATCAAACACATTCTAATAATATTAGAAAATCACTTATAGTATTTGATGAGATTCTCTTAAAATACTTTTAGAGAAAATATTTTTAATTAAAAACATTCTAGATAAAAATATTGTCAAAACATATTTTAACGTATGAAATTATTTTATATATAGAAGTTTGTGATTGGTGACAAATTTTTATTTTTTAAATATAGCATTGAAAAATTACTTTTTTCATACCATTAACATAATATTTAATACCAATTTCAATATGTTTTTCATTTTATATTTTTAAAATAAAAGACTTCGATACAAAAGTGGTACATCTTGTAAAAAAAAAAATGAATTTATCTTATATTTTCAAATATTATTTTTTTAAAATTTTAAATTTGAGGGAGTAAAAATTTTATTCCACCTTAATTTTTTGAAAAAACCGTTATTTTTAATATAAAATTTTAAGAATTCTTTTATGTTGTATAAAAATTATTAATATTTTAAATTTTAAAAACAAAAAATAAAAAGTACATAGAGTCAAGGATGAAAATATCAGTAATAACGGATATATTGGTAACTTGATTTTACGGATATATCGAATATATCGGGGAAATATCGGCGGATATTTTGAAAAAAAAATTTTATAGACAAAAAATTGATTAAAACTCATGAAAATGTAAAAAAAAAACCTGTAGCAATGTAATTAGAAGTATAATAGTCAATTTAAAATTTTTTATTAAAAAATTTGATATATATATATATATATATAATATGATTTATGATATTAAATATAATTATATCATGTCGATCGTAAAAAAATATAAATTTCATAATTTTACACTTATTATAAAGTTTCATAAAAATTTTGATTTAATTAAATATCAATAATCTGTACATATTATCACATAACCCGTGGGATTCATTTCTGATCGTTGGATCACGTCCAGCTTTAATTTGGACCATCAGATGCACAGGAGTCATGATTTGTTTTTTTTTTTTTTTTTAATCTCTACTAAATCTAAAAATCAAAAGGGCCACTGACTTCTCTCACTCGGGCATCAAGAAGCCCTTTTCTGAAGTTGCCCCTCCAGACGAGAGAATCCCTAAAAAGGCCCTACTTTCCTCTTCCACTCTCAATCCTCGCAGGTACTAATCGAATCATTTTTATTTTTATTTTTTGCAACCCCCGTTTGATTCCCAAGAAAATCCATCCCCCATTCGATTTCCGGGAAAATTCATCCTCATTTGATTTCCGAGAAAATCCATGCAAAACCCCCAAGGAAAACCAAAAAAATTGCTGTTTTTTTTGCTCCCTGTGTTTTCTGGATCTGTTCTAGGGGTCGCTTTCCTTTTGTGCCATTGGATTTAAATTTCACGAACCCTAAATGCACGATTTTTGAGCCAGGCTGAAAAACACAACCTTTGCCTGCAAATCATGATCAGATTTTGTATCCTGTGCGCGGGCTGAACTAGTAGGAAATATCGGGAAATTTCCCGAAATATCGGTGATTTTTAGCCGATTTTTCTAATAAATATCCGATATTTCGGAAAATGCCGATATATCGCCGATATATAGGCGATTTTAACCGATTTTCAGCGATTTTTCTCCCCACCGATGTTTCTCCACAGAATATCGTGTCGAAGTCCTCCGATACACGATATATCGGCGATATATCGCCGATATATCCCGACATTTTGCTCCATGCATAGAGTGAGATACTTAGAGTTATGATTCATTTACTCATGTCATGTGAAATACTCAATGTTTTAAAAATCGGATCGAACCGGTGTTCCGACTACCACCTAGCCATCATTTAGGTCCGGTCCAACCCCCTGAGCTGATCAGCTTTTGAGCCAGGCTCGAACCGATGGAATCAACGGTTGGACCGGTGAAGCGGTTGACCCGAACGATTTTTAATGAACGGAATGGTTCAAAACCCAACCCCTTCCCCTTCTTCTTTCCTCCCTTCCTAGATCCCGCCACTACGCACTTCCCTATTCCCAGCAGTTGTTGCCGCCGCCCCTTCCCAGCTCTTCCGCAAGCCCAACGCCGAGGGTTACATGTCGACAACTCCCTCCTTCCAGATCCTGCCCCCGCCCCCACCCTCCCTCTTCTCTCCTCTTCTCCTCCCCCTTTGCTGTGGTTGTTGCTGCCGCTGCTCCACCCCCAGTTGTTGCGGTCGTCGTCGTCGCTCCACCCCCAACTGTTGCCTTTGCCAGTGCTGCTTCACCCTCTTTTTCCACCTTGTATTAGTCTTTTACTCTTTCACTCCCATTTTGAGATTTTTTTTTTTTACATTTTTATATTTTATTTACTTTATTAGTTTTTTGACTTTTTTCTATTATTATTTATTTTATTCTATATTTTATATTTTTTTATTTTGTGATTTTCAAAATTTGTGATTTTAATTTAAATGGATGAAAATTGAAAAAATTATGATTTTAAATAAAAATTTGAAAATATTTAAATATATTTCTAATTTTAAAATAAATTTATGATTTAAACTTAATTTTATAATTTTTTAAAATAAAATTTTAATTTTTTTACTTTTTATAATTATTTTTTATTTTAATAATATATATAAATTACATATTTATACTACAAAGTCAAGATGAGTCGGCATGTTTATAAGTTCAGTCAACAACGTGGGAAAACAAATTTTGCAGCTGGGCTCCATGCCATGAATCATTAAGAATAGGTTCTAGTCCACACCTTTCTTTTTTGACCAGGGCATCACCATGAAAAGTAGGGATCTTCCTTTCCCATGTCCACATTCAAAAATTAAGCCATGAAAAAAATGTGAGAAAAAATGGGTAAGGAAAAAAAAATTAAAAAAAATAAAAAAAAAAATAAATTTAAAATAACATAAATTTCACTCGATACTGATCTGCTTCCATTTCCACTTTCTATAAATGGGCCGGGCTTTTTCAAATTGTTCAATGAGCCCCTCACGTGGTTCTTCTGAATTTTGAATAGTATTCAAAATACTCTGTTTTCGATTATCTAATAAATCACTTAATGAAAGTAGATTATCTTTCCATTCATTTAAAAACTTCTATGATCCCTTCCCGAATCAAACACGAATTTTTCAATTCATTTGGCTCTCGCGCTCAATGACTTCAATTATTTATGGGAAATTCCCATATATTTTTGTTTTGAATATAATGAGCCTATCCTCTCTTCTCTATTCATGTTCCCCCAAAAAAATAAAAATATCAAAATTGATCACACTAATTCAAGACCAGAATATTCGGAGGACTCTTCTGATCAAATATAAGTAGTTGTCAGCAAAGTGGTTATTTTAAATTTATTTATTTTATTTAAATAATAATAATAATAAATAAAGTGTGGAGATATGAGCCGTTTGGTAGGCGGTGGCAGCAGTGTAGAGGCACCGCTAGAGCCTTAAACCAACATTATTATATTTTCCCACCTCCTTGGAAAATTTTCACAACTTTTGTTTTTTTTTTCATTTTTTATTTTTTGGGTTGTTGGCAATGCTCCTATTAAACAATTATTTTTTAAGTTTTTCTTTCCAACAAAAATACCGTTAAGACTTGTGTAGTCTAATTATTATAATAAATTTTTTTTTAAAGGTTCCACGTCACAGTGGGGGAGTAGCGTAGGTGCTTCCTCAAATTTTAATTAAAAAAATCTTTATATTTAATTATGAATTTTTTTTTTTTTTTTTTTTTTTTTTTTTTTTTTTATAACAAGAAAGATTATGATCGTAAGTTAAATTTTTAAAAAATGACCATAGTTGGTAGTTAAATTTTTAAAAAATGACCATTAGTTGTAATGTAACGTTGTTGATAAAAAATGAACGCTAACCTCAAGTTATAATAATATTTAATGATTTATCAAATATATTCAAATTTTCAATAAAAATAATTTCTTAAATTTTCCAACTTAAATTACTTCCAAACCCATCAAGAGAAAGTGGGAAAACTAATGAGCGAAAATTTTGAAAAAAAATTTCATCAAATCTGTGATGTTAGATTGATTAAATGTTCTCAAATTATATAATTTCGGTTTTTTTTTTTTTTTTTTAATTATTAAAGGGTTCATGGAGGTGAAGGAAAGCCAACTGACAGACCAAATGCAGAAATGTTGAACAGCATAGACCCTTAAAAAGAATAAGAAGTATATGAATTTTAACTATTATTCACAAAAATATTTAAGAAAAAAATAATAATAAACCTAGACTAATTTCTCATGTCCGTATCAAAAATCAGTTTCCCTCGTACAAGAAATTCTCAGAAACTCCATGGATGAAGTCACCGCTAAGAAGTAGGAACAAGCCTAATGTTCACCCTCTGGTCTTCTTCTGGTGACGCGTATGTAGCAGAAGACAGCGGCAAAAACAGCCGTTGCAAGTCCCCCAATGATCACACCTCCGCCAGCAATGGATCTATCAACATGGTGCTTCCCCAACCGCCTATATGCCGGAGCTTCAGCTACCTCCAGCGACTCTCCTCCGCCGCCCGGAGAGGGCTGATCCGCCACTCTAACCACTGACCCAAGTGAGTCCACCACAGAACCACCAGCCAGGGCTTGCACCACCAGGATCTCAGCCACCAACAAGCAGACCAGAATCAGCCTACCCATGATCAGAAAGCGTGTGAAAGAGGGTTGAGAGTAGGATTCTTGGAGAATAAAGGTAGATGCTGGAGATCTGGAAGATGGGTGTGGTGGGTTTTGGCTGGGAAAACATGTATATATACAGAGAGAGGTGGGTGACCGTGTGGTTTGAACTTTGAAGGCGTCGAGAAGGATCAAAGCGTTGGTTGTAGAGTGGGCCATGGGTGAATTAAAGAAGGGTGGTAGCGTTTGGGATAAGTAGGGGAGGTCTTTTCTGGTCAGCACAGGCCAGGTGAGAGAGTATGAGCTAGACGCCTGTTTGGTTTCCCACCTGACTTCCAACTGCACCTTGGCGTCTTTCATTCTAAGCCCCCCTTGTTTTTGGTATCCATGTACTTGTATATTTCATAATTTTTATATAAATTTAATTCAAAAATATAGAAAAGAAAATTACAATTTTGGGTTCCAGGGGCCATTGTTTTCAGAGGAGTGTTTAATGAAAACCTTGACATTAACGTCTTTTTAGTACTTTTCAATGGAAAGAATGATTGGGAGATGGGGGAGGAGCAAAGGTCAATTGAAGGGTGGGCTGTGAAACTGTGGAGTGTAGGGACCATGGAATATTATTCTCGACTCTCGAACATAGCCAGAAGGGCATACCTGACCTTGGCAGTAGTACAGAAGAGACACCCATGTGCCAAACGACGACGTTTTGGGATGGTTTTGCCTTGGGTTTTGGACCCATTATTTGCCCTTACCTTGTGGCCTTCTTCTTCCTCCTCCTCCTTGACACCCATTGTCCTCATCAAGAAAATTGACCCCCCCAAATGTTACAGCTGCAAAGTAGCTGGTGCATGGCTGTCCATTTATTCCCATTTGCTTTCCCCCTTTTCTTCAATTCATTTTAGTCTTAAACAAACACCCTCGTACTCTTAAATCATTTTGTTCTTTTGTGATTGCATGTTGAAAATTTGATTTTAACATGAGTCCACTAGGAGTGCAGGACAGTTACAAAATAAATGGGGGCAGTTCTTGACCTCTTCATGGCCTGCCTTACTAATTTTGGTGGGTTGCTCACAAGATTCACAACTGCTCCTCTTAATGACGTCTGACTTAAAATAAGTCCATCACCCAACTTAGTATTCATGGACAAACAAAATCTTAGTAATGTCCCAATCATCTTATATATGTAGTAACATTTAAAAAAAAATTAAATTATAAAAGGAAAATTCTATGATATTTATTTTACATTATATTAAATTTAAATAAATAAATTAAACTATAAATTATTATTATTGTTATTTTTTCACCCGCAATTAAAGGCCGGTGGGTGGTGAAATCTTGGAAATGGAAGCCAACCATGCAAGCAAATAAAGTGACCCAAAGTCCAAGGCGACCTTTAGAGCTTTCAACGGCTTCTAGTCTTGAAGTTAAAATCCGCGGTCTCATAAATGGCATTCTGAATTTTCTCTCTTGCTTTCTGTCTTTCCCATTTTCCAGGAAATGGGGCCTGTTTGTTTTGCTATCAGCAATGAGTTTCTGACATGGCATATGTGGGTTTTGGGTTTCTCAGTTGAGGGAAGCCTATCATATAAACTGAATTTATGTAAGGGTTCATATCTTAGACTGAATTGAATGAAACCATTATATTATACAAGCCCCTTATGCTAATGATGCTGCAGACGCCAATTTTGACTTCCCAAAGCTGTATAATAATGTATTTCTTGTCGGTTGTGTGGAAGTAAGGTATAGCTTAGTGTCAAGTGTGTATGGGGCTTGGAATCTAGTGAGAATCCATTGGCTAGGAGTATGGAAGGTCGGGCCATGAGCTTGATCTAGCCATCCACATTGTCGGTGTATGAGGGGTCAAGACTAGTTTTTGGATTCACCCTTATATTACATTTGAAATTCAGCTTAAAAGTTAAGATCAACCCACGAGAGCACCTAACCTTGTAGAATAGTTACAATGAAAAAATATAGTTATATGACATGGAAACACTAGGTTTGGAACTTGGAAGGCTTGTTAGTTGGAGGAGTGCAATCAAGAGGTGGAAGGCGTGACGGCCCTCTACTTGTGTGGAGCAATGCTGTCCACAAGTGGTAGATTTGCGGACTGTTATGATCATATAAGATTGGAGTCGCCATCATTCCAATGGATTATGCAAGTGGATAACCCTACTGCCCTAAAAATTTGGTGAAACAAAATTTAGAATTGGGTTCAATTGTTTGTCAATGAGATCAAACTAATTATCCTTTAATATTACTTAATTTGAAGCTTAACCATAAGATGTATGTATTGAGACTTGACCCATTTCATACAACGCATTAGGGCTTGACTTATCTTGAGGACTATAACGGGGCCTAATTATCCTAAAGAGTAGCATTGTTAAATACCTAACAATGTGTCCCCCAACATACCGTTCCTACACCCATGACAAGTCTCTAATACTATTTATTATCATACGATAGTGGACTTAGCCATTTTATTTGAAAACCAATTGATTGTGAGTGAGGTCAAACTATTTCTTTTCATGTGGTTTGATGTAACTCTCATTTATACTCATTTCGAAGCAAAATCATCCTATGGTACGTACCAGGGTTTGATTCATCCCACACAACGCACCCAAAATCTTGATTCATCTATGTCGAGGCTTATAAATTATAACAGGATGTAATCATCATCCTAGATCTTTTTACACACTCATACCAGTGATTTTCCAACCCTGGTTTTCCTAGGCAGTAACATTGTTGCATGCCTAACAGAATTCAGGATAGCAGGAGTAGAAAGCTCAGAAGTACATTAGTCAAAACCTCCATGGTGGTGATACATTGAAATTGGACGATCCTTTTTCCATTGAAAACCCCTGGTTTTATTTTCATTTAAAAACCACATCAGACGGAGACAAAATCACGCATATGGGGTCTGCAGCCTTCTGTTGAGAGAAGCCTATCACAGTATTTAAAAGGCATCCCCACATTGCCCACATTCCTATGTACAAGACATAGCCCACAATCTAGCATAGTTATGATGCCAGTGGCCTGAATCACATATATTTGTCTTCGATTCGTACATACAAAATCGATTATGTGCAAGGAAAAGAACTTGGATCTTGCCTGGCTGTGGTTGGAGCATCAAACAAATGATTCTTTAAATGGGAGGATATGTTAGTCTTGATTAAATGAAACCATCATATTTTGGGAGTGCCCATTACTAATGACACTGCAAACCAAATATTTGACTTCCCAAAGCCACAAAACAATGCTAGAGCACAGTCTGTTCAATGGAAATGGATTAGCTTAAGTACTGCTCGGTTAAAGTATTTGAAAGAAACCTCTTCTAACAACTTGAAAGGGCTAGTCTACAATGCAGCATTTACTTGCTGATATAACTCCTGATTAATATATCAAGATTGTTCGATGTATTGATCATTCTGTGTCTGGTGCTCCACATGCTAATTGTTGGCAGAACTCATCATTCTGGATAAGTGTTGATGCTTCACAGTTTCCTTGTTAGTTATAGCAGTGCTATCAGAAGGTGCATGATATGATGGCCCCCTTATGCTGTTGCTGCTTGTAGTCACTGCCACTGGGTCATTCGGGCTCAATACATGACCTTATGGAGCAATGTTGTCCACAACTAGCGGATTTGCAGTCTATTCTAATTAGAGTATCTGGGTCCCTATCATCTCAATGGATTAGACTTCCAAAACTTGTGCAAGTGGGTGATCCTCCTATCAAAAACATGGTGAAAGGGAGAGTAGAAGAGGACTGAATTCATGTCGGTTAGCCCAGGATATAGTTGGGGTAATCAAGCACGCCTGCTTCACTTTTTGGGCTATGTTTTTTCAAGACACGGAGTTGAGAGCTCAGAAGTATATCAAATAGAAGTTCTTTTGGGCTGAGTCAAATTCCATGAATATTGGCATAGAGATGACTTTCACCCTGAAAACAGAAGCTGAGATTAAGGATTAGCAGCCTCATCATTAGTATTTGATTCCAATATCTAAATGATAAACATCAAAGTATAATACAGATAAAGACAACATCATAGCATAAGGGGTCTGCATTAATTCTTCTGTTGAGAGAAGACTCTCATAGTATTTAAACAGGACCCCCACATGCTTTCAATCTAAATGTACGAGACACAGCCCACAATCTAGCATAGATATGATGTTATCGATTTGATTACTAGATTTGTCTTCGGTTTGTGCATATGAATGAAGGAAAAGACCTTGTATCTAGCGTGGCTGTGCTTAAAGCATCAAAAAACGAATTTTAAAACAGTTGGATTTATCAGTCTTTAATCAAATCGAACTAATATATTTTAGAAATCCCTTGTACTAATAATGCTGCAGATGCCAATTGAACTTCTCATAGCTTTTGAGTAACTTAATGACAAATGAGTATGGGCTTCCAAATCTAGTGATAATCCATTCCATAGCTGGAAATGTGGAAGAACATGGGCGTACGCATTTCAGTGTCAGATATTCAGTTGTGAATCAATGAGGGATAGAGGGATTAGGGGATTGAGACTAGTTTTGATTTGGTCTTAAGTCTTCCTGTCTAGGCAGCTTAAAAAGTGTGATAAATGGCCTAAGCTTATAGATGAACTACAAAGAAAATATAGTTAAATCTAAACTGGGATTTGTGAAGCTTGCTTACAAATGGTAAAGCAGTGGTCTGATGGCATAAATAAGTGAATTTACGTGTGGCGGCCTCACAAATGCTTCCCGCCTCTTGCAGTTCAACATGCAGTGTGGGCATGGATGTCAAGCATGTGCAGTGTATCTATTACTATCACTACCACCATTACCAAGTAGTTAGACGATACTAGAACTTTTCCAACCAGCTTATTAGAGGGATGTCATCTGCTATTTAGGCAAGTTTTGAATGTAGCATATCTAATCATTTAGGTTAAAAGCAAGACAAGGCATGGTCCCACAATCAAGTCCTGCAGTAGAGCATTGTGAAGGCAACGATGCCTAGAAAAACACTGGTATGCAGCCAAAATACCCTTCCAATTATAATCAGTAAGCAACCCCTTTTTCCTTTTCTTTGATGTCCTTACTTCTAAATCCCCAAACTTTCACATTGAGCATTGCCGAGGAGTCTAGCAACTTGAAGGGCTAGTCTATAATCCACCAGTGTCTTTGAGTTCTAATGACCAGTACTTACTTGCTGATAACTGCTGATTAAAATGTAGAGATTGTCCTATATGTGGATCATTCTGATCAGCATGGTGCTCCACATGTTCATGGTTGGCAAAATTCCTAGAGGCATGTATTCTTGATCATTCTGGATAAGCAACGAGGCTTGAGAGTTTCATTGTTAATTATAATAATGCTATGAGAAGTGGCAGTGTATCATGGTCCCCCTTATATTATTGCTGCTAATGGTCACTGCCAGAGGGCCATTCTTGGGCCCAAAGCATGACCTTATGGGGCAATGTTGTCCACAACTAGTACATTCGCAGTCTATGTTATTGCAGTTCTTCACTCATTCCGAGGTTTAACCATCCTATGATACACCATGGGGCTTGACCCATCTCACACAAGACACCCATCTCAAATCTTGATTCATCTCCATGCTTATAACAGGAGTAATCATCCCTGACCCTTTACACATTCCTACATATATTAGGTCATTTTTCAATCCTCCTTTTCCTAGGCAGTAGCATTGCTGCATGCCCAACAGAATTCAGGATAGCAAGAGTGTAAAGCTCATAAGTACATTAGTCAATTGACCTTTTATGGTGGTGATACATTGAAATTGGACGATCCTTCCTCCATTCAAAACCCCTGGCTTTTATTTCATTTATAAACCACACCAGAGTCATAGTTATACACCAGACACAGATAAAGTCATGCATATGGGGTCTGCAGTCTTCGGTTGAGAGAAGTCTATCATGGTATTTAAAAAGGATCCCCACATTGCTTACATTCCCATGTACACGACACAGCCCACAATCTAGCATAGATATGATGCTAGTGGCTTGAATCACATTTATTTGTCTAATTGGTACATACAAAATCATTTACATGCAAGGAAAAGACCTTGGAACTTGCCTGGCTGTGGTTGGAGTATCAAACAAATGATTCTTTAAATGGGAGGATGTATTAGTCTTGATTGAATGAAACCATCATATTTTGGGAATCTCCATTAGAAATGATGCTGCAAACCACAAACTTGAGCATCAAACAAATGATTCTTTAAATGGGAGTATATATCAAATGAAACCATCATATTTTGGGAATTCCATTAGAAATGATGCTGCAAACCACAAACTTGACTTTCCAAAGCCATAAAATAATGCTAGTGACTCATCATACTCGTTGAGTCTCATAGAATTGTGGAGTGGGAGTGGGGTCAAACAAACTCCCACACTAAGGTCAATGATCAGCATACCATGTAGATATTTCTACTTTAGGCGCGAGGGCCTTCATGGCTTCAAAATATATCAATAAGGTTAAGAGGAGTTTATACATTATAAGTCAAAAACTTTTTCTCCTATCCATAAACAGTTTGTACCATGGAAATGGAGTAGCTCAAGCCCTTCCCAGGTGAAGTGTTCCAAAGAAACACCTTCTAGCAACTAGAAAGGGCTAGTCTATAATGCAGCACTGTCTTTGAGTTCTAATGGATTTTACTTGTTGATAACTACAGATTAATATGTCAGGACTGTTCCATATATTGATCATTCTGTGCCTGGTGTTCCACATGCTAATGGTTGGCAGAACTCATCATTCTGGATAAGCAACGATGCTGGACAGTTTCCTTGTTAGTTATAGTAATGCTATCAGAAGGTGCAGGATATGATGGCCCCCCTTATGCTGTTGCTGCTAGTAGTCACTACCACTGGGTCTGTGGGTCATTCTGGAGCTCAATACATGACCTTATGGGGCAATGTTGTCCACAACTAGCAGATTTGCAGTCTATTCTAATTAGACTATCTGGGTCCCTATCATCTCAATGGATTAGACTTCCAAAACTTGTGCGAGTGGTTGATCCTCCTGTCCAAAAATCTGGTGAAAGGGAAAGTAGAAGAAGGCTGAATTCATGTCGCTTAGCCCAAGGTATAATTGGGGTAATTAAGCAAGCCTTCATCACTTTTGGGGCTGAGTTTTTTCAAGACAGAGGAAGTTAAGAGCTTAGACGTATATCAAATAGAAGTTCTTTTGGGCTGAGTCAAATTCCATGACGATTGGCATAGAGGTGACTATCACCCTGAAAACAGAAGCAGATATTAAGGATTAGCAGCCTCATCATTAGTATTTGATTTCCAATATCTAAATGATGAACATCAAAGTATAATACAGAGAAAGACAACATCATAACATATGGGGTTATGGGATCTGCATTAATTCTTCTGTTGAGAGAAGACTCTCATAGTATTTAAACAGGACCCCCACATGCTTAGAATCTAAATGTACAAGACAGAGCCCACAATCTAGCATAGATATGATGTTATCGATTTGATTACATAGATTTGTATTCGGCTTGTGCATATGAATGAAGGAAAAGACCTTGTGTCTAGCATGGATGTGCTTCAAGCATCAAAAAACGAATCTTTAAACAGTTGGATATATCTGTCTTTAATCGAATCAAACAACCATATTTTAGAAATCCTTTGTACTAATAATTATGCAGATGCCAATTCAACTTCTCATAGCTTTTGAGCAACTTAATGACAGACAAGTATGGGCTTCCAAATCTAGTGATAATCCATTCCATAGCTGGAATGTGAAAGAAGATGGGCATACACATTTTTCAGTGTCAGATATTCAGTTGTGAATCAATGAGGGATAGAGGGATTAGGGGATTGAGACTAGTTTTGATTTGGTCTTAAGTCTTCCTGTCTAGGCAGCTTAAACAGTGTGATTAATGGCCTAAAGGCTTATAGATGAATTACAAAGAAAATATAGTTAAATCCAAAGTGGGATTTGTGAAGCTTGCTTACAAATGGTGGTCTGATGGCATAAAAGTAAGTGAATTTATGTGTGGTGGCCTCACGAATGCTTCCCCCCTCTTGCAGTTCAACATGCAGTGTGGGGATGGATGACAAGCATGTGCAGTGTATCTATTACTATCTCTATCACTACCACCTTTACCAACTATCTCATTAGACGATACTAGAACTTCTCCGATCAGCTTATTCGATGTATATCAAGTGCTATTTAGGCAAGTTTTGAATGTAGCATCACTAATCATTTAGGTTAAAAGCATGGCAACGCATGATCCCACAATAAAGTCCTGAAACAAAGCATTGTGAAGGCAATGATGAGTAGAAAAACATTTATAAGCAACCGTAATACCCTTCCAATTTTCAATCAGTAACTCTTTTTCTTTTCATTTGGATGTCTTTCCTTCTAAATCCCCAAGCTTGAAAGAGCATGGTCCTTCACATGTTTATGATTGGCAGAACTCCTAGAGCAATGTATTCTCGATCATTCTGGATAAGTACTGAGGCTTGGCAGTTTCCTTATTAGTTATAATAATGCTATAAGAAGGTGTTGTGTGTCGTAGCCCCCCTTATGTTATTGCTGCTAGTGGTCACTGCCACGGGGTCATCCTGGGGCTCAATACATGATCTTATGGAGCAATGTTGTCCAAAACTAGTAGATTGGCAGTCTATTCTGATTACAATATCTGGTCCCCATGATTCCAATGGATTATATTTCCAAAACTTGTGCAAGTGGGTGGTCCTGCTATCCAAAAATTTGGTGAAAAGGAAAGTAGAATACTGCTGAATTCATGTCGATTAGCCCAAAATATAAGTGGGTTAAGCAGACATTCAAGCATTCATTGCTTATTTGGGCTCAGTTAGGGGGAGTTGAGAGCTTAGAAGTACATCAAACTAGAGGCCTTTCTGATTGTGTTGGTGTTGGCAGTAACTGCACTGAAATTTAATCTATGGAACACATGAACTGAGCCCAATTCTATGAAGATTAGCCTGTGATCCATGAAAATAGAACCCCAATTGCAGGACAGTGGCCTCATCTTGAAGGCTTGGCATCATTTATAAGCCGTACCAGTATTATCAAATTGATGCATTTCTATATGATGCAATATAATGTGCAGCCCTTTTGAAAACCATTGGGGTTTTAGGATTTTGGAAATGGATCTGTGAAAGTTTAGAATGCGAAAATTTTAAATTATTGTTACCCCCATTCCTTCATGATTTTTCTATTGAAAGTGTGACTAAATCTCTTCTAAATGATTCCATGAATGGTCTCTGCCGCACCTTTTTTTGTTCCATATGGCTCTTTCAAACTTGCACCAGCCCATTTGTTTTTTCCACCATCACTATCATTGATCCTTTTCTGAAATTTCCATGCCTCCCCTGTTTTGTGCTAAATTTTCCATATACCGCATTGCAAAACTGAAAGGGTGGAAGCCTATAACCCATAGGTGGATGTTGAGCTGTTTTGATATCTGTACTATTTTCCCCTTCCCCCTGATCTACCATGGTTTCCAGCTCAAGTGCACACTTCTGCTTTTATTACAGTATGTGTTCGATCCATCAGCATTGATGGCAACATAAGAAGGTAGGGTGAGCCCAGAAGAAATCCATACCATTATCATCCAATGCTATTAATTGTACATGGATTGAGTTTCAGGATGAAAAACTTTCTCTAACATTAATATACCTTGGGAGAGCTACCTTCATGCCATTGATGCGCTCAACAGCTGTGCTGATGTGATGCACCAGAAATAAAGTCGTGTTTGGTGGCAACCCCACTCCAAAAAATATTACATAGCATATCACTGTATATGTCATAAAATGAGTTTAAAGACATAGCGGCATATATAGTTTGAGATTTATCTGGCATGGGGGCAAGGGGCTAAAAGCCAAGTTAAAACTTCACTTCAGAGCTCGACTTTTTGTTAGCTTTTATTTATTCTTCGAGTGAAAGAGGGACCCAATGGAGCCTATAAAAATTGACCTTCATCAACCTTTTTTTTTTTTTTCATCCATCATTAAAGATGGCTCAATGCATCCCTTGAACAAGATAACCATCATCTCTCACCCACCCACATAGACATTCACTCACTATCACCTACACACAATGAAACTATGCTTTGAATCATTGAAATTTATGGGCACAGAAGAAAGGGTTGAAGGGAACTCAACCCAAAAGGAATTGACCCTGAACGTAAAATACCCATGACACTAAAGCCAAGGGTCCACCATGGCTGTTAGCTTATCTACTCTATTATACAAGTCAATAATGCATTTTACTGTACATTGTGCACTAGTTTCACATGTTTTCTACACAAAAATAGGGAGATTTAGGAACCCCACCAGAAAACAAAAAAGAGAAGTTTAAACCATAGCAGCCCAATTAAATTAACTTACAATACTGCCCAAAAGGAGATATGAGAATGTGAAGTGTTTGATATTTAATTTGGGGGGCCTTTGGATATGAGTGCTATACGAATTTTTAATTGAAAGGACTATGTCAGTTTGTCCAGTGGTATTGAATTGTGATCATGTAAAAAATGTTCATACTTTCAAGTCATGTGAGGGGATGGTTCTTGATGCTTCCATCTTTGTTTTATTAGTTGTAACATCGAGATCGTGTTCAAATCATGAAATGAGCTTTTACTTGAGTATTTACCTCATAGACAAAACTTTAGTGTGTTTCACAATTGCTTAGGTAGGAGAAACCCAAGTCCGTGATAATGATAATGATAATATATGAGCAAGTCTAAAGTAATCAATAATTTTCCTAAACTCTTACACCCCTCATTCCACTCCTTGCATGGTTAGCAGCACTCATCCCATATTATTCTGATTAGTCTTTGATATTCTCTCATTTAATAATGTGTACTGAAATTCTCTTTTGCGGTCTGTTTTCTATACAAATTTGGCTAATTTTATATGAATGTAACCAAATCTGTGTGGGGGAAGAAAAAAACATGAAAGGGACTCTCCAACAACTGTATTACTAGTTTTGTTTCTCTCCATTAATTTTGAGTTCTATCCCCATCCTCTCTTGCTTCAAAAAGAAAAGATGGTCCACACACAGCCCCAATCACAGTTGTAGTGTTGGGGCTGTGTGTGTGATTCTTAAAACTAAAGTTTCTATCCTTGAGGTAGGAAAGGGAGGGTGCGGCTCCGGGCGCTAGTTAAGGAAGGTAGACAATGAAATTGAAGGGCACAGTGTCGGCACAAAGGCCAAAGAATTGAGCATTCTCAAGGGAATGACACAAGAAAAGATGAACCACCCCAGTTCACTGTGGTACCATGACCCCACAGCTCTATTGTATCTAATCCGTATACCACTTACTGCCTCCAAAACCTTATCATCTACTCTCACAAAGTCATCAACAACCCTCAGAGGCAGTCCCCGTGAACATTTAGCCATGTCTAGAGGGAATGGACCCCCCCCATGAAATTTGTCACTAGGTTAGACATTGGAGCAGAGGAAATGGAATGGATCATGTTAATCCATGTCTAGAGGGGGATGGACCCCATTAAAGTTTGCCAGTAGGTGAGGACACTGGTGTAGTAGGAATTCAAAAATCATATTAATTTATCATAGATATATCATACATGATCTGCATATTCTGGCTACATGACCCAAATTCAAAATATGAAACAACATGGAGCTCATGTCGATGATTTTTACAGTGTACCCAAAACCCATTTCCATGTTCATGAACTGAAGAGATTTCACTAGTGGCGGTGGTGTTGGCATTCGACTGGAGTCACAGGGAACCTAGCTGAATCGGTGCAGTAGTCATAAACCATGTGGTTGGCTCGAACCCACAGGAGCTGGTGGCTCTGGTGTAGGTTCAGCTCAGCCAATGTGGGCTCATCCCACCAGTACCTCTTCTCTCCACTGCTGCTACACCTCTTGGCATTATCATCTGCTGCCACTGCTATTGGGCATTCACAGGCATCAATCTCAAAACCTTTGTAGGATGCTATGAAGGGTGCATGGCTCCAATCAGTTTTGACCCTGCCTCCCTGTGTGGCCCAGTCATCTGCATTCCATATAGAGCTGTACACTCCCATGGGTTGGTCCTTTGGGAATGGTAACCCATGTTTCTCCATGTTGGTGTGCACACGTACTGGGGTCTCATCCACAAGAAATCTGAGCAAAAACACATAGAAATCATCAACATGAATGAAGCAAAATCTAAAAAAGCATTGGTATAAAAGATAAAAATGGTTAACATGGCATGGTATCATGCTGATATATGAAAAAAACCATTATCAAAAATTGAGAGACTTGCCAATATATCCGTGCGTAATGGAATAGTTACATATGCCAAAAGCACACCCTTTTTCTGGAGGTGTGGACCCAGCCTTTTCAGACCCATTGAGATAAAGAGAAAGAGATAGGGAAAAGAGAAAGAGCTTACACAACTTGGCGCTGATTCCACAGGAATGAGTAGGAGTGGAAGTCCTTGGTGGGGTCGAACCAGAGGTTCAATCTTTGTTCTCTGTTGCCCACACCATTGACATAAATATTGGTCTGAACCAGGTAGGGCTCCCCAGTGGTGTTGCCCAGGAACTCGAAATCAAATTCATTGTGATTTGGTCCATCTGATGACATCTGCATCACATAGGATTTCCATCAAAAACTATAATTCGAGGCTTTGACATGGCCCACCCCATGGATGTTGATTTGGGGGCCAATAAAAATGAAGGAAAATTTTCAACTGGAATTCAGTTGATCATGGACTTGAGGGAAATGAATACAACAATAAATGCAAAGCCAATGGAATTCAAGCAAGTTCACGAGCTTGAAAGCGGTAGTTAGCTAATACTACTACTACTACACTACTGCTGCCCATGTTCATGAATTCAAATGGTCTGCAGCTGTGAGAAATAAATAAATTCATTGAACTGCTACAAAAATTACTGAATGGGGACCCAGATAATACTGAGTAGAGTGGTGTGCAAGTGAGCTGTAAACATCAACACATGAAATTGGTAAGAAAAATGAAGATGATAATAAAGCATGATGATGGAGGAGGAGACCAAGAGATTTTACTTACATAGAAAGCAGTGACAGTCCCAGCAGAGTCGCCCTCCACGAGCTTGATCTGAATGCTGACCTTTCCAAACATGTACTTGCTTTTGGAGGAAAACCCAGCTCCTGAAATCATCAATCACCATTAATATACAAACTTCAGTCACACAGATACTGAAACAATGTAAAAACAGCTGACACATGAGAAGAAAATGGAACCCAGAAGACGCATTGGTCATATATGAAAAAAATATGGATTAAAAGGGAAGATTTTGGCGAAGGTATGGTACCAGAATAGTTGTCAAGTTTCAGCTTGAGAAGCTCTCCTTCATAGAGGAAATGGTCAAAAGCCCAACCGGGCTGGAAAAGCTCTGTGAACTTTGAGGAAGAAGCAGACCCCACAAACACAACAACAGAGATGGCCAGGAACCCAAACAACAATGGAAGAACACTGGGCACAGCCATGGTTGATGATGAGAAGGAGAGAGAGAGAGAGAGAGACAGAGAGACAGAGGTAGAGAGGCTGAAGCTTCTACTCTGAAAAATGCTCTGTGGAGAGTAGCCAACTATGCTCTTTTATAGCCATCCCAACTTGGCTTCCACTACAAGCCCATTTCTTGGTGGGCCCACTCCCTCAGCCACCTCACTTTAAAGAATTGCCACGTCACTGCCACCTAGGATCTTCCAACCCCACTTCTACCCAAATTTTTTGTCTACTTATCTCTGTATAAAAATCAAAATAGGGCTTGTCATTTGAATGATGGTTGGAAGCATCCATATTTCTTTTGCCTTTTTTTTCCCTTCATAAATTTTGAATTTATACCCACAAATCCTCCTAATATTTTTAAGCAGTGCTTGGTGCTTAATTAGAGAGGTCAAGGATTTTTTTATAAATAAATAAATAAATAAAAAAGGTAGACCGAACCTATATATCTGAAGGTGGCGTGGTATGTAGGCCATGTCACTAGGACTAGTGACACGTAGGACTCGGATATCCAGCTGAGGGGGTGAAAAAATGTAGCCGTTAACAGGGCAGGCTTAGCTGGCGCAAAGCTGTGTGTGCATGAGGAGGGGCACTGAGTACGACATGACTCTGTTATGAAAGGAGGAGTACAGATTCCAACCAATTAAAATTAGACACGTGGAGTACTACAGCTGGTCACTAGTCATTCCAGTTGTCACTGGCAATAGGTGTTAAAAAGCCCCCTCTTTTCCTCCTCGCAGCGCCCTATAAAAATCTACCCCACACTTCTTCCCTCCAACCATTGCGAGTCTGCTTAAATCTCCACTACTCGCTCTCTTCTTCTGCCACCTTTCTAAATTTGTTGTTATTATTTATGAGATATTTTGGTATTATTTATTTTTAAAAACGAACAAACTTTTTAAAATAATTTCATGACACATAGGACTTTTCTTTTTCGGCTTTTTCTAGAATTATTAAAATTAAGTGATCAAGAATTATTTTCTAACATTTTATGATTGTGAATTTATGATATTATTGAATAATATTTTTACATTTTTGTCACCACAAAAAAAAAATTCAATTCTTAGAAGAATCTAGACATTACTTTCTTAAAAAAAAAAACAAATTTATATTAGATATTTTTAAAATATATATATAGATATTTATGAAATTTTTAAGTGTTTTAAGGACTAAATTGGCAGCATAAATCAAAAAATAATTATCATCTGAATTAAAAAAAACACATTTAATATGAAAAAATTCCTATATTTGAAACAGTGACGGAAGAGAGTGAGAACACGCGCTTCTGCAGATGGGGTTATGGAGATGGAGCATCTTACTTTGGGTGACGTCAGTGCCAGCTGGACAGTACAATCGCACTAAGCGCTGCCACTCTTTTTTTGAAATTCTTTTCTTTTTAAAGTTGGAAAATTTAATTTGAAAAATAAAAACAATGATATTTCCGGAACGTAGGGAAATGTGCCACATTATTAGTGGGAAGCGAATTCCCTTTATTATTATTTTTATTATTTAAATAAATAAAATACATTATCAGACAAAAGTAGGAAGCTGAGATTCCGTACAGTCAGTTCCCATGATATTTTGGATGAACTTACGGAACTACCCATGGTTTTATAGGGAAAGGACGGGGCATTTAGGTGAAAAAGTGGGTGGTGGTGGTGGTGGTGGTCACAGAGGACTTTGACAGCCCGGTTGGGAGGGACCACGTGGCAGGGGAGCTGAGCAATTGGGATTTTGAATTTCTCAACGACTAGTTTAATTGAGAAGCTTTGATTGCCATCTCTGACAGCTGGGTGATTGACATTACACCACCATTTCATGGGTATCAATCAGTCCCATTACTGCTCTCAATGGCAATGATGCTCTTTTGGGATCATCCACCCCTCCATGAAAAATATCTTTTGTAATAATTAATTTTTTGTAATATTATAAAACATTTATTCATTGTGTTACTCAAAGATGCAGTAAATGTTTCTTCAACCTACTCATCATTTATGTTTCATTATTATTATTATTATTGTTGTTGATTTTTACAATATAAATATTTTAATTTTCATAAATATTAGACATGTATAATGATTCATTTTCATAAATATTAGAGCGTGTTTGGTTGTTTTAAATTTAATTTTTTGATGAAATTATTTCAAAGCTTTTAATAATAAAAAAACTGAAAGTACAACCAAACACGCTCCTAATTTTTCATACATTCTTCAATAAAAATTATTTTTATCGCATGAATTTCGAAGGGTGAAAAAAAAGAGGTGTCAGGGAGACAGGTGGGTGGAGTGCACGCATGTTGACGTGGACGTGTCGTATCGGACACGACGCCTTTAATCTTGTCACAGTATAGTTGTTTCTCGCTGCTCACTGCTCAGTTCCCCGCACCCACTATCGTCTACAGACGCGTCTACGCTAGCGCCATGCCGTGACGTGGATTTTCGGCACGTGAAATGTGTGTGGGTATAATATGGAGTGGGAGTGGGAGTGGTTGAGCGTGACGGCTGTGACCGTGCGGAGGAATTGTGTCGGACCCTCACCCGTCACGTGAATCTTATAAAATAGCCTTCGCCGTGAAGAAATAGTGACATTAGTTGTAGGTTACAAAAGATTCAAAATTTCACCCAAAACTTCTCTCCTAAGAAGGATGATCATTAGTTGTAGGTTACAACTACTCACCCATGAGGGAGATTTCAAACAAGTGTAGTAGTCTATTGAAGGTACAAAGGACCAAATGTAGAAGCTTGCTATCTCCATTAAAGAGGTAAAAAGATACTGAGGACCACCAATAGTTAGGAACATACCCATATGGATGAATAAATTCATTATCTGAAGAACCCAAATGAGGAAGCTTGTTTTTTAATGTAGTGGAAATATGAATGATTTACCTGCCTAAAATATGAACTGATCTATCATCTGCTGAAGAAAATCCTATTCACTACATGGACGGGCAAAGCGTAAGCTGGATCTACAGCTTTCACTTCTGGATATTCAAGAAGTGAGAGTCCTGCATTAACAGGGAAGAAGTTGGTAAATGATCGTATTGATGGCAATATATCAAACAAATATAACTTGATTGAAGATAAATGGGTCAGTTTTTCTCAGTTCTGTAAGTTGGATTTTATAACCATGGTGAACAAGATCTTGAGACAGGACCAGCCCACTAGCACTGTCAACTGTCCATATAGGTACTGGGGCAGGGGCTTTGGACCATAAACTAAAACCCCACCAGCCGAGGGAAAAAAACTACAGGTTAGCTGAAAAATTTTCAACTGATCTGGATATATATATGTAAGGAGTGTGACATATTCAATAGATGAGTAGAACTATAAAGTTAATTCCTGTCCCACACTGCCACGAGCATTTATTTATATGAATAGTTAGCACAAGCCAAAGATGGAAGAAGTACAACGAGATGAAAGATGAAATGCATATGAGCTTGCTAGTTACCTGCGACTCCAAAGTATGTATGGAAGACATCCACAGCATCATCAGGTCTATCAGAAATTCCTCCATTTTCCCTATCCTGCAATTTTTCAACCAATAACTGAGGATCATATTTACCTTGTAAATGAAAAAGCAGCAGAGAGGTAAGGTGCAAAATTCTAGGTTTTTCTATGAAGTTAAACTGAAACTATGTAACAGTTCATTTAGTTTAGAACTGACCTGACAGTCTATTATAAATTTAATGAGCTTATCCTTGTCAATCCAATGAGCTCTGTCAATCATGATCAAGCTTGAAAGCACCCACCATGAGTAACAGACCTGAAGAGATACAATTGAAACTTTAGTGTGAAGACCAAGAACCATTGCATGGGAAAGTATGGTCCCCTGAAAGAGAAAAAAGGAAAGAAAGGCAAAGGGATTGTACATCAGGAAGCTTCTCTGGCCGTCCATTTAGTCCTCCAGATTTGACTTGCCGTTCACATAACCACCACCCAAGGAGGTCCTTGTCAACATGATGTAGAGAACCCGTCAAAGCAAGAGCACCCACACAACAGAATACTGCAGTCATAGTGGCAGAATCATACTTCAGTGAACTTAGATTCTAATCTATACAGGCAATAGAAATGGGCAATGATCAAGCTAAGCCTATTAATTTGCTTTAAGAACCTAACATTACAAATATGTGGATGCTTTTGAGAACACTGAGAGCCTTTCTCTTGCAACTTCAACAAATTGGCATAATGTAGCAACACAATCAAAACTCTAAATTACAATTGTTTCTAGGACCACATTTGTCCATGGTCCAAGTTCTCTTTATTAACACCTGAAACAAATTCCATGGATAACACGAGAAATCAACAGAAAATTTGCTAATTTTGATGAAGCCGAAACATAAGCAAATGAAGTTGTAATCTTTGCTCATTTAATCAGCAAATACTTTATTTATAGATTTATTTTTGTAGTAAGCAACAAGTAATGGCTGTGTCCTAGGCCTGGCTTGCAGAGCATGAAAAATTGTACAATGCTTTTGGTGAAAAGAAGAAGAGGTTTCAGATCTTTAAAGAGTCTAAAGTTCATTGATCAACACAACATTAAGACAGACCTATTAGAATAGGTTGGGTTGAACTAGTTTGCTGACTTGACCAATGAAGGGTGCAGGGCTATGTATTTGGGGACGAGGGCTGCAGGTTCTACACGAATTAGAGTGACCATTACACTTTAAATGTCGACAATTCACAGCTAGAGCCTATTGATTGGAGAAAGGAAGGAGCTGTTGTTGATGTCAAAAGACCAAGGAAGTTGCAGGAGCCGTGGGGTATTCTCTATGATTGAAGCTGTGGAAGGAATAAACAAGATAGTGACTCATGATCTGATATCATTACCACAGCAGGAGTTCATGGACTGTGACATATCATAGAATGAAGGATGCAATAGGGGCCTTTTGGACTATGCCTTCGTGTTCTTTATCAACAATGGTGGCATTGGCACTGAAGTAGATTACCCCTACATAGCCTATGATGGCAGATGGCACCAGTATAGGAAAAATAACAGGTTGTTTCAATTGATAGTTACAAAGATGTTCCTGAAAATGATGAGAAATCATTGCAAAAGGCAGTGGCAAAGCAACCAGTAATCATTACCACTTGAACAGGAGGCAGTGGTTTTTAATCCTACCAATTGGCTATAATTTCAGACAACAGTGGACCATGGTTTTGCTGTTGTTAGATATGGCCCAGAAAATAGCGTGGATCACCGGATTGTAAGGAACCCCTGCGTGCCAGCTGGGGAGAGGACGGATATGTGATATATCAGGATGGACCATGATCTTGCTACCACAGACAGAGAAAGGTAGAATCACTATGGAGGCCTCATGCCCTAAAAAAAGGCCAAAATCCCCACAACCCTGGCCCATCTCCCCTCTCTCCAATATAGCCCCCAACTGTCTGCAGAAATTACAACTCATGTCCTGAAGCAGCACCTGCTGCTGCTGCATCTTTGAGTATGCCAAGTATTGTTTTCAAAGGGGACACTGCTTACTTGAGGCTGCCACCTGCTGTAAAGATTATGATAGGTGCGGGCCCCACAAATATCCCATCTGTAACACTCAGGCAGGGACAAATTAATATAGCAGCTTGATGATCCACATGGGTTTATTGTCCTGCATTCCCTAATTTCCACCATGAAGATTAAAAATTGATGGGTAGTCTATCGATGTTTATTCAGATGCTGGTTTATGCATATAGTTGGTTTATGCATATAGTGTTTTATAAGTGTTGCATATGAACAATAGATTGATTACAGTCAGTATCCAAAAAAGAAAAAGTAATGATAGAATTAAAAAGGCACAAAAGTGGAGCCCAACCTGTACACACAGAGTAGGAACTATGCAAGATACCCCAAAAGGAAACAAATTAAGAAATACTAAAACAAAATTAAAATCCCAAACAAAAACATGCCTCAACAAAGGCACAACATCCAAGATCCTACTGAAAAGTAATCCATCAAACAAAAGAAAAAAAGATCCTACTGAAAAGTCTGTTTGGTGCAATTCTGTTTTACATGATTCAAATCATCTACAATCAATCATGTATATGACCAACTAAACAACTCCTTGCAGACTATTTGGGTTCATACAGGGTTTTCGTGGCTGCTTGTGGGTTCTTCTTCCACTAGGAGAGTTCACAAGTTTAGCTGGTTAGATTGTGTGGCAGGTAGTTTGAATAGCTCTTGCAGATAATGTGCTGTGGTGATGTTAGAATGCAGCTATTATTTACTGCAATTTGATAGGGGGGAAGTTACCAAATTCTATGTAAAAAGTAGAGATGGGAACATCAGTATCTTTTGGAAGAGTAAAGAGAGCAACTGAATTTAAACAACAATCAGCATTTCAGAACTTATTTCAGAATGGGAGAGAACTCTCTTAGGACCTTAGATGATAGCTTGGTGCCGAGAGAGAATAATTCAAAGGTAGAAAATTAGCAAGGAAGCCTTTTTTTGTGTGTTAAGTGGAGGAAAATAGTATTAATTCCTTCAAAAACATAAAAGAGAGTTTGGAGTGCATTGATCAGTACAAGGGTTTGGTCACTGGGAAGTTGATCCTATAAGAAGAAATGTATTTTGATTTAGAATCTGATAGCCACACAAATATGTAATCTTGTAGGGTCATTTTGAGATTTGAGAAATGGAAGAATGTTTAAGGGAAACAAAACCTAGTTAAGCATCATAAAGGACTTAGAGTAGGATGTTTCATTAACTATGAAGGTTTATACTACCTAAATGAAATGATGAAAATAATAAATTGGCAATCAATTTGGCCCGTTAGCTAGAGTTTACTAATAGCATACATGAAAGGATTTTCTCCACACTTAAAGGACAACAAACAAAGCAAAATCATGCTGGAGCAAAACAAAAAAAAAACAGGCTTCACTTGTTAAATAGTAACAAATAACTAAAGATTCATAAAAGAACTATGGTATAAAACATATAACATACTCTGCCCCGCATGGGATTCTGCACCAGGTGTACATCCAAACCCACCATCCAGATTTTTGCAACTCATGATGTAGTTCACAGCCTTCTCCACATTGATTTTGTCCAGACATTGCAATAGAGAGAGACAACATATAGCAATATAAGAGAACCTACAAAAAAAAATCTATAGTTAGAGACTTCCAGAACATATGGAAACTTCAAAGGAATCATGGACCCAGAATAATGAAGGATCTTGTGGAAAAGAATACCGTGTATCAATTTCACCCCACATGTCACCTGAAAAGGACCCATCTACATTCTGCAGCCCAGCAATATCTGATTCAAGGATCAAGAAAAACAAAACATGACTGAAGCTACCCTGTTTTACTGCAATTTAAATTTCCAATTTTGCCAACATATAAATTTGTCAGACCAGCTTGCTAAGGTTCAGTTTATGACCAATCTTCAAAGCTATTGAAGCATTAACTCCATGCAAAAAAGAAACAAATATAAGAATAAGATCCCCAAATTGACATGCCAGTAATTTTATCAACTAAGTCAGGTAGTTGAAAACTGAAGCAAGATGATGTAGTTACACAAGTTTTTGTTAGTAAGAATATCCAACAATGTAAAAAGGAAAACAATACTGCATAGCATGATATTTGGTGAACAACTTCAAAACACACCAATCTATAACCCGAGGGATACAATTTGCGATCTTATCAATATCAAGAACATTTAGCTTGTCAAAAAGAGCCAAAACTTGCACTGCACTGAGGGTATGCACTATATGTGGATCATGTCCGATGTTACCCCCGAACCCACCTGCATAAACAAAGTGCATGGTCTCATCATGGCTTCCACTTTTATAACGAAATCCAATACATAAAAATACTTTGGGGAGACCATTTTAGCAGCTTAACAAACCAGATTCATGTTGGCACTCCATGACCCATGAAACAACTTCATCTTGATCCACTATTTCCAGCTTTCCAAGAAGATCTAGAGTGGTCAATCCCCAGTATGCTCCATTCATTCTTAGATGTTCCGTCACCACTGATTCAAAATCATCCTTCCTCTGAGTAGAATAAAATCACCCAAAATTCAACAAAACATCGCAGAACCAACAAAGGGGAGGAAAATTCAGCTGTTAGAAAACACACCTTTTCAACTAATAAAATGTATCGAACATGTTTCTCAGCTTCCAGCTCTCCTATTTTTCCTCCCATAGTGAATTATTTTGCCCCGGGATTACAAGCTACACACAATTGAGGCTTGTTGTATCATCCGTAACCTAGCAGAAAAAGAATGGGGAAGTACAAATGGATTCTGGTAAGAGACTTTTCCATTCATATAAATTTTTCTTGTCTAGCATTTTTACATTGACTTGTATGCTGGAGGTGAGAAATCAGAGAAAAGAATACCTCCTCATTTCCATTTCAGTCCTTTCCAATGCCAATAATGGAATCAAGAAAGAAACAGTTCTGGGGTATTAACCTCTTTTAGGGTTTCCTCCCATTTATTAGCAACCAAACACAAAACCTAAATTTTCTCAACAACCAAACCAACAGAAAACATGATTTTTATTTCAAAAGGATCATTTTCTCTTCCTTTGATCCACTCTCAGAAACCAAAACAAGCCAAAACATGAAACTTAGAAATACATATTTCTTCCTTTCATTTCCTTCCACTTTCTTGGAAACCACCATCCAATCTCCAAACAAGGCATAAAGAGATCGAGCGGAAGAGGAAAAGAGTGAGACTTACTCACCTGCAATGAAACTACCGAGCGATCGCCGCCGGCGATATACTAGATTCAGATCTCGTATGAATGCGAAGACTCAGAAAGGGTAAGCTTCTCTTCCTCTTGGGCCTGGAATGATAATGGGCTCCATGACTTAATGGGTAGCCAGGATGGGCCCCAAATTCCAAACAGAGTAACGGCCCATTAATTTGACAATATTTCACCATTCCTATTATTATTGTTATTATTTTTTATAATATTATTAAGAATTATGTGTAAATATTTAATTCTAGATTCAATTATGAATTTTCAAATTAAAATCATATCACAAGTCAAATGCCAATTAATTTTATTAAAAAAAAGAAATAATTTAATTTCAAATTCAATTATAGATTTTGAAACTAAATTAATATTCACATGTAAAATAGATACTATTTCTTATTTTAAAAATATATATAGATTTAATAGTATAAGTGTGAAGAAACAAAAGGCATTGCTTCTCTTGATAAATAACGTAATTTGATGTAATAATAATTTAATGATTTTGAAACAGGGTGAATTTGTTTAAATCATAAATCACATTTTAGTTTTTTTTTTTTTTCTCAAGAAATATTAAATATACCATATGATTAAGCAAATGTAGAGCCTGTTTGATAATAATTTGATGTAATAATAATTTCATGATTTTGAAACTAGGTGAATTTGTTTAAATCATAAATCACATTTTAGTTTTTTTTTTTTCTCAAGAAATATTAAATATACCATATGATTAAGCAAATGTAGAGCCTGTTTGATAATGATTATAGGAAATGTTTCTAATCTTTTTAGTACTATGAAAAACTTTATCAAAATAGTTGTTTTCAAGTGTTAGAATGGTAAAAATACTTCCCAAAACCATTGTCAAATATGCTTGGAGTTAATTTACTTTAAATTAAGAGAAAATTATTAAAATTGAAAGGATGCTAAATGATTTTGAAGGGAGGTCATTGAGCATTTTAATGTCGATAAAAAATTAATTATAATAATTACAAATAAATGATCTTGAAAATGAAGTAATTGTATTAGTTATTGTTGATGTTGTGGTTTGTTTGTTTGTTTTTTGGTTTTTTGGTTTTTTTCTTTTTCTCTATTCATATGTTCAGAGCAAGTCGAAATGTAATCATTTACATGTAGAAAGCAATCAATCCATGTAGTTTAACTAGCCCCAATTCAACTAGTCTCGATTTTTGTTTCTTTTCTTTTCTTACATATTCGTAGAAACCATAATGAGTATTTTTTTTATAACTTTTATGTTTAATTTTGTTTTAATGTTAGTATAATCATTTACGTGTTTTATCTACTTTTTGGTTTAGAGAATAATGTACCCTTCAATCTAAATATTGCTTTCTTTTATTGAGCTTGATTGCTAATTTTGGAGTTTTAATGGGAAAAGACAATTATCCTCTCCAAATTAAAGGTAATGCTTTGTGAACTTTTTCATTTAGGGAAAATTCTTGAATACTATGTAATGCTCTCTAATGCTATGTAAACTTTTATTTATCGTATTGTAGTATTACATGATCATACCATTTTTATTAAAGAAAAAAAAAGGTTTCAAAACTTTCAGGTAAGAAATAAATAAGGATATGACATAAATGTCTTACACTTACAACACAATTTCACTACTAATACAACAAATTACAACACCTTTTGTATTCTACTTTTAAAATTTTGACTACAATTAGATGTTGTCAGCTTTCATTCCACAAGCCTAGTATGGTTTTTATCATAAATGGGTCTTAGAGGGAAAATTAAATTCTAATTTAATATAATTTATACACTTATTTTTATAAAAGTAATTTATTAAATGAAGTGCATTCATAAGGCGACTTTCTTCCACACATTTATGGTGTGTGGATTCAAAATTGGATTTGAAAATTATGCTTCCAATATTATTATTAATCCTTTCAATCAATCTCATTCAACTAGATCTTCGCTCTTTCAACTAATTATTTTGTATGTAAGTAAAAAATAAACACCCTAAACTTGTTCTCCAATAGTACAATGACTTAATGTGTTTATAGTTGTACGAATTGAATTTCAATAGGGATCACTAACAATATGAATGAAAAATAAATAAAGATACGATACAAATGTCATACACTTACAACACAATTATACTAGAAGTACAACAAATTACAACAATATTTTATGTATTGTATTTCTAAAATTTTTAAATGACACCAAATCAACTACCAACTTAATTTAAATTCTACCAACTTAATCTTTTGAGGGACGCTCATTTAAAGAAATAACAATAGTATTAGCATATTGACAACAAATGAAGCACTTGAAGATATCATATTGTAACATGTATTTTGATGCAATATGTGTCAAACAAAGGTAAAAAAGCATATACAAAGTTAGCAATGATCCTATAAAACACATTAAAAACATGGATTTAAACCATCATAAATAATGATACGATTATAATTCCAAAACAGTGGCATCTATAATAAAAAGGTCATGGTCATGGTAGGGATATATTAAACTAACCCACAATTCCCTAGTTTCATGAGAAAATTTAAATTTTCAAAATTATATTTTATCATAATGCATCATAATGTTACAACATTTTGTATTATACCTATGAATTAAAAAGTAAAAAAAAAAAAAATACAAGCTTTTGGGAGAAATTGAAGTTCACAAATCCGAGGCTTGGCTAAAGAAATTTTCCCCTTTGGTTTTTTTCTTCCTTAATACGCATGGGCAACAACTCATAAAATGAAGAATGCATTTTTTGTTTTGGTTTTTTTGGGTGGGGAGGGGGAAGAGGGGTGTTGGGGGTTTTGTTAGGGGTAGTTTTAGCAATTTAAAAAAAAAAATGACATTTGGAGGAATTTTCACAATTTCTTCTCACATTTCAAGGGACTTATCAAATTGGGTGACCCTTTCAAGTCATTTTCACCTCCCTTATTCAATAATTTTCCCATGTTTGACTCATAATTATTATCTAACTTTAGGCATGGGTGTCCTTTGGACTTTATTGTGCATTCACTTGAAACGTTAAACGAAAATTTGATTTTGGTAAAGCATGTACTCATGAATCATGATTTCTATAGAGAATTTAAAATCATAATTCCAAAATAGTGGGGCAAATGTAATAAAAATGTCATATTCATGCTAAGGATATAGCAAACTAACCCACAACTACCTAATTTTGTAAAAGATTTTAAAATTTTAAAATTATTGTATTTGTATTGTAAGTATAATGTATTTGTATTATACCTATGTGTATATATATATATAAGTTTTTATATAGATGTCTATTTATACATTATTAGATTTCTTCTTAAATTCACCTAAACAAAAAAAAAACAAAAAACAAAAAATTTGCAGAAATTGAAGTTCATAGATTTGAGACTTAGTTGAAGTAATTTTCCCCTTTGTTTTTTTTCTTCCTTAATGCACACAAACTACAACTCAGGAAGACTTTTTTTTTTTTTTTTGTTTTTTAGGGTGGGTTGTTAAGGGTAGTTTTGGCAAAAAAAATTAAAATTGGCTTTTGGAGGAATTTAATTTCATAATTATTATCTAACAATTCAGAAGACTTATCAAATTGGATGACCCTTCCAAGTCATTTTCACTTCAGTTCATCCTATTTGATAATTCTCAAACATTTTACTCACAATTATTATCTAATCTTTTAGAGGATTTATCAAATTAGATGACTCTTCCAATTCATTTTCACTCCAATCCACCCTATTCAGTAATT
Source organism: Vitis rotundifolia (assembly GCA_030254885.1). Classification (NCBI taxonomy): domain Eukaryota; kingdom Viridiplantae; phylum Streptophyta; class Magnoliopsida; order Vitales; family Vitaceae; genus Vitis; species Vitis rotundifolia. The sequence continues at coordinate 6,101,703 of CM058162.1, read as the reverse complement.
CTCATACATTTCACCCACAGTTATTATCTAACTTTAGGCATGAGTGTTGTTTGGACTTTATTACGCATTTACATGAAATTTTAAGATACAAAAATTTGGTTTTGGTAGAGCATGTATTCATGAGACATGATTTTTGTAGAGAATTAATATAATAATTCTAAAATAGTGACAAATGATTTTTGTAGAGAATGATGATGCCGATTTTTGTAGAGAATCTAATATTATAATTCCAAAATAGTGGCAGATGATTTTTGTAGAGAACGATGATGATGATTTTTGTAGAGAATCTAATATCATAATTCCAAAATAGTAGCATATGTAAACAAAATATTATGATTATTGCGCATTCACGTGAAACTTTAAGATACAAAAATTTGGTTTTGGTAGAGCATGTACTCATGAGACATGATTTTTGTAGAAAATGATGATGATGATTTTTGTAGAGAATCAATATCATAATTCCAAAATAGTGACAAATGATTTTTGTAGAGAACGATGATGCCAATCTTTGTAGAGAATCTAATATCATAGTTCCAAAATAGTGGTAGATGATTTTTGTAGAGAACGATGATGATGATTTTTGTAGAAAATCTAATATCATAGTTCCAAAATAGTGGTATATGTAAACAAAATGTCATGATTATTGCGAATTCATGTGAAACTTTAAGATACAAAAATTTGGTTTTAGTAGAGCATGTATTCATGAGACATGATTTTGTAGAGAACAATGATGATGATTTTTGTAAAGAATTTTATATCATAATTCCAAAATAATGGCAGATGATTTTTGTGGAGAACGATGATGATGATTTTTATAGAGAATCTAATATCATAATTCCAAAATAGTGGTAGATGAATTTTGTAGAGAACGATGATGATGATTTTTGTAGAGAATCTAATATCATAGTTCCAAAATAGTGGCATATGTAAACAAAATGTCATGATTATTGCGCATTCACGTGAAACTTTAAGATACAAAAATTTGGTTTTGGTAGAGTATGTACTCATGAGACATGATTTTGTAGAGAACGATGATGATGATTTTTGTAAAGAATCTTATATCATAATTCCAAAATAGTGGTAGATGATTTTTGTGGAGAATGATGATGATGATTTTTGTAGAGAATCTAATATTATAATTCCAAAATAGTAGTAGATGATTTTTGTAGAGAACGATGATGATGATTTTTGTGAAGAATCTAATACCATAGTTCCAAAATAGTGGCATATATAAACAAAATGCCATGATTATTGCGCATCCACGTGAAACTTTAAGATACAAAAATTTGGTTTTGGTAGAGCATGTACTCATGAGACATGATTTTGTAGAGAACAATGATGATGATTTTTGTAAAGAATTTTATATCATAATTCCAAAATAGTGACAGATGATTTTTGTGGAGAACGATGATGATGATTTTTGTAGAGAATCTAATATCATAATTCCAAAATAGTGGTAGATGAATTTTGTAGAGAACGATGATGATGATTTTTGTAGAGAATCTAATATCATAGTTCCAAAATAGTGGCATATGTAAACAAAATGTCATGATTATTGCGCATTCACGTGAAACTTTAAGATACAAAAATTTGGTTTTGGTAGAGCATGTACTCATGAGACATGATTTTGTAGAGAACGATGATAATGATTTTTGTAAAAAATCTTATATCATAATTTCAAAATAGTGGTAGATGATTTTTGTAGAGAACGATGATGATGATTTTTGTGGAGAATCTAATATCATAATTTCAAAATAGTGGCATACGTAAACAAAATGTTATGATTATGCTACGGATATAACAACTAACCCACAACTAGCTATTTTCATAAGAAATTTTAAAACTTTAAAATTATATTTTATCCTTATGTATCGTAATATTACTATATTTGTATTACAAGTGTAATGTGTTTATATTATACCTATATATGTTTTTATAAATAAATAAAAAACTAGTTTTTATAGAAATTGAGCATAGATTGCTCTTTTTGTTTTTGTTTTTGGTTTTTTTTTTTCCCAGTTGTTAAGGATAGTTTTGATAATTTTAAAAAACCTCGTGGGATAATTCTCTTCTCTTCACAATTATTATCTAACTTTAGGCATGAGTGTCTTTTGGATTTTTTTCGTACATTCACGTGAAACTTTTGGGGTACGGTAATTTGGTTTTGGCAGAGCATGAATAGAATATTTCACGTGAAACTTTTGGGGTATGGGAATTTGGTTTTGGCAGAGCATGTCACTCATGAATCGAATATTTTTGAATTTCGAGTTTCCCCTACTCATTTTCTATTCAAATTTCAGGGGCAAGAAAGATTCCACAAATTTCCCCTGGTGTTTGATATGCATTTCTAAGTTCTTGTTTGAGGAAAAAAGACGAACCTCTCTCCCTTCTGAACAGAAGCCTCAGACTCCTTTCTTGTCAGCGATCAGCAACAGCCGGAGATGTGACGAACAGAAGCCTGAGACTCCTTTCCTGCACCCTTTCTTGTAACCAATCGATAACAGCAGGTTTTTTTGGACTAGTCAATGTTGCATGATCGACTCCCTTCCTGAACCCTTTCTTGTCAGCAATCCGTAACAGCAGCTTTACTTTTTTTTAGACTATTCAATGCTGCACGAACCTGAAGATGAAAGACATTTCATAACTTATAATTGGTGTGGTTTGGGTTAGGGTTTTTAACTTTTTACTTTCTATTTTTGTTTTGGGTAGGGTTTTTGTTTTCAATTTTTTAAAACAAAATACAATAACTTATAAAATATAATAACAATATGTTCAAAAATGATTTTAAGAAATTGTTTTTAATTTTTTTAATATTTAAATGATAAAAAATTTTAATTATTAAAAATATTTAAAATGTTTTTTAAAATTATCGTCATATAGGTTCTAAATAGATAATGACTTTTAAACATTATTTTAAAAAGCTAAGGTATCCAAAATTTTTAAAACTTTTAAAAATAATTTTTCGAAGTATAAAATAAGTCCTTATTTTTATATCAAGTTAAGATAGAAGTGGTTACTATTTTCTATTAAATTGAAATTATTACTAGTTTCTATTTTTTAAAATATAAAAAATATAATTAAAATTAGTTAAATATTTTTAAATTTTAAATTATTTAATCTCTATATAAAATAAAAATAAATTTAAAGAAATATATACAAATAATCTATTAAATTTATAAAATATTCCCTTTTATTTTTTTTTTCCCACTATTTTTACAACCAATAAGAGGTATATATAATAAGATATTGGGATAATACTAACCGTGCATTTGATAGGGTTTTTATTCGAAATATTTTTAGTGAAAGTACTTTATTTGAAAATGTTTTTAGAAGAATTACATATTGAAGTGTTTTTAAAAAAAATACTATAAGTGATTTTTTAATATTAGAAGTGTTTTTTCATATTTTTAAAAGTGTTTCTTAAATTTTACTAAATATTTAATTTTTTTTCAAAAACATTTTTTAAGTCAAAAGTGCTTCTTTCAAATGAATTCTAAAAAAAACCAGATGAAGTTATTATTTAAGTTTATATTAATGAAAATAAAATTTGAAAATTTTCAACTTCAGCATAACACTTTTTATTCTAAAATTAGATCTTATTGAACCAAACATGCCTATATCAAACATACAATTTTTATTTATTAACTAAAAACCATTCTTGCCCCCTAAATCTTATTAAATAAAAATTGGCTAAAAGCTGGATAAGTGCAAGAAGTAGAATTGAGATATATAAACTAAAATAATGTGAGATCATATTATTTTTTTTAAAAAATTTAATTACTTAACATTGACAATCCCAAAAAGGTGATATGGAAGCAAAAGTTACTATTGTAAAATCACTTTTAGAAGCCCAAATGTGATTTTTGGAAGAATCATTTTGTTAGGTGCAAGTCCAAAATTTACTTCAAGGTATTTATTAAATTTTTAAAAACATTTTTAAAGCTTCTCTAAATACCTCATTTTTATAGGAAAAGCACTTTGAAGTTTTTAGAAAGCACTTCTACAAATCAATTACAAATGAGATCTTCATGAACCCTAAAGACAATCCAAGCCTAATGCATGGTAATTTGAGCATGCCTATTAGAGGAAACAGGCCTAAAGAGCAATGCTTGTACATGATCTTCAACACTAGAAGTCTTGTTATCATCTCCATGCTGGTAAATGACTTGTGCAGTTCTTGAGAGGTTAAAGGCAGCTTTGATGATTGAAAGAGGCAATGCAGATGAAGAAACCAGCTCCCCATTGAGCTCTACCCACAAGCTCTGGATCATCTGCCTTATGTGTTTCCTGCAGGCTTCATCTTCCAACACAGTATCCATCTCTCGCTCTCGCTTGTAGCATTCTATACTCGACGCGTTATCTCCTCGCTCTTGCTCCTCCTAATTCAACCATTCATTTCATATATAATATGATATCAGAGCTTTGATTTACTAGTACTATTCTTTCAAAGTTAAGGTTTTAGTGACCTACTCTTGCAGTTCCCATGTCATCCCAAAGCCGAAGAATTTTCCCTGAGCAGGAGAAGATGTTGGGATAGGGCTTCAACATGGCCATATTTTCCCTAGTGACACCTTGCCCCATAAGAAAAAAGGCATGCACCAAGGCCATGTATGTGCCTCCAGTGGTAACTGCATTATTTAGATACTCTTCTAGTGAGGGAACGTGGCCACCTTTGAAACACTGGGCTTCAGCTAGGAAAGCTCCAAAGATGTCCATCCACTGCAGCAAGAAAATTAATAATTCTCTGTCAGGCATTAATTTCTGGTTTCACGTGGAATCGACAACAAACATCTGGGCCACAATCCCACCCCAATATTACTCCCCCGGGGATTCTGACACCTTTTATGGGACCCATTAAACATCCTTGGCATTAGGATTAGGATCTACCTTAATACCACATTCATAATAGCCCCATCCCAACCATCTAGATATAGTCTACTTTAAATTTTAAAGAGCCTTCATATCCAATGTAAGACATTATAATCACCGTTCGTTTTAGGTCTTCTATGACGCTCCATCCATGCTCCTTCAAGATCCTGTATGCAATGTCATTAGTAGTGTTGTACAATGCCATGTAACATATCTTCATGTACTCAGGGAGCTGATCCATTGCACCAAGATTCCATCTACATGTCCAAATTAGCCTTCATGTTATTGATCATGCATGTAACGGATAAAACCGAAAAAATGCACAGAAGTAAGAAAATACTAAACCTTTTTACTGCATCAGTGAAGAGAGCAAGCTCGTCCAAAGATCCATAAGAGTCGTAAATATCATCAATAACTAGTAAGATAGCAATGGCCTTGGTTAATTCGATGCGGCAGCTTGAATGCCTGGGATCTGGAAATATCCCCACTGTCCATAAGAAGCACTCCATCGGCCGATCTCGTGCAAAATCAAGCTTATCAACAAGACCCAACTGTTTCCACCACCTTTATAGAATTGAACATGGATGGCCTTAGTCAAGAAATGAAATTAATCTTAGGTGAAATCAATTTTCTATTATCTCAAATTATAATAAATTAAGGTTGAAAATTAAAAATTTACCTTACTATCTCAGACAACTCTTTCTGGTGCAGTGATTGAACCATGTCGAAATCCAATTTTGCTAGCTCAAGAAGAGCTAAGTTCGGGTTGCTTTCCCTGCTATATTCGTTTATATAGTTTCTAGCCTCCAACCTCGCCATCCTCAAGTGCCTGGGAAGCTCGAGTGCCCGGCCGACATGGCTGCTAAAATGGGGTTCCATGTGCGGCATAGACTGTATGAGGTGAATCCTTGTGAACTCCTTGGCTTCTGCTAATACTTCTTCATTTTTGGCCCCCAAGTGAGATGCCTCATGTAAACTCAGCATACCCCACATGTCTTCAGTCAAGCTTTCCTTGAATTTTCCATTCTTATCCATGAACTTGCCAAAAACATCTGAGGCTCAGAACAAGAAACATTTCTATATATAGTCCATGAAGAAATAAAATCATAAGAAAAGGGAGATCATTTTATATAATCAAAGGAAAACAGTTGACAGATGCAGATGCCTCTCTCCAGTAGATATATGATCTGTAATTTTCTGTGATGTTATTTGAAAATAAGCAAACAAAAACAAGGCATAGAAATGTGAAGAAGAACTGAAAATGGAGATGGAGAGAGTGTTTACCAGAATGAGTTGGGAATCCATTTTGGCGAAGCAACCGGAAACGAAGGGCAGTGGTGAAGAGATCTTCACTGGCATTCCAGTCGCAGAACCTTTGCAGTAGTACATTTATCTCGTCTTCAAAATGGTATGATAGACCTAGCCTCTCAACTGTGTCTACCATCTCCATAGCAGCCCTTGAATCCCAAGCTCTATAGAATGCCTCCCGGGTTCTTTCCTTCACTTCTTTCATCCTTCTGGTGCTGCTATCAGCTTCAGAATTCACCACCTAATACCAACCAAAAACCCACAACACTTAGTTAAATATCTGAGCAGATTCAATGACATGCTTTCTAATTTTTTAAGAGCGAAATCACTACATGTGGAGATAGAGTTAAGGACTTAAGCAAAGAATAATCATGGCTTCCAAGCAGTGGCTTTGAAGATGATGATGGATATAAATGGCAGCTGGTGCAAGGGGAGGGGCGCGTCCGCCATGAACAAGGAGACGATGAGGCTTGAAGTGAAGGAGCGACAAAGGAAGATGGCAGCACATGTGAAGGCATGGTAACGAACCTGCTCATATTCAAAGCCATTTCTATTATAATAAGCAGCTCCGGCTTTCTTGTGGTGCTTTTACATGGCATATAAGAAGACTTTATATAGAGCCAGCCATATGGGTAGTTAGATGGCTAGCTGGTCAGCCACACGCATGGATGTCACCATTTCTGAAATTATTTAGTTGCCCATATCATTTTTTTTTTTTTTAACCAATTTTTATTTTTAAAAGAACTTTTTTGACCACCATACCATTTGTTAAAAATAGCCCCGAGGCCCACGACTTTCAAATTTAGAATTATCTTTTCAGCTCGAAAATTGTGATGGAGGAAAAATACAAAAAAATTAAGGTGATGTTTGTTTTTTTATGGAATAGAAAAAATTAAATATTTTAATTTTTTTATATAATAAAAAATAATATATTGATATCAATCAATATAATTAATCTATAACGATCTCTATTCAATCGTATAGATATTATTTACTTTTGGTCTAAAGAAGTCCTCATGTCTTTAAAATGCATTTATTTGATTAAGAGAAACTCATATATCTATAACGTCAAAAAATTTTACCCTATTTGATTAAGACATTACAAGCACCCTCATGTAGATACAAACATTTTGTGTCTCACAGGATTGTGGGTTCAAACAGAATTAGGTCAATTAAATCCTCACATAGGCTTAGAAATTGACTCTGATATCATTTATAACGACCTACTCTCAATAATATAAATATTGTTTGTTTCGTGTCTAAAAGGATCCTTATACTTTAAAACGCATTTATAAAATTAAAAGAAATTCATACATATATAACGTATAAATTTTTTTTCCCTATTCGATACAAAAAATCGCATAAATTGAATTTACAATTGGTTCGACATCATCTATTTAAAAAATAAATAAATATACAGTTCCATCTATTAAATCCCGAGAAAACGTCGACAATTATAGACTTTTTTATGTTTTGAAAAGAATTTATGAAAAGACAGAAATACAGATAATGAATTTTATCTGGGGCCTCGTGCCATACATTAATACCTTCCCTTGCATGTGCATGAACTATTTCTCTAGATTTAAAAAAAAGAATATTCACCTTTTATTTATATATATATATTTGAAAAGAATTTTTTGAAAATATAAAAATATCCTTTCAAGTTTCATCTACGGGAACAGCAGACCACGAGCAGCCAATGAAAACGGTCCATTACTGTGACTTGTGAATAAACTATTTCCTTATATCTAAAAAAAAAAACATTTGAACAAACATCTGTGTTTGAAAAAAAATAATGAAAAAATAAAAATGCCCTTTTATTGGTTTGTTCAACGGAAAACGGCCATGGCTATACGCAGTCAATAAAGATGGCCGCTGCGCAGCAAATTGAGAAGACCCGGCTGCGCAGCCAATGGAGAAGAGCAGGAAGAAGAAGACAGCAGCACTGAATTGGTGATGGTTGGACTGTCTGCACACCCTAAATTAAGGATAACAAATCACGTTATGGTAGGTCCAACTGAAATTAAATAATGAACGGACAGGACAGAGCACTAGATAGACGTCAGAATGGTTGGCGCCCTTTTGGTAGCAAAAACAAAAAAGTGTTTTCAAATGGTAGATCCAACTGAAATCAGATCATGAACGGATAGAGTAGTAAATAGAGACATCACATTGGTTGGTGGCCTTTTGGTATCAAAAATAAAAAAATGTTTTCAGACTGCTTTCTAAAAGTAGCGTTTTGAAAACATAGTTGAGAAATTATATTTACATCTATCAAACTCTCTTTCCATCCATATTATTTATATGTTTATTTAAAAATTAAAAACTTATTAATACATCTACAAGTAATTTAAAAAATAACTAGAAAAACACTCTTTCAATTCTTTTCTCTCCACCTATTTCTTCCCAACCACAAGTCGTAAGAGAAAATCGTCTCCTTTGAACGAGACTCATTTGATGAATATCTTGTTATAAAATTAATTGAAAAATAATTAGAAATAATTCATAAGTGATTTAGAAATGAGAAATTATGAAAAAGTACAACCTTAAAAAAAAAGAAAAAACTGACATCACATGATAAGAAAAAAAAAAAACAATGTCACATGGTATTTAAACATGGTGGACTAAACAATAAAGAGATGTCTAGAAGTACAATTGTACACATTCTTATAATGTTTGAAAGTACAATTGTAGATCCACATTTTTCACCATATACTCTCATTGCATAACTCACTTTTTATTTGTGAAAATTTTAATTTTTGAAAAGATTTGAGAATATCGTTTATTTTTATTTTATTTTTTAAAATGAAAATAAAATAAAAAAGAAAAACTCTAAATGCGACTACTAAAAGTAGAAATAGGTTTGTAAAAACTGAATCAAAGTTGAAAGTCAAGTTATCTATTGGAAAGGTATGACGACAAACCATGATATCTCTCTAAGCCCTAAAAATTAGGTTTCTACTAATTAGTTTAGGCAAGTGTGACAATTGATTGATTAATTGTGAATACCAAACAATAATAAAAGAAAGTAATATGGCCAAAGTGTATATCAAGAAAAAATGATCAAGCAAATGAGAGATAGAATACATACCTAAGCAACGAATCAATTATGTGTCATCATGGAAACAAGATTAGTGGGCAAGTATAAAATAATCGCATGCATGTCATATAGTATGGTATAAATCAAACACAATAGTTAGAATCAATAATCAAAAGTGAGTAGCTCATATGTCAGGCTCCATCAATGCCCAATTTATTTTTATATAAATTAATTTCATAAATTTCATTATTTTAGAATTATGAAAATTTATTCATACTTATTGAAAATCAAGAAAATCAAAGAACAGACATGCTACAAGGAAATTGGCAGCAAAAAGTTTATTGAAAATAAGGATTCTATTCTCTAGAAGAAGTCTAAAGATGAACTTTTAAAGTTGGAATTATTCCAATTGAAAATAGTTTTGAAAATTCAATTTAAAAACTTGTAAATTCTCACAAAGATAGGAAAAGTAAGGATAAAAATATCGGTAATCACGGATATATCGGTATTTCAATTTTACAGATATATCGACGGATATTTTAGAAAAAATTTCAGTCGGCCTAAAATTGTTAAAAACTCATGGAAATACAAGAAAAACCTCATAACAATGTAATTAAAAGTATAATATGTTAACCAAACTTTTATAAACTTTATGCGGAAATAATTATTTAAAAAAATAATTTTTGATACATAAAACAAAATAAATGTAAATACTAAAATAATGATCATATTCTTACCTTAATCTATAATACCAATAACACTTTTGAAGTGAGATTGAGTCACCTTGTGAATTGTATTATCAAGATCTTCAACTCAGTACTCTCATATAGTGGATGAGTCACTTATGTGGTGTATGTTGTTAAAAATAAATAAAAAAAATGACATAAGAATGAGAGTGTGGCTTGGGACCTCAACTTATAAAAAATTGTACATCTCTTAGTCTTCCCATCAAAGATTATATGAGAGTTATACTCATTATTTACACCCATTATGTACAAATTAATGGGTAATGGTGGGTTATGAACTTGAATGCATCTATATAATTGCATAGGTTATACATTTCCATTTTCCTCTATTACTCATAAACATAATGTACAAAATAAATTTCATAGTGATGGGGTTACAAAAGTTGTAACACCACATTCATATAAATTAAATTTTCTAACTCCCTATTTGTTATTTGAGTCTTCCATACATAAGACTTTTGGATGCCCAATCAATTGATTCACCTACCTATCAATTGATACCCTTAAATACCAATCAATTGATTCACTTACCCATCAATTGATACCCTTAAATAATATTCATACAAATATAATTATATATGGCCACACATTATAGGAAAAAAGCTAACAATCTCCCACTTGGCCTACATAATTATATTTGTAATAGATTAAAACATAATATGGCCATAACAATTTCTCAAAATAAGCATCCTTTACTTTAAGATTATGTTTCATGGAACCATTAACACCAAATCATTGAAATGATTGGATCACACAACGATCCAATATTCTTCAAGGATTATAGTACTAGCACCTCCATTAACATGAATCAATGACTTTTATGACATTAGTAACATTAAGGTGATAATGTTAATTTATTCATCTAATGGCCTTATCAACTTTTAAACATCTATATTGTGCACAAAAAGGATGTATAAAAGTAACATAATAATCATCAATATATCATAATCAAGAACTTTATTTTCATTATAATGTGATCACATACATTACACTCTTAATCAATCTAAAATTGACAAATTTGCCACCAAGCCCATGTGCGCAACATAATCCATAAAGAGCTTAGGTGGAAGACCTTTTGTAAATGGATCTGCCAACATGAGTGTATTTTTAATATATTCAATAAAGACAACTCCATTTTGAACTTTCTCCCTTACAACCAAATACTTAATATCAATGTGCTTTGATTCTCCTGTAGTCTTATTATTTTTAGAGAATCGGATAGCAGCACTATTATCACAATATATTCTTAATGGTCTCATTATCAAATCAATAACATAAAGCTCTAAGACAAAGTTTTTCAACCATATTACATGACATATGGCTCTACATATTCTGCCTCAATTGTAGAAAAAACTATCAATGATTGCTTATGGCTCTTCCATGAAATAGGTTCATTTGATAACATAAAAATATAGCCAGATGTAGACTTTCTAGTATCCTTACAGCCGGTATAATCAGAATCAGAATAACCAATAATCTTTAGATTATTTATTCTTTTGTATGTAAGCATGTAGTCCTTAGTCCCTTGCAAATAACGCAATACTTTCTTAACTGCTTTCCAATGAACAATACTTGGATTATTTTGGTATCGACCAAGCATGCCTACCACATAAGCTATGTCTGGTCGAGTGCAAACTTGAGCATACATGATACTCCCTACCACATAAGCATAAAGAATTTTGTCCATTTGTCATTTTTGGGACATTGAAGTTCACAAAATATGTCCCCTTTCACAACATGAGCAACACTACTAGAACAATTTTGCATGTTGAATCTTTTAAGAACTTTTTCAATATGGTTCTTTTAGGATAATCTTAAAAATCCATGTTACTTACCTCAATGAATTTCAATTCCTATCACATAGGATGCTTCAACAAAATCTTTTATATCAAAATTCTTGGATTAAAATTGTTTGGTCTCAAAAATCATTCCCATATTATTGCTAGCAAACAACATATCATCAACATATAATATAATAATACAAATTTTGCTCTCATTAATCTTAAGGTATATACATTGATCCACTAGATTCTCTTTGAAACCAAAAGTGATGAGAATTTCATGGAACTTAAGATACCATTGTCTAAAAGCCTGCTTTAGACCATATATGGACTTTTTAAGTTTACATACCATATGTTCCTTACTTTTATCTTGAGAACCCTCAGGTTGATCCATATAAACCTCTTCATGCAAGTCACTATTCAAAAAGGCAGTTTTAATATCCATTTGATGTAACTTTAAGTAAAAATGAGCTACTAAAGTCATGACTATTCTTAAGGAATCTTTCTTGGAAACATGAGAAAATATTTCCTTATAGTCGATTTCTTCTTTTTGAGTGTATCATTTTGCAACTAACCTGGCCTTGTATCTTTTGACATTGCCCTTAGAATCATATTTGGTTTTAAAAATCCATTTGCAACCAATAGTTTTAATTCCTTTGGACAATTATACAAGATCTCAAACTTCATTATCTTTCATTGATTTCAACTCTTCTTCCATGGCATAAAGCCATAGAGTTGAATTTTCACTATTGATGGCTTGATCATAAGAAGTAGGATCACTTTCCAAGCCAACATCATAATTACACTCATTAAGATAAACTTCGTAGTCATTTGATATAGCAAGTCTTTTCTTTATTTGTGATCTACGTAAAAATACTTTTATAGTTGGGACATTCTTATTTTCATTATAAGAAACCTCTTAAGTCACACCATATTCCATCATTGGTGTTGATACTTCATTAGAGACTAACTTTTTAAGCTCAGTTCTCCCACTAAAATATTCATTTTCTAAAAACACAGCATATTTAGTTTCAACAATTTTAGGGCTTTGACCATGACAATAAAATCTAAAACCTTTTGATCTTTCAAGATAGCCAATGAAATTGCAACTTATGGTTTTAGAATCCAATTTCTTTATTTGTGGGTTAAAAATTTTAGCTTTAGCTGGACATCCCCATACATGTAAATAATTTAAAGTCAGTTTCCTACCCACCTATAACTCATAAGGAGTTTTAGGTACAACCTTACTAGGAACATGATTGAGAATGTGAACAACAATTTTCAATACTTCACCCCACAAAAATTCAGGCAAGGTTGAGTTACTCATCATACTTCTCACCATGTCAATTAGAGTACGATTTCATCACTCTGCTACACCACTTTGCTCTGGTGTTCTAAGCATTGTGTAGTTTGCAATGATACCATGCTCTCTTAAAAATAAGGCAAAAACACTAAGATGTTGACCTGATTCAGTGAACCTACCATAATATTCACCACCTCTATCAGATCTTACACTTTTAATTCGTTGATTAATTTGATTTTCAACCTTAGCTTTATAAATCTTAAAAACATCTAATGCTTCAGATTTTTCACAAATAAGATACACATAAGAATACCTTGAAAAGTCATCAATGAAACTAATAAAGTACTTATGTCCATTGATAGTTGGAATTGAATAAGGTCCCCAAATGTCAGAATGAATACATTCTAACAATTCAGTGGCCCTTGAGGCACCATTTTTCTTAACCTTAGTGTATTTTCCCTTTATGCATTCAACACAACTAGTAAAATCAGAATTAATCAAGTGAAGTCAAAATTTTATCTTTAATAAGACATTCCATCATTTCTCTTGAAATGTGACCCAATCACTTATGCCACAATATGGATGAATTTTCATTCACTTGATTTCGTTTTTTAGATAATTCATACACATGATAAGATAAAAGAGTGTGAATATTTGCAATCTAAATTCAATGAATAAAGATTACCATGTAAAGTACCAGAGCCAACCAAACAAGAATTATAGAACAAGAAAACTCCATTATTTCCAAACTTTAATTCATAACCATAAGAATCAAGTCTTTGAATTGAAATTAGGTTTTTAGTAAAAACAAGAACATAAACTATATCTACTAAATCCATAATGAAACCAATATCCAAAATTAAATGAAGAGTACCAATAGCCTCAATTTCCACTTATGTTCCATTTCCCAAAGTAATAGTTCACTCTCCTTTACTTGGTCTCTTACTTGTAAGGTATCCTTCAATGAATTCGTTATGTGAATGCTTGCACCAGTGTCATTCTACCAAGAGTTCGATGGTATATCAACTAAATAAGATTCATAAGACACTAAGCATTGAGTTTTACCTTTCTTTTCCAACCACTCCTTAAAGCCATAACAATCTCATTTTTTATGACCTTTCTTGTGGCAAAAATGACATTGTATCTTATTTTCGTCCTTTTGCCCATTTTGAGATACATCATTACCTTGCTTCTTTTTCTTACCTTTACCTTCCTTGTAGGATTTTTTATTTGAACCAATAGTGAGGTGAGCCATATCGGGCTTTGCCACTTTAAGCCTTTCTTCTTCTTGAACACACACGACAATTAGTTCACTCAATTTTCACTTATCCTTTTGAGTATTATAATTAATTTTGAAAAGACCAAATTGTAAAGGAAAATGAAGTGAACAAGAAAACCTTCAGAAATTGCCATGTCTATTCCTTTCAATTGAGAAGCCATGTCACTCATCTACATGATGTGCTCACGTATACCACTATGACCATCATATTTCATTGTTACCATTTTGATCATAAGAGTACTTGCCAAAGACTTGGAAGTTCCTAAGAATTGTTCTTCAACTGATTTAACATAGCTTGTTGCATTATCTGAATTCGGGATTACTTCACGAATTGCAAGAGTGATTGAACCTTTCATAATCATTAGACTCATGTGATTAAAGCGCTCCTACTTTTCATATAAAGCCTTTTGTTCATTAGTACTTTCAGAAGTAGGCTTTGTGGGTGTAGGCTCTCTTAAGGCATAGTCCAAATCCATGCAACCAAGAACAATTCCAATTTGTTCATTCTATTTTTTAAAATTTGCTCCACTTAATTGTTCAATACTAGACAAATAGCCTGTAATAGCAGTAGGATTCATTGCTGCAAAATAAAATTTAATTCAAAAGAAAAATTATTTTATGTCATGACAATATTTAACACCATACTTTACAATAATCTAACTACAACAAAAATTAAGTTAGATATCACATTAATAATAAACATAAGAGATCATATTATAGTTCTTTTGTTGGACCGAACTACAATCATATAATTCAAAAGTACATTATTATAATCCCTTCGTTGGGTTGAATTATAATAATTCATAAATCATATAGATATGACATAATTATTAAAATAAAAGTATTGAAACGTAAAGAAGTTTAATATCGTTGGGTAAAAGCTTCATCAACCTTGATTATTAAACTTTTGTCATATAATCAAACATAGTGATAATCCTCTGTTGGGTTGATCAACACTTGTTTCATAAGTTGAACAACACACAAACACACACATACATATATATATATGATCATCTTCAAACAAACAAGTAAATAAACACACATACTTGAAAAGTTATTTCATGAGATTTCCATAATCACACATTTAAATTACCAATCATATTTTTGCAACTTTCATAAAATCATGCAATAAATATGATTGAAATCATGAAACATTGAAAATGTGTGTTACTACATCATTCATATGCATCACATCCTATATATATTAGTTGTCCATAAGATCAAACAATAATCAAAAAACGAAAAAAATATGTTTTATGATCCAAAATTAGTTGGCTCTGATACCAATTGTTTACCAAACTTCTATAAACGTTATGCCGAAATAATTATTTTAAAAAATAAATTTTGATGCATAAAACAAAATAAATGTAAATTCTAAAATAATGATCATATTCTTACATTGATCCATGATACCAATAGCACTTTTGAAGTGAGATTGAGTTACCTTGTGAATTGTATTGTCAAGGTCTTTAACTCACTACTCTCATATAGTGGATGAGTCACTTGTGTGGTGTATGTTGTTAAAAATAAACAACAAAATGACATAAGAATTAAAGTGTGACTTAAGACCTCAACTTATAAAAAATTGGACATTCTTAGTCTTCCCATCAAAGACTATATGGGAGTTATACTCATCATGTACAAATTAATGGGTAATGGTGGGTTATGAACTTGAATGTATCCATATAACTGTATAGGTTATACATTTCCAATTCCCTCCATTACTCATAAACATAATGTACAAAATAAATTTCATAGTGATGGGGTTACAAACGTCGTAACACCACATTCACATAAATTTAATTTTCTAACTCCCTATTTGTAATTTGAATCTTCCATACATAAGGCTTTTGGATGTCCAATCAATTGATTCACCTACCTATCAATTGACACCCTCAAATACCAATCAATTGATTCACTTACCTATTAATTGATACCCTAAAATAATATTCATACAAATATAATTATATATAATCACACATTATAGGAAAAAAGCTAACATAATAGACGTTTTAATGTTTTGCGATATTAGATGTAATTATATCATATCGATCTATAAGAAATGTTAATTTTGTAATTGTACACTCATTATGAAATTACATAAAATACTTTATTTCATTAAATATCAATAATGCGTACACATTACATTGCAATGTCCCTTTAGTACCAAAATGAGGATCGATGTGGTTCAACCTCGTCTTGCTGTTGGAGATAATATTGGTACCAACTCAATGAGCCTTGATAATATTGATTAAAAATTCTAACATGCCATGCATATATCTCTTGAATGTGATTTCAATGTAAACAAAAATTAAGTAAACATTTAAATTTAACATGTTGCAATGAAATGTGAAAAGAAAATTAAATAATCATGTAAAATGAGCATATTCCAAATATACTAATTTACGCTAATAGCTAAATTAATTAAATAATTTAGCTAACCTAAATCTATGAGAAATCTAAAAAATATACTAATTAATTATAATTGAATGTGAAAATAAAATAATCATCATTTAATATGATTTTTTTTTTAATCTAAATCTAAATTTATGAAAAAAAATTACTAAATATAGAAATTAACTATAATTGAATATGAAAATAAATCACAATAATCATAAAAAATGAACATATTTGATATTCTAAATATACTAGTTCATGTTAATTAAATTAATTACATAATTTAGTTAAGTTAATTTTTTGAATCTAAATCTAATTCTATGAAATATTTACTAAATATGAAAATGAACTATAATTGAATGTGAAAATAAATCACAATAATCATAAAAAATAAATATATTTGATAATCCAAATATACTAGTTCATGTTAATTAAATTAATTAAATAATTTAGTTAAGTTAACTAGTTGAATCTAATTCTAACTAGATTGAATGTGAAAATAAAATTAAATAATCATCTAAAATAAACATATCCATCTATAATTACACAATCAAATTAACCTAAGTTAATTTAATAAAAATATACAAATTAATTACAATTGAATGTACAAATAACATTAAATCATTCATATTACAAATATACTAATTAATTGAAATCACATGAATTAAATACAATTGAAAATAAAATTAATTATAATTTGAAATAAACATATCTTAAAATAATTGAATAATTAAGTAACCTTAGAAAAATTTGGAACAATGAGAGAGTAAATGAAGAATGAAATCAAAGGTAGATGAAATGGATGCAAAATGGGCTATTGATAGAAAAATTTTGGATCAAAATAGTTGTTGAAAGATGATTTTATCGTTGAAAAAGCATACGAGCCGTTGGATCAAACCCAAATTCAATATGGAACGTTTAATGAAAAATGTTGGAGGCGTTGGAGGCGAGCATGATTTGGGTTGTCAGAACATGCTGAAGGAAGGGATGAAAAATCATCAAAAATCAATGATTTATCACCAAACAATCGATGATTTTCCATCGTCCCAAGCTATTTTTTTAATATATCATCGATTTATTGCCTTTTACCAATATATCGTCTATTTATCGATGATATTTTATTGAAAATTTGTGATTTTCTTCTTTGTAATAAATCTTCACAAAATATGGTGTCGGCGGCCTACGGACATAAGAATGGTGCACCAAAGGTGGCAATGAGGGAGTGGGGCCTAGGGATGGAGAGGTGCTGGTAGGACTGAGTATTCAGCTTCGATAGCAGTAGTGGGCTCCTTCCCAAAAGTAAGGCTTGTCGGCGGCCTACGGACATAAGAATGGTGCACCAAAGGTGGCAATGAGGGAGTGGGGGCGATAGCAGCAGTGGGCTCCTTCCCAAAAGTAAGGCTCGTCGGCGGCCTACGGACATAAGAATGGTTCACCAAAGGTGGCAATGAGGGAGTGGGGCCTAGGGATGGAGAGGTGCTGGTAGGACTGAGTATTCAGCTTCGATAGCAGCAGTGGGCTCCTTCCCAAAAGTAAGGCTTGTCAAGGACACATCATCCAGAGCACCGTTGAAATTGGCTGTCGATTCTGTCAACATCTTACGCAAATCCCTAATAGCAATCTCTCTCTGAGTGGTTAGCTGGCTAGCGTTAAACTGTGCAACCACAACCTCCAGAATTTCAGGCCTTGTGATTCCAACAGTGAACAATGGCTCAGCCCAGCTTGAATGCGAGTGCTAGCTATGCGTGGAGCATTAACATGTTGGGCATGTTTGGTAACTTTGAAAATTATTAATGATTTTTATGAAATAAAAATCTATTTAAAAATCTAAAATATTTTTAATATTTTTAAAAATAATTTTTATAGCTAATATTTTATTTTTAATTATTTTACGTGTTTATATAATTATTTTTTTAAAATAATTATTAAAAAATAAATGAAAACAACATTAAAAAAATAAAATTATTTAAAAATATTATATCTTCTGTTCTTAAATATAATTTTTTATTATCAAATATATTTTTAGTATTTTTTATTTTAGAGAATATAAAACTATTTTTAAAAACAAATTTCAAACATATCCTAAATTTTTAAATTCGAGTTTTCAAGTAATTTACTGTTATTAAGCTACGGTGAAATAAATTTTTGAATACATTCATTATATTTCAAGTTAAAATTTTTTTAATGTATTTTGAACTTTAAATTTGATTTAAGACATAATTAATTTTTATATAATTAACCATCGAAATTGAATCAAATTGATCTTAAACACTATTAGTGGAGTTCAATTTTTTCCATTACTAAAAGATTGTTCCAATTTGATTAAGATATAAACCGATCATATTGATTCAACTAATTTTTTTCTTAAAGAACCGACTTAACCAAACATCTTCTAAACATTATGGGACAACCTCCATGGCATATTCTCCCTTCTCTTTGCGGAGAGTAAATAAAATTTGTACGCTCTGCAGTTGATGTTGAAGCTTTTAAGTATATCACCGCTAAAAAGGCGGCCCAAATTTGCAGCCATGGTCCGGCCCAGGCCCCATCACTATCTAAGGGGCTCAAGGGCGAGGCCCAGCCCGCCTCAAAGCGGACAAGTTTTTTCGAAAGGACATTGTGGTAAAATCGAAGAATCCAATTTCAAACCCTAAAAATGAAAATGAGGTCAATTTGGTAATAAAGGTCAAATCTATACCCATTTATGTAAAAAGCTTCACACCATATAAACCTCTCATCTCCCTCACTGACTTCCGCCGTTTCCAAAACCCTAACCCTAGCGCTAAACCAGAACCAGAAACCTTCACCAAGATGGGTCGGGTCATCCGCGCCCAGCGTAAAGGTGCCGGATCCGTATTCAAGTCCCACACCCACCACCGCAAGGGTCCGGCGAGGTTCCGGAGCCTGGACTTCGGCGAGCGGAACGGCTACCTCAAGGGCGTGGTCACCGAGATCATCCACGATCCCGGTCGCGGCGCCCCACTCGCTCGAGTCACCTTCCGCCACCCTTTCCGGTACAAGCATCAGAAAGAGCTGTTCGTCGCCGCCGAGGGCATGTACACCGGCCAGTTCGTCTACTGTGGCAAGAAGGCCAATCTCGTTGTTGGCAATGTTCTGCCGCTTAGATCCATCCCCGAGGGTGCCGTTGTGTGCAACGTTGAGCACCATGTGGGTGACCGCGGGGTCTTCGCTAGGGCTTCTGGGGATTATTCAATCGTTGTCAGTCACAACCCCGATAATGGAACCTCCAGGTATGGAAGAAAATTGATTTTTCATTTGTGAATTTAACAGTTGAAAATCGCCGAATAATTTGTATTTTAGTATGAATTCTATGATTTTGGATCCATACCATTTCCTATAACTCTGTTTGTAGATGTGTAAATGGTGAATTTAGTTTCAATGTGTTCTTAAGACTGTTTTCTAGCTTATCAGGGTCCTATTGAATTGGCAATTTGGGGTACATAGATGTTTATATTATCAAAAAGATGGTGTCTTTTGGGGTGCAGTTCGATGAAATTTCTGCGTTGCATGATTGAAATTAGCAATATGAAATGGTAGTTGGTAATCGTGAATCATGATTGAACTTGGGCTTTTTGATAAGGGCGATTTGTGGGAAAGATTAGGAAGTGTTCCACAATTTGTAATTGTATTAATTGAACCCAGTTCCATGGGCTTTGATGATTGTGTTATATTTGGATAAAGTGGTTTTTGTATGTGTGCACTGCAAAAATTTGGTGCCCTGGGACCCTATGGCTTTATTGCTTATGTTGAAGCATGGAATATAATGTGGATTCTATTGGCCGGGATTATATTTAGGATTTGGAAAATTGAAAACTTTGTTTTTGGCTTGGAGATTCCATACCCTGTCAGGATTAACTGAGAAAATGAGTGGTAGTTTTTAGGTTCCATCTGGCTTTGTGTTGGCATCGACATTAGTCTTGCTATTCTCTTTCTGCATTCTTAGTGTTGATTGAGAGTTTTTTTTTTTTTTTCAAATTAAATGATGTGATGAACAGGGCAATGAGTCTGAATATCTTCCCAAATGCCTGGAAGTAAGAAAATATTTGGTTTATCCCCTAATATGCCCTTTTCATTTCTGTAAGCCTATAGTTAACCAAATCCTAAAACTTGATTCTCTTCATGATGAAAGGTTCTGCACTCTATGAAGATTGGCCTCCCTCCAAATTTTGTAGCTTTTTAATTGTGCTTCTCACCAATCATTTTCTAACTCCATTCCAATTGCCAAATTTCTAAAATAGTAATCAATACCACCTATCCTTACTATGTTCTCCCTAAAGTGAGAGGTATAAAAGCATCATTTGAGCTCATTTGCTTTAGAGATGGGTTTACCCTGGTCATTGGCAAACTGTTTTGTTATTTAGGGCAGCTTTGATCCCTCCCTTGCACAAGCAAACTGCATGAGTTTGGCCCTATATTTAAGGAAATCCAAATTGGAAATCTACACATTCAACAAACTTTGAGGAATGCCATGAGGTGAAAAAAAAAATATAAGGTATTGCCTTTGGAGAGATATAAGAAAACTAACAAGAATGAATGCAACGAGGCTTTAGTGATCATAACCTTAGGTGTCCCTTTTTTGTGGTTTTGATTTGGTCATAACTTTGGGTTAAAAGAGGGGACATGAAGGTTAAAAATGGTAGCCTGGATTGTAAGGAATGAAAAATCCAGTGCTTTGGCATAAGACACTTTCTAACATTTGCTTCACCTTATTAGAACTTTTATTTCAATGATTTATATTTGTGGCATTCTTGATTTCATTGTTTTATCCTTCTTCTGACCGCTATATAGATTCAGTTGAGTGTTGTTATAACTTGAGTTGGTTGTCTCAGATCTCAAGGTGTTAAGCCTCATATATTAAGTTAATGATCTCATGACTGAATTCTCTCACAAGGTTTAGTGTCTACTAGGCATCTTTGAATGGTTACATTGAACACCATGCTGTTACCCCTCCAAGGCTTTTATTCCACAATGATGCACCTAAATAAAGTTTATATTCTCATGGATTGATTTCTATAGCAAGATTTCATGTCTAGAATGCATTTTTTCGAAAATTGCATTGCACACTCTATTCTGCTACGTCACTGATATGTTCTTCCCAATGTTTTATAAGGCTAAAAACGGTTTTGACGGGTTCTGTCCAAATGAGGTAAAGCGTAATCCTTGGGGCAAAACAAGATGTAAGCCTCAACTTGAACAAAGATAATTTTTTTTTTGATAGGTAATCAACTTGAACAAAGATAATAATAATAAATATAAATAATAATAAAAAGAAAAATAAGAAAATTTAAAAATACTAATAAAATCATATGAAAATTCAATAATTAGACAACCATAAAATTCATAATAATCAAATAAATTGTATGTCACTTTCAATAGTTTCTAATTTAATTCCTTTTTTTCTTTTTTAAAATTCAAGTATCTCATGTCTTTGTCAAATAATCTTCAAGATTGCCATCACTATCACTAGTAGGATCCTCCAATTGATTATAATTGTATCCAAGTGCTCTATTATTCTCTCCATTAGTGTTAATGGCAACCTGCTTTTCTTTTTCATCCATTAATGGGTAATGATTATATACAAGCGCAATCATTATGGTGACCAAGTGCAATCATTATATAAGCGTTAGCGCAATCATTGTATAAGCGTAAGCGCAATCCCTCTGGGCTTCCTTTTTCTATTTAATACATTCTCTTATGTGTTTACCCATCAAAAAAAAAAAAAAAATTTATAGTGACCAATAATTTTTTTCTTTTATTTTTTGGATAGATAAATTTTTGTCCCCATTGGGGTTTGAATCTAGAAACCTCCCACAAACACACTCAACCATTTACCACTAGAACCAGGCCTCAAGAGCCAATGATTCCTTTATTTATTTTTCTCAATGTCTTATCCTTTCCATTTCAATGGTTAATTGGTAGCCAAAGCCCTTATTTTTTAAAAGTTTTAACCCTAGTGTTGGATGCAAGACAAAACATATAAATCTTTACCGAAACTAGTAAAAACACAAGTCATTAAAACTAATGAATATTGAGGCTTAAACCTCTTATCAAGTGTACACAAAAAGCCTGTAAAGGCCCTAACCTCTTATAAAATGTATACAAAAACCCATAAAGGCCCTAAATCTATTAAAACCTTTTGAATGTTTGAGGCTTAAGCTTCAGTAGCCTTGCTATAGTCGTAAGACTAGAAGCCTTAAGAGGGTAAGGCTTAAACCTTGATTACCCTGTACTAAGTCTATAGCCTCAAGGCTACTCAAGGTGTAAGCCTTAATAACTTTTTAGAACACTGTTTCTTCCTGCATTGCAAGCCTGTGTTAATGGTTCTAGGTTTACTGACTGTGTGGCTCAGCCTTTTAATAATATTTAATTTTTTTTAACATGGTTATCAATTCTCATGAACCTTATAATCTGGGCCTAACTATTAGTATTTTTTGATGTGGTTGTTAATCAATCTCTAAATGGTGGTATTTGTGTAGAATCAAGCTTCCGTCTGGAGCCAAGAAGATTGTGCCCAGTGGGTGCCGAGCTATGATTGGTCAAGTTGCAGGTGGAGGTAGGACTGAAAAGCCAATGTTGAAGGCAGGAAATGCATATCACAAGTTCAGGGTCAAGAGAAACTGCTGGCCTAAGGTACGTGGTGTTGCCATGAATCCTGTGGAGCATCCCCATGGTGGTGGTAACCACCAGCATATTGGTCATGCCAGTACTGTTCGCCGTGATGCCCCTCCAGGGCAAAAGGTTGGTCTTATTGCGGCCAGGAGGACTGGTCGTCTCCGAGGTCAAGCTGCTGCTACAGCTGCAAAAGCAGACAAGGCTTAGAGAGCACTGTTAGGTTGATTTGTTTCTCATTTTTGTTGTGGGTTTTGAACATCTTTTATTGACTTGCCAATGGATAAGTGAGATGATTATGTTGAAGTTTTGGTATCTGGATATGGGATTAAGGTATGTTAGAGAGCATAATTAAATTCAAAGGATCATGTTTAAATTCTTGACTTCTGTTGAATTCCATGTAGTGAAGATACTTGTTTGGCCCGTGACATTGTATGGTAGCTTTGGTATGCCGTATGCCCCTAAGCTTTAATGACCACAAACATTATTGCTTGTCTTCACTGCAAATGATGATCTGTTACCTTCTGTGTGGTTCACCCGCGCACAACCTGTTCACCCAGTTCTCTAAGACTGGCTTAGGAGACGTCTCCTTCAGGTCCTGAGTGTTGGTTTTATTCTGATTCTGCCGTCCCGTAGGCCTTGAGGTCAAAGACTGGTTTCTGCCATGTGTCGTGACTCGTGCCATTGTGACTTACTAGGGGAAAGTTACACAATCTTTTATACTATGCCACGTGCAGAGCTGTGCTCCCCACATGGTAAGCCTAATTTCTACCCTCACAAGTGCCAATCCAAACCTTTATATGGAGTTGGCCATGGGACCTGGAGACAAAGGTAACAAATATCTTTTTTTATTATGTGGTTACTGGTAAAACCAGTCCCCATTAAGAGACTGCTTTGGTTCATCTGATATTTGTGATATGTCTATGCAGAATGCTGATAAATCCCTGTTATGATCCCAAAATTCTAAAGAGAATTATTAGGGCTCTGTCTCTACTATTTGATAAGATTTCCTCATCAGATTTGCTCCATTTACTTTTAGTTAGCCCTTGTGGTGTCGCAGGCAGTTGGTTTTAATACAATTTTGATCTGAGTTTCTCTGTTTTCTACCCTGTTGGAATGAATTAGGAAGGTTTTTCCTTTTTCTTTTAGTTATTACTTTAATACAGTATCAGACTTGAAGATGTGAAACATTCCCAGATGATGATTTTGGAGCTAAACAGCAACCAAACCAGGAGACTTAAAAATCCCAACCACCAAAATGATCCTAGAATGACTTAATGGAAGCAACAGAGACATCCATCTCTCTGGTGCACTTCGGCTTGAGTCACAGAGACGGGTCTAAAGGGGCTCATCTAAGCTCAAGTTATTGCTTTGATTATTCGTATAAGCGATCATCATTGCTAATTGGACACATTTGAACCTTAGCCCTCTATACCCTCTGTTTTAACCTTTAATCATTTTCCCTGGCGGAAATTTTATCTATAGATTTTTCTATGTTCCAAGGAAGTGGGAAGTTCTTGCAATGTGAGATGTTTCTCCGATAATATATTTGACCCTAATTATGAAATTAATTTAACATTAGTATCAACCCTTCTAGATAATATACCATAACTTATGATACTTCACAACAAAATTGGATAAGTTACAAGTTATTCTATTATTTATACTCAACAGCAAGAAGTTATAAATTATCCTAGTTATTATGGTCCTTCGACTTTAGTTGATTTTTTTGGTTTAGTGGGAACTCGTTGAGGTTGTGGGTTGGACTGCTCCTTTGCCCTTGACTTTTAGCTAGGGTGTGGGGGGTGTTTTCTTTCTTGTAATCTTTAAGCCCTTGCTTTGGTGGTTTTTAATACAATTCCTTATAAAAAAAAAAGTTATAAATTATCCTTAGTTATTAATATTATATTATATATTTAAACAAACGTATGATAAGATAAATTGGAAGATATATCATCCAAACTTTTTTTTATACATTACCTTTTTATAGGTATAATAATCTTAAGTATCGGATATAAAAATCTTTAGTTGGGATTGAAGATTCTCTTCAAATTTTATTTTTTTTCGCTTTTTTTTATTACTCATTTTGTAAAATAGAAAGCTTTTCGGAAAAAAAAAGAGTTAAAATTATAGTTTGAAAAATAAAAAACTACAATATGTTTTCAAATATATGTATATGTGGATTGACGAAAAGTATGCTACGAGATTTCATTTGTGGTGTGGTTCTGGTTTCTTGTGGTCTCCTTCAATCGTCTCTATTGATTCTTTTTAATGACTTTTCTTGACGCTTGTCGTACAATATGACACTCCGATGTGGTGCCTTTTCCATGGGTGTTCTGGTTGTGTGGTTAGTTTTTACTTGCAAGTTAGAGTTCGGAAAGAAGATCAAATGGCCAGAGCTTGGACCAGACTGCCTTGTGGGAAATGTCTCTGACAAAGACCGTAGAGGTTAGATTCCTTGCTCCCTACCTTACACGTGGCTACTCAAGTTTCCTTGCGTAAGTCGAGCGCAACTTCCCCATTTGAAGAGCTGTGTGAACCAAAGGCTTCCTGGCGGTCCCTGTGGAATTTGTTGTCTCATATGATTTATATCACCATGTCCATTACTAGGGAAAAGAACAAATCGAACTCATTCACCTGTGAACGTAAGTGCTAAGACAGGATATGGGTGGATATCTCAATGACTGAGAATACACTAAGATGTAACAGGCAACATAAGTGCCCCTTCAAGCAACTTACAAATGCTCTTTGCAATATTTATAGTCATACATGCATACTGATATCCCTTTATCGTAAGCTTATGTTCCTTTTTCTTTATACATTTTTTTTTAAAACAAAATTATAGACATTTGTCACTAAGGTTTTGCAGATCTACCATGTTCCTACCTATTAAACTTGTGAGGCTGATGTTGTGACATTACCTTGTACACCAAGTCTTTCAAGACTTTGTTTCCGTACTTGTAGAAATTATTGGCCACATGCTATGAAATATAAATTCCTTGCATACTTGATATGTAACGACTTACTCTCAATCGTGTAGATATTGTTCGCTTTGAACTCAAAGGAGTTCTCACGGCTTTAAAACGAGTTTACTTGATTAAGAGGAATCTCTACATATATAACGTTATGAATATTCTCTCTTGTTCGATGTGAGACATAGGAATATACTATCGATTTGTATACGATTGGACTGCAATAGTCTTAAAGATGAGACCTCGAGGTTGGAACAAGTGGAGCTATTGATGCGACCTTGTTTCCTGCCTTTTAATATTTTATTTTTAATTTTTTACTTTAAACTAATTAAAAAAAATAATATAAATTAAACTTCCAATTGTCATATCATTCCACAAGGGAAATTATATATGCCTGTATTGGTGCAGGAGGCCTCATAAATTTCTTAAAACTTTTTTATTTTACTAATATTTCATCAAAATAATAATAATATTTATTTATTTATTTATTTTTAAATTCCGACCAATGGCTCCATCATTCATACACTTACAACAGAGATACGCCTTCTTCTATGCACAAAATTTCCAGTGAAAGCTAGGGTTTGAGTGGGACAGATAGGAATCATGGGACTTTGGATTTGATTCTTGGGCATCTGTGAATGTCATCCTGGCCCCTCTCAGAGCCACATATTTTCAGTAAGTTCCAGAAATTTTTTACATGAAAGAAATTGTATTTCTTTTCTACCTCAGACCACATGTATATGAGGGTGCATGATATCCTTCAATAAGAAATAGACTAGATAAAATCTAAGTTTTAAGGTATCAATACACATCAATTCCATACCATACACAAGACCTGATGAGTTCGACTTCTAGATCCATCTGTCTAAGTCACTCTAGACCCTTCTCGGAGCTTCTCAAAATTCTAGGAGTCTTTTACGAAGGAGATGCTTTCTTTCTTGTTCTAATTTTTTTTTTTCCTTTAAAAGAACAAAATGAAAAATTATCTGCTCTACAAATAATTCTACACCGGAGTACACTAGCTCATTAGTCAATGTCATCCTCCGGCCGCCTTCATCAGAGCCATGATTTGTAGAAGTTTGAAAATGTGAAAAGTGATGTTTGTTTTTTGGCTGAATAGAAAAAGCTAAAATATTAGTTTTTTCTATTCAGCCAAAAGTGATCTGTTGACATCATCCAACATAACTAGAGTGAATTTGTTATCAATAAGTTCAGTTTAATTATGTTGGATGATATCAATAAGTCACTTTTGGCTGAATAGAAAAAGTTAAAATATTTGGCTTTTTCTATTAGGCCAAAAAACAAACACAACCTAAGACTTTTTTTTTTTGAGACAATTGTGTTTTAGACCTAATTGGGCATAAAAATAAGTTCACTATTTAAGCCCAATACCTAAAGAAAGTGTGAAAATTGAGAAAAATGATATAAATTTTTTATCTTTCCAAAAATGACCTTTATTGATTTTGAAAAAAGAGAGTAAAAAAATATTAATTTAAATTTTATTCCTTTTGTAAACCTCAATAAAATTTAATTTAATTTAGTGATTTGAAAAAAAAATACATAATTTTCCAAAAAAATAAAAATAAATTATTATTTTTATTATTTAAAAATCAAACATCTTCGAATATATATATATATATATATATATATATATATATATATATATAATTATGTATGTAAAAAATAATTAAAAATTATGTCAAATTTTTTTTTTTAAATGATATATTTTTAGAATATATATATTTTTTAAATTAGTTTTCTAAAAATAATAAATTTTTGTAATAATTATTAAAAAAAAATTAAGTTAAAAAAATTTGTCAAATATTGTGATAGAAAATATTCAAAATAGTTTTGAAAGGTATATTGGTCTCTTCACATTTTATATCATTTTTATCAATTATGCAACTTTTATGGGTTAAATCCTAATTTTTGGGCCCAACTAGGTTCAAAACACAATTATCTTTTTTTTTTTTTTTTTTTTCTTTCTTGATTTAAAATGAATGTTGAATGATTTCTTTTTGGCAAATGAATAAAAATTTAGGGAAGGATCTAAAGTTTCTTGTTTAATTCAACATACCAATATCCCTTATGGGTGGATATCTCAATGACCAAGAATACATCTATCCACTTAGGAAGATAAATATCACTAAGAAGTAATAGGCAACATAAGTGCCACTTCAAGCAACCTACAAATGCTCTTTGCAATACTATGGTCATACATCCATGCCAATATCCCTTATCATAAGCATGTGTTCCCTTTTCTTTATACATTTTTTTTTTAAAAAAAAATTATAGACATTTGTCACTAAGCTTTTGCAGTTCTACCATGTCGTACTTATTAAACTTATGAGGCTGATGTTGTGACATTATCTTGTACACCAAGTCTTTCAAGACTTTGTTTCTATATTTGTTGAAATTATTTGCCTACTTACTATATAAGAATGTACCATGATTTGTATTTGGTTCCACTACAATAGCCTTAAAGATGAGACCTCGAGGTTTGGACAAGTGGAGCTATTGATGCAACCTTGTTTCTTGTCTTTTAATATTTTATTTTATTTTATTTTATTTTTTACTTTAAACTAATAAAAAACAATAATATAAATTAAACTTCCAATTATCATATCATTCCACAAGGGAAATTATGTATGTATTGGTGCAGGAGGCCTCATAAATTTCTTAAAACTTTATTATTTTACTAATATTTCATCAAAATAATAATAATATTTATTTATTTATTTATAAATTCCGACCAATGGCTCCATCATTCATACACTTACAACAAAGATACGCTTTCTTCTATGCACAATTTCCAGTGAAAGCTAGGGTTTGAGTGGGACAGATGGAAATCATGGGACTTTGGATTTGATTCTTGGGCATCTGTGAATGTCATCCTGGCCCCTTCTCAGAGCCACATATTTTCAGTAAGTTCCAGAAGTTTTTTACATGAAAGAAATTGTATTTCTTGTCTGCCTCAGACCACATGTATACGAGGGTGCATGTTATCCTTCAATAAGAAATAGACTAGATAAAATCTAAGTTTTAAGGTATCAATACACATCAATTCCATACCAAACACAAGACCAGATGAGTTCGACTTCTAGATCCATCTGTCTGAGTCACTCTAGACCCTTCTCGGAACTTCTCAAAATTCTAGGAGTCTTTTACGAAGGAGATGCCTTCTTTCTTGTTCTGGTTTTTTTTCTCTTTAAAAGAACAAAATGAAAAAATATCTGCTCTACAAATAATTCTACACCATAAATATAGAGTACACTGGTTCATTAGTCAATGTCATCCTCCGGCTGCCTTCATCCGACCCATGATTTTTAGAAGTTTGAAAATGCTTTATGTGAAAGAGACAATTGTCCTTTTTTTTGGTAATTGTGTTTTGGAACTAGTTGAACTTAAAAATTAAGTTTTGAACAATGTAAGTTCCCAAGATCGAGAGAAAGTGTGAAAATTAAGAAAAAAGATATGAATTTTTTATCTTTTTAAAAATGATCTTTATTGACTATTAAAAAAAAAAAGAATAAAAAAGCAATAATTTAAATTTTATTCTTTTTGTAAACCTCAATAAAATTTAATTTAATTTAGTAATTTGGAAAAAAATACACTATTTTCCAATAAAATAAAAATAAATTATTATTATTATTTAAAAATCAAACATCTTGAAAAATATATATTTTTAAAATTGTATATGTAAAAA
The DNA here is from genome assembly GCA_030254885.1 of Vitis rotundifolia. NCBI lineage: Eukaryota > Viridiplantae > Streptophyta > Magnoliopsida > Vitales > Vitaceae > Vitis > Vitis rotundifolia. The sequence goes on along the minus strand of CM058162.1, from coordinate 6,071,672 downwards.
TTAACTAAAAATATGTCAAAATTATTTTTTGTAAATGATATATATTTTTTTTTAAATTAGTTTTCTAAAAATAATAAATTTTCAGAATAATTATTAAAAAAAAATTTAAGATAAAAAAGTTTGTCAAACATTATGATAGAAAATACTCAAAATAGTTTTGAAGGGTATATTAGTTTCTTCATATTTTATATCATTTTCATCAATTATGCAATTTTTATGAACCAAATCTTAATTTTTGGGCCTAGCCGGGTCTAAAATACAGTTGTCCTTTTTTTTTTCTTTCTTGATTTAAAATCAACGTTGAATGGTTTCTTTTTGGCAAATGAATAAAAATTTAAGGAAGAATCTAAAGTTTCTTGTTTAATTCAACATAAAAAAATACCCCCAAAAAATAAAAATAAAAAGTGAAAATTATTTATAAATTTATATATTTTCAAATTCGGGAAAAAAAAAATGGTTCGCTTGCTGATTGCAACGACTGATCAACATCCAAGTTCTATATATAGGGGTCCAAATGTTAGATTAACTGCCCAATACATCCAGAAACCAAAAAATCTGAGTCACAAACAGTTGCAGCGGCATTGTAATGGCACTCCATCTCTTCAACATCCCTAAACAGTTCTCTCTAACTCAAAATGTGCCTAGACATCCCCTTCATGGAACTTGTATGAAAAAGCGGATCAAATGTTTAGCAGGGAATCAGGATCTCTCTCAAACAATTGAGAGACGGTCGGCTAATTACCAGCCAGCGGCTTGGAGCTACGATTTGTTGGAGTCCTTGAAGAAAGATAATAGGGTGAGTATTATTTTGAATTTCTTCCTGAGCCATGCATGTGTGTACATATATATGTTAGATGTTCATGGACTGTTTTTGTAATTATGCTTTGTGCTCTTAGGAGGAAATATTTGATGGGGGACTGAAGACGCTGGAGAAAATGTACGAGGACAGGGCGAAGAAGTTGGAGGAAGAAGTGAAGTGTAGGATGTATGAAGATAACATTGAGCCATTGGCACTTCTGGAACTGGTTGATGACATCCAGAATTTAGGCTTGGGATACCGTTTTGAGAAGGATATAAAGAGATCCCTCCAAAGAAGAATATTGGAAGTTTCTAACGTGACATTTGAGAAAAGTCTCCATGCTGCTGCCCTCAGCTTCAGGATCCTCAGACAACATGGCTATGAAGTCTCTCAAGGTATTCATATTCTCAAGAATTTTTTTTTTTTTTTTGAGTTAGGGAATCTCTAAAGAAGACATGAACTAAGGGATGAGCTGAAAGGGCTGTTTGTGGCTTATAAAGAACCTCTCTTTTTCTTTTCAGCCACAACTGCACCATCCCTTTGCTAATGTCCCACTAGTCTTTGGCTATTCTTATAGATTTGGTAAGATGATCTGATTAGATGTGGTTCTTTTTTGAATGCATAGATGTGTTCAAGAGTTTCATGGATCAGAATGGCAATTTTCAGGCAGAGCTTTGCAAAGATGTGAAGGGAATGCTGAGTCTCTATGAAGCTTCATATCATGCCTTTGAAGAAGAAAACCTCCTGCAAGAGGCTAAGGCATTCACCAAAACACATCTCAAAAACCTCGACGCAAACATCGACAAAAGCCTCCAAGAATTAGTGAATCATGCCATAGAGCTTCCATCGCACCATAGAATGCTAAGATTAGAGGCGAGATGGCGTATTGAAGAGTACAAGAGAAGCGAAGGTGCAGATGATGTGTTACTTGAACTTGCTATACTAGACTTCAACATGGTGCAATCAAGTCTCCAACGAGAACTTCAAGACATGTCAAGGTTAGTTATCCTCTAACACACCACCTCGTACACGTCGGCTTATTTTGGCATGTACTTGACGCCCTGATACCTTTTTTGTTTTTTATTGATAGGTAAAAAGAGCTTGTATTAGAAGCTCTAGAAGCGGCCAAAACAGACACACCAAGTATATAATCATAACGCCCAAAAATATAGGCAAAGAAAACAAAATACCATTCTCCTAACCATGGAGAAAAATGTCGGGATATATCGACGATATATCGCTGATACATAGTGTATCGGGAGGGGTTGACACGATATTTTGTGGAGAAAAATAGGAGGGGAGAAATTTTGGCAAAAATTGCCAAAAAATCGCCGATATAATAGAAAAAATGCCAAAAAAAAGATGAAAATCGCCGATATTTCGATCGGTCAACGCACTACAGTACTCCCTAAAAAATCCCCATTTTTTGTGCTACTGAAGGGATTCAAACCCCAAAAGGTTTGGTGTTCAACACCTCCGACCACCAGGGCAAGCTTGCCATTTGTTAAATATATTGCACTTAAAATATATATTTTAAGTCATCATGTAAAGAAAATTTTTAAAAAATATTTTAGAGAGCAAATTAATTATAATTATTTTATAATTAAATACAAAAATTTCTTTTAATTGATTACCAAAAATATAAAAATTATCATAATAATTTTCTTGATAGTGTTTTTAATATCATTAATAAATTAATTAAATATTAAAAAATTATACATATGTCATAATTTATTTTATATTATTTAATACAATTGAATTAAATGCATCATAATTTTAATATTGATAGATTTTTAAGTTAGACATATTATAATCAAATATCATAATTTATATTTGATTTAATTTAATAATAAATATAAACTTATAAAATTCATATTTTTATCGATGCATACGATATTATTATCAAATATGATAAAACATATTATACATATATCAAATTCTTTAATAAAACAACTTTAAAATATCTATTATACTTCTAATTACATTTTTATCAAGTTTTTCTTGTATTTTTATAAATTTTGATCAATTGTAAGCTTATCGATATTTTTTTCCAAAATATCCGCCGATATATCTTTAATATATCTGGAAAATCGAAGTACCGATATATCCGTGATTACCGATATTTTCATCCTTGCTCCTAACTAAACATATAGCCATTCTAAACTATTATATTAAACTACCAATTAACTTAAACGTCATTAAGCTCATTTAGGATACATCCTCTTAACAACTTGTAAATCTAATTCTTGGGATTATTGTGATTAATTCGATCTCACCTTATGTCATTTTAGGTGGTGGAGACGTATGGGCATAGCAAACAAGTTGCAGTTTGCAAGGGACAGGTTGATGGAATCCTTCTTTTGGGCTGTGGGGATGGTCTTCGAACCTGAATACAGTAATTGTCGGAAAGGGCTGACAAAAGTGGCTGCACTGATAACTACACTGGATGACATCTATGATATCTATGGCTCATTAGATGAGCTAGAGCAATTTACAGATGCCGTTGAGAGGTTTGTATTATAAACAATCCCTTAGCACCCAATCGAATCTTAGAAAGTGCGAGGAAAAAAAATAAAGAAACAAAAAAATGTGATAGGTTCAAACTCAAATCAATTACTTCATATATACTTCTCCAAATTTATTTCTCTCCTAATTAATTTTGAATTCAAACCATATTTGCAGGTGGGATGTCAATATGATGAATAGCCTTCCAGACTACATGAAATTATTCTTCCTAGAACTCTACAACACCACCAATGATATGGCTTATGATTGTCTCAAGGAACAAGGAGAGAACAGCCTGCCTTATCTCAGAAAAGCGGTATACATCTTGGCTCTTCAAAATACCAACCCAGATACTTATATATCGATACAAGTACTGATCTTGACTTCTATATATTTGTATTTCAGTGGGCTGATTTATGCAAAGTCTTCTTACAAGAGGCAAAATGGTTTTATACGAAATGCACACCGACCTTTGAGGAGTATCTAGACAACGGATGGCGATCAGCATCAGGACTTGTTCTACTAGTTCATGCCTATTTCCTAATGAGCAAGAACATCACAAAGGAGGCTCTGGAGGGCTTAGAGAAAGAGCACGACTTCTTGCGTTGTCCCAACATTATTTTTCGACTTAGCAATGATTTGGCTTCCTGGAAAGTATGAAGTTTAATTAATTATCACCTTCCTTTCTGTCCAATTCTCCATTTCAGTACTGCCTTAACACCCATGTTTGTTTCTGTAATCCAGGCGGAGATAGAGGGAGGTGAAAGCGCAAAGTCAATCTCTTGTTACATGAATCAAACGGGTCTTTCTGAGGACCGTGCTCGTGAACACATGAATAATTTAATTGATGAAAGCTGGAAGAAGATGAACAAAGTTCGAGCAGTGGATTCCAGTTCTCCTTTTGAAAAACCTTTTGTAGAAACGGCTATTAATCTTGCTCGAATTGCGCAGTGCACATACCAGTATGGAGATTCGCATAGTGCCCCAGATGGTAGATCAAAGAAGCGAGTCTTGTCAGTGATAGTTGAACCAATTCCATTAATGGAGAGATAAGGACAACTTGTGAAAATGTGTATAGATATGCGTATATATGCATGTATAAAATAATGATGATTTTCTCCTTCTGTTTTCAATATTGCTTGGCTCTCTCTCTCTCTCTCTCTCTCTCTCAATAAAAAGAAATAAGTTTCTCTCTCTCTCTCTCTCTCTCAATAAAAAGAAATAAGTTTGAAAAAATAGGGAAAAAAAAAAAAAAAACCTATTTCATATCCTGAAACAATATTGAAACCGCACAGTTGTCACTATGTCATGGGTGCCTAAAGGCTAATCCCCTAGGCTTCATGACCACCAATTTCTGCTACAATAATGGTCTGTGTTTTTTGTATATGGTTCACCAACTAAAAAGGGCAAAGATAAGGGTAACTTATGCATAAAAGAATCTCTTTCTTGCATGGTTACTTATACAAATTGATTAATTATCAGAATGATTTCTATTCATCCAATCCACCAACAATTATCTTTAACATCTGCTGGCTTGACGTTTCATTGTGCGTCAACGAAATTATTTGCCTTATCATCTCCAAAATCAAAGTGATCATTATTTCCCTCATCAAAGCAAACTACCAAATTAGCTAGATGTAAACATGCCATTTTAAATGCGAGGTTCTCAAACAACTTTGCTTTTATCCCCCGATAAACAATTATGATAGTGGACTAATGGTTGGATAATAAATCCCCTGCAGTTTTTCCGGACAAGGGATGCAACAATTAACATGCTCTGCCTCCTGCAAAGATCAAGACGTAACAAACAGTGGTCCGCTGGCTGAGTTCTAGACTTCTAGGTGGGTTTACCACCGAAAAGGGTAACGATGCCTTCACGATTCTGGCATGGAAAAAAAAAAAAAAAAACGAAAAAAAAGAAAAAAAAAAGGAGAATTCTATTTTCAACCCAGCTAAGTTGGATAATTGAGGTAAGGTACTCCCATAATTCATAATTAAATTCAAAATCCAATGAAAGAGTAGAAATTAAAATGAATGATATTGTCTTTAAAAAATCCCTAAAATATTCTTGACTATCAAATAAAAAAGATTAACGAATCAATCACTTTTCTCATTCTCTCTTTGACTCTTTTACCCTTCTTTCACCTATTTAATAGTGGAACCAACTTGAATCATTTTTCTTCATCACATTGAATATGAAAGATGGTTAAAAATTATTATTGCCAAATGTATTTTTGAAGTAAATAACTTTTAAATATCTCATCAAATATTTTTTTTTCAAACTTACATAATATATAATAAATATTTTTTAAATATGTTAAAAACTTACATAATATATAATAAATATTATTCTTTATTTCAAACTTATATTATTCCTCATATATATTAAATAATTTTTAAACACCTCATAAAATATTAGTATTATTTGTTTGTTCTAACTTGTAAAGTAGGTATCATCAAATATTATATTTTTTCAAATTTATAGAACATATAATAAATACTTTTTAAATACCTCATAAAATATTATTATTATTTTTTTCTAACTTGCAAATTAGACACATGGTGTTTATTATTTCTCGTATTATTTCGAAAATAATGTAAACACTGACATGCATATATATAATATTAATCAAGAAGACAATATTTTTAAGACTAATTTACCAACCTTCCAATAATTTTGAAAGTGTAAATAAGGTAATTGGCCGAATTAAAGTCTTCAAAATATTCAAAATTTCTCCATTCCAAAATTACCTAATTGCTCTCCACAATAATCCCAAATATTTTTTTAATAAAGATTTAAATATTTAAAACCATTAAAATAAATACTTTCTTATTAAAGCAATTTTTCTAAAGTAATAAGATAAAAATCATGAAATCTTCAAAACTATAATTACAACAAATATTTTTAATTTTAAAACTAATTTCATAATTTAAATTAATGATTTTAGAAAATAAAAATGTTGTAAAAATAATTTTTGTTTATTTTTAATTTCATTTAAATGTGATTTTTTTAAATCTCTATTGATAACAAGGAAATCATGTTTATAAAGGTAAAATAGTAAAAATATATATTTCATTTAGTTTACTTATAATGAACAATTCAAACATGATTTATTTTAATTTTATTTCCTATGTGTTAATTTTTGTAGGGAATGTCTTAATGACATAGTTTGGTAAAAAAAGAAAAAAAGAAAAAAACTATCAATAATCATTTTAATGTCAAACTCAAGTTGTTTAAAAATTGTACAAAACTTATTAGAAGCCTTGTACACCTTTGTACATTTAGTATATTTTCCTTGCACAGTTAGTGTAATACCTTTGTACAATGACACAAATTTCATATCTCTCCTAAGTTATATGTCCATGTAGGTGTATTAATCATATTTTCAATGGTTTGGTTGAGAAAATGGTGGATGACTTAAGGTCAATTTTTTTTCCCTAAATATGATTATTAGGGAAAATATTGGAATTTCCATGCGAGAGTTAAATAAAATGTATGACATAGGTGTACAATCCTTGGGTGACAAGGAAAATAAAAAGTGGTTTAGAATCGATTAAAATAATTTACAAAGGGTAATCTTGTACACCTTTGTACAATTAGTACATTTCCCTTGTACAATTAGTGTAATACCCTTGTATAATGACACAAATTTCATATCCCTCCTAAATTATGTGTCCACGTACGTAGGAGTGACTAGCTCGGTCGAAGAGCAAACAAAACAACAAGTCTCATATAAAATACGAGAACAAGGAAAACAAGGTCGACCAAGACTAGGGAGTTGGAGGTAAGGAGATAGATGTGTGTCCCACACAGACAAGCAACTCATGCAACCGCACGAAATGAGAGAAGTCATGCAACAGACAGTCATGCAAAACAGGTATATATCATCCAAATCTACACACAAGCTAATCAAGATGAATATCTGGCAAAGATAGCATGCTCAATAACAATTATGATAATATACAAGCAAGAGAATCAATGCATCAAGTCAAATGATATACAACAGTGAGTCTATACATGCGAGGTGATCAGAACAATCATGGCAAGATCACAAAGTCACTATGCTAAGACAAGCAAGATTATCAACCAACATAATCAGCATGTCAATGTCCCAAATGGAGATAGCAATGAAGTACAGAAAAATTGCTACATTAGAATCCTCAATCAGGATAATCAATCAGCATAATAAGCATGTCAATGTCCCAAATGAATACCATAATCAAGCATGCATCCAATGATATCAAGAGCCCTCAATGTGCAATCAATAGTCAAGCAAACAAATGCACAAAGAGAGGTGGGTACCCACTGATCGACCAATCAAACGCCACATTTGCCTCATCTCATGTTCAAGCTTGACCCTCAAAAACTCCCCAGTGGAGTCGCCATTTTGTGGACCCCGCATTTCGGCTCCATGCGTTCCCACTCGATGGCGAACTCGCTTTTTATTTGGAAAATGATTTCTTGATTAAGAAAATGACTTGGAGTCGCCACTTATTTTTGTTTTATTTTTAAAGGGTAAACAAAATAAGAAAGAAAAACCCTAAGTGTGATTCCTTATTTGGAAAAGGTGGTTTGTGAAAAACCGAGACTGTGTTCGAGGGTCAGGTTACTTATTGGGAAGGTACGGTAAAAACCATAGCACCCTTCTAAGCCCCTAAAATGGGTCTCTACTAATAAGATGAAACAAGTATGGCAATTGATTAATTAAACAGAGATATCGAACAGTAATTAAATGTATGAAAGCAAGACGCGCATGATAACAGATAAATTAATAGGCACAATTGGGTACGACGCGTACCTTAGTCGCAAACTGAGTGCTATTTATAAGAAATAAGGTTAGTGTACAAATACAGAATAATAGCATGCATGTCATAAAGTGAGGCAAACCAATCAAGCATAACAATTAATCAATCAATGAGAAAATCACATATGTTGGGTTCCCCCCAAAACCCAATCGATCTTGCATGAACTAATATCACGAATTCCATTATTTTGGAATCATGAAAATTGTCTTTATGCTTATTAAAAAAAACGAGGAAAACAAAATATTATTTGAATATCAAAGAAAATTTGTGAATTAAAAATATTCGAAAAATTGAGTGGAATTAAAACTATTTAAAAGAAAATTGGAGTTTTGAAAATCAAGTCTCGAAAATTATTTGAAAATTGGAGTTTTGAAAATTAAATTTAAGAATCGGAATTTCGGAAATTAAATTTGAAAGAAATTGGAATTTTTTAAAAATTATTTGAGAATTAGAGTTTTGAAAATTAAATTAAAGAATTGGAACTTTGGGAATCAAATTTGAAAGAAATTAGCAATTTTTTTGAGAAATTGTTTAAAGATGGAATTTGGAAAACAAATAAATAAATAAAATAATGACGGAAATAATAAAGATTAAATAAATGAATGTAAAAATTGAAATTTTGAAAATTAGAAATTAAATTTGAAAATTAGAAAATTTGAATTTCGGAAATTGGGAATTGAATTTGGAAATCGGAATTTTAAAAAAATTATTTAAGGATGAAGGTTTTTAAAAATAAAATAATAATAATAACGAAAATAATGATGATTAAAATAAACAAATGTGAAAATTAGAATTTTGGAAATTGAAAATTAAACTTGAAAAATTGGGATTTTTGGAAAAATTTATTTGAGGATGACATTTTTGAAAATTAAATTTGGAAATTAGGATTTTTGAAAAATTTATTTGAAGATGGCATTTAAAAAAATGAAATTTTTGGAAAATATATTTGAAAGTTAAAATGAAAATATGATTATTTAAAAATTCGGGATTATAAAAATTATTTTTAAAAAATAATGTGTGAAAACGTGTGGAGATAAAAAAGCAAAATGAGCATATATATATATATATATATATATATATATATATATATATATATATATATATATATATATTCCAAGCATGGCCACCAAGAAGTCTTCCATTTACTGCCATGTAATGATCTCCAGACAAGAAAGAAATAATAAATAAAAAAACATCGAAGGCTTCGAGAGCCCTCATTTCACACATGTTGCCCCCATTTCCAACATGCCCATGAAGAATATCAATAACAAAAGGTCCAGCCTGGTGCGCATAGACTAGCTTACCTGCTGCAGTGCAGAGTCTTGAACTGGAGCTCATGAAAACATGCCTTGATCAGATTTTCTGCCGCCTCTTCCTCTTCTCCTTCTTCTATCTTTTTTATGAAGGCGAGGTTTGGCTGTGAGGTTTGGCGTTCTGAGGTTCATGTAGCAGCACTCCAGGCCATCCCTCTCATCCACTCATTCACTCTCATTGATAGAAAACTGGTGGGATTCGCTTAAGCGCTAATGCTCGATTTCTAGTGTTTCGCTACCTTCTTGTCCACAACACAAGTTCGTTCCCTCTTCCGATTTTTCTCCCCAAAAAAAAAACCCCCTAAACTGCCACCCCACCAAAAAAACCAGGAAACCTCCCCGGATTTTCCTCTTTCTTTTCTTTTCCCCACAGAAATCCCACTCCGCTGCTGCCCCCCTATTTCCTCTCCTTCAGTTCGCCCTGTTAGCTTCCTCTTGAAGCCAACCCCCTCACACGTCTCTTTCTCCCGTCCCATCTGGTGGCCCCCCAATCCTCAGTCTCGGGGTGGCAAACACAAGAACTAATAAGAAATAAAAAAAAAAGAAAAAAAAGAAAAAAAAGAAAAAGCCCCCAGCTGAGGGTCTAGAGAGTGTTTAACCATATTTTTAATGGTTTAATTGAGAAGATAGTGGATGACTTAATGTCAAAAGTTTTTTTTTCTAAATATCATTATTGAGAAAAGTATTAAAATTTTCATGCGGGAATTAAATAAAGTGCATGATATATGTGTACAATTCGTGGGTGATAAGAAAAATAAAGGAATGACTTATAATCGATTATAGTCTTTCACAAAGGGTAGTCTTGTACACTTTTATACACTTAGTATATTTTCATTGTACAGTTAGTGTAATATAATAATACAGTGGTGCAATAAATGAATAAATAAATTTTTTTTCATATTAAAAAAATAGCACTAAACAAGGTTTTCAATTTCATTTTTAAAAATAGTTTTTATTTTTAAATTAAACTTATTTTCAAAAAGAGACAATATAGAAAATAAAAATTATTTTTAAAAATAAAAAAATAAAAAATAAAAACAAGAAAAATATTTTAAAACCAAACTCAAATATAATCTATATAATTTTTAACTACTTGTTTTCATCTAAAATAAGTAAATATACCTTTCAACCATTTTATATAAGAAAAATTCAATCTTTACTATATATTGATATAATCAACTTCTAAAATTAGGTCATATAAAAACACTTTAATTGAGTACTTAAAATAAAAACTCTCCATCCATCCTCTTTCTTTCTTTTTCTTTTTCTTATTTTAATAAATTTTCAATTAGTTCAAATCATTAAAAAAAATCCTTAATAAACAAATTTGTAACATTTCATATAACTTAATACTAAAAATCATGTTCAAAAAGTTATTAAAATAAGAAAGGAAGAAGATTAAAAAAAATTAAACTTTTTATTTTATAATAGTAAAAAAAAAACTTTAAAATACTTTTTAGTATAAAAAAAATTAAAATAGTGAATATATTTATTTTAAATAGTATTTTAATCATTAAATTATTTACTTCTAAAATGTAAAAGATAATTTTTATTTATTTAAATTAATATTTTTTTAGAAAGTATTTTCTAAAATAGTCTTTGAATCATTAATATAATTTTTTATTATTTATAATTTAAAAATAAAAAATAATATTAATTTTTCAATTGTTTATAAAAGAGTTTAAAAAAATAATGAAAAATTCAAAAATTGTTAAATAAGAAAAAATAGTGGCATGTGAAGAATGATAAAATAAAGGCAAAAATAAATCAAGTGGGTATTTTTATCGATTATTATCTCATATCCTTATAATCAATTATGGGTGGTTGAAGGACCTTATTTTAATTATCGGCCCATAAGGAGTGAAAACATAATTGTCCCCCAAAAAAAAGAAAAAAAAAAAAAAAAGGTGTACCACCACCCTTCCCAGTTTTCAAGGAGTTTGTACTGTGCCAGAGGGCGTCGCCGTTGTGTCACCGTCGTGTTCTGAAACTACTGTCCAGAGGGTATCGGCGTTGTGTCCTCACACTTTCCACTCAAACCACCCGTTGAGCTCCTTCACGTGGGTGATAAAGGTGACCAAACAATCTAATGGTCCAACCATCTGATGATAAACTAGTGGTGTCAAGATTGCTTTGGGCTTGGCTTCAGCCTTCTGGGCGACACTTGATCAGTTAAATATTTTTTTTGTTGGTATTTTTTTACCATTTATTTTGGTTTAGAACTTTTTGAAATTGTGTCTTAGTGTGGGTTTGATAGTAATTTTGAAAAATGATTATAATATTTTTAACATGATAAAAATCTTTAGGAGCCTCCACATCAATTTAGCACATTTTGTTTCATAATCTAGTACGTAACTGTATTGTTCTATCTTTGGTCCTAATGCAATGGTGAGTTATAAAGTCATTTCTATTTATAGAACTTCTTGTTTAGTATGCCTTACTGTGGGCCTGTATTTTAGAGGGAGTATTAGATTCTTAGGGGGAATTTATCTAAGATCTTGGCTTGGGCTTAAGGATAATAACCTTAGATTGAGACAGTTTTTAGGCTCTTAATTAGGTCATTCCCTAAATTAAAACCTTAGAGCTTAATAAATATATATTTTTAAATAGTTAGACCCCTAAGGCTATGTTTGGTTCCTGGAAAATGTGAGAGAAAGAAAATTTGAAGGAAAAATGGAAAGAAAGAAAAAGCTAAGGAAAGAAATATAATTTTTTTCACTTGTTTGGTTATCCATGGAAAATTCGAAGGAAAAAAAAAAAGAATTCATTTTCTTTTGTTTGGTTAACTACAAAAAAGAGTCAAGGAAAAATGGAAGGAAAATAAAATCAATAATTTATCTTAAATATTTATCAATTTGTTGAATAATAAAATAAATTAAACCAATAAAAAAACTGTTAAAAAACGTGAATTTTTCAACATAAAACATTGCTCATAAAAAGTCTCTATTATTATTTTTTTATTAATAATTATAAGATTTATGTATAAAATTCCCCCCCTCCTTTTCCCTTATATTTTTCTCTAATATTTTCCTCATTATTTTTTAAGGAAAATAATGGGAAAAATATTATGATATTTTCTTTAACATTTTCCTTCATATTTTTTTTCCCTCATATTTTCCATGTCATCCAAACTAAAGAAAACCATTTTCCTCTACATTTTTTTTCCTTTCCTTAGCATTTTCCGGGAACCAAACATAGCCTAAAACAATTATAAATATTTAGATCCTGAAATATATTTCAAATATCCTCCATTAACAACATAATAAAAATATAAATATTTCTCTTTTTATTATAACAATCTATAACTACTCTAATAGACGGTTTTAAATCAAGTCTACTTATCTCTTGAAGTCCATTACACGTATAACAAGTAACTTCTTCCCCGATTTTATATAATATATCATAATATTTTTATTGCATGTGATATATAAAAAGTGATTATTAATATTAATCATAGTAATTAATTTATAAATAACGATTAGGTAACCCAGTAGGTTAGGACTAGTCCAACCATATCGCTATTGAGATGTGCTGTTTATTATAGTTCTTAATTACATATACCTAAACCCTAACCTAACCATATGAGACGTTTATATCTTTTAACACGCAACACCCTAACCTGACCGTATGCCACATTTGTACATATTTCACATTTTTCACGTTAGTATTGTATATCCTGACAGCTCATGTGATCATTTTTAGAAAATTGCTGTAAAATTGTTTGTTTTTTTTTGTTTGGTGTCGTGTGGGAAAGTTCCATCTCTACTTGTGGGTCCATTTTCTATCGAACTTAGGATTTTGAAACCTGCGTACTATGATGATGTTGAAACCTCCATTTTGTTGAGTATACCCGCAGTGACGCACCAATATCCTACTCCTATAAATAGATGCCCAACCATGGCCATGATCAGGATCTCACCATTAGTTTTTCCAACGAGCCAAGACCTTGATACAGTCAGAAATTTCCCAATTTCTCGGAAAACAGACCATTGCAGAGCCACTGCCATGGCACTCCACCTGGACAATGCTTTTTGGCCCGTAACTTGCCTGGACATTCCATGAAGAAACCACCCCGCGGCACTACTCCATAAATTCGACGTTCAGCGACTGAACAAAGTTTCTCTCTAATGACCGAGAGCCGACGATCAGCGCATTACCAGCCCGCCTTTTGGAGCTACGACTTTGTGGAGTCCTTGAAGAAGAGGGTGATCAATTACATCTATATCTCATTATATGAATTTAATTAATTATCATCAACTATGTATTTTATTTATTAATTAGTACGATTAATTCTGTGTCTCTCAGGAGGAAATATGTGAAGGCAGTGTAAAGGAGCTGGAGAAAATGTATGAGGACAGAGCGAGGAAGCTGGAGGATGAAGTGAAGTGGATGATCCATGAGAAGAGTGCAGAGCCATTGACACTTCTGGAATTTATTGATGACATTGAACGGTTAGGTTTAGGGTATCGGTTTGAGAATGATATAAAGAGATCCCTTGATAAAATATTACTATTGGAAGGATCCAATGCAGGGAAGGGTGAGAGTCTTCATCATACTGCTCTCAGATTCAGGATCCTCAAACAACATGGCTACAAAGTCACTCAAGGTACTTGTATTTTTGAGATATTGTTCTGGAAGTAGTCTCTAAACGAACTAGCTATATCACAAGCTAGTACATTATGGATAAGCTGAAACAGCCATGTGTGGCTGTTATCTTTTTCTCTGTCCTTTTTTTCTCAGCGATACCTTAACGAGGAAGAAAAAACAGTAGCATTTGATGATTTTTGTAGCTACTCCATTTCTTATCTTGTATTTGTAAAAACAATTTTATTATTTAGTATCCATTTAGGTATGCTTTATATTTTTTGTTTTTAATGATAGAACATAGCAGTAAACTTGAATTAGTCATAAATTTGATATATTAAAATTTTAAGTAATTTTTAAGGATACTGCATGTATAAGTCTATATTTTTTTTCTGTAAGAGTTTCAATTGTTTTAATTTTTTTTTATATATATAAGAGTTTCAATTTTTAAAAATATGCATGATTTTGTTTGAATTCACAGATGTATTTGAGGCTTTCACAGACTGTAATGGAGACTTCAAGCCATGCCTTTGCAAAGATGTGAAAGGAATGTTAAGTCTTTATGAAGCTTCATATCTAGCTTTGGAAGGAGAAACCCTTCTACATGAGGCTATGGTTTTCACAAAGATGCATCTTAAAGCCCTTGGGGGAAATATGGACAAAAGCCTTGAAGAACTAGTGAATCATGCCATGGAGCTTCCATTGCACCATCGAATGCCAAGGTTAGAAGATAGATGGTGTATTGAAGCATACAAGAGAAGGGAAGGCGGAGATGATGTGTTGCTTGAACTCGCTATGCTAGACTTCAACATGTTGCAAACGACACTCCAAGACGAGCTTAAAGACATGTTCAAGTAAGGCCAAAAAGATCTTTAATATGGCTCAAACATATTTGTGTACTAGTTAGCTGAAGCAGGGTCAGGCAATGGTCCCAAATTTTTTTACTATAATATACTCTAGTAATTAAGACAATAAGATCTAAAACTAATTTTCAAGATTCAGTTAAAAGATGACAATATCTACATCGCTGATTATGACATGGTATAACTTAAAAATGCTCATTCTATATATTCCCCTAAAGTGAAAAAACCAGATAAATTTAGATACAATGCCGCATGTTCATGATTTGGTTTTTGCCTTCTGTCATTTAGGTGGTGGAAAGATATGGGCCTAGCAAACAAGTTGCATTTTGCCAGAGACAGGTTGATGGAATGCTTCTTTTCGGCTGTGGGGATGGCGTTCAAACCCGAATTTAGTAAATGCCGGAAAGGACTAACAAAAGTGACTGCATTTATATCTACCATTGATGATGTATATGATGTATATGGTTCGTTGGATGAACTCGAGCTATTTACAGATGCCGTCACGAGGTTTGTACTGCAAACTATACCCCTCATACTACATGCTTAATTCGTGTTGTTCTTTTACTAATCAATATATGTTTTGGATTCCAAATATGGTGTACTTGCAGATGGGATATTAATATGGTGAATAACCTCCCAGACTACATGAAATTATGCTTCCTAGCACTCTACAACACTGTCAATGAAATGGCCTACCATACCCTCAAGGAACAAGGACACAATATCCTACCTTACTTGACAAAAGCGGTATTATATGTATAAATATATAGACATTGATCCTTCGGAATATAACCACATACCTGGAATTTTCTTAATTGTTGTACTTATGGATGTTACTGATCTTGAAACATCTAAATGTTTTTCAGTGGGCTGACTTATGCAAAGTATTCTTAGTAGAAGCAAAATGGTGTCACGAGGAATACATCCCAACCTTTGAGGAGTATCTAGAGAATGGATGGCGTTCGGCATCAGGGGCTGCAATACTAATTCATGCCTACTTCTTAATGAGTAAGAATATCACAAAGGAGGCACTGGAGTGCTTAGAGAACGACCATGAACTCCTACGTTGGCCATCTACTATTTTTCGGCTTTGCAATGATTTAGCTACTTCAAAAGTAGGCAAATTTAAAAATCCATCTTCACACTCTATTCTAATTCAGCTTACTTTATTATTACATTAATTGATGATATTTTTGGTTGTTTGTAATCCAGACCGAGTTAGAGAGGGGTGAAAGTGCAAATTCAATATCATGTTACACGCACCAAACTGGTGTCTCTGAGGAACGTGCTCGTGAACACATGAAAATTTTGATTGGTGAAAGCTGGAAGGAGATGAATAATGTTCGAGAACCGGATTACGATTCTCCTTTTTCAAAACCCTTCATGGAAATCGCTTTCAATCTTGCGCGAATTGCCCAGTGCATATACCAGTATGGAGATGCCCATGGTGCTCCAGACGCTAGATCAAGGCAGCGAATCCTGTCACTGATTATCGAGCCAATCCCACTGTATCTGAAGAAATAAAAGCCTCTGAATATATGAATATGTGTTTGATGAGACAATTGGAGAATAGTGATTTCCTTTCTGTTCCCAAAGCTTTTTCTTTTTTACCAGGGATGGCTATCTTCTTGTTCGTTAAGCACAATTTCATATCATCAGCTCAATACTTGACACTGACCTCCATGGGGGGCTGCACATGCCATTGTCAAAAGACAGCTGAGAAATTCATTGATTTCACATTCTTCTGAATTTCTCTCGATTTCAATACGGATTTGATTCATGTCCTCAAAGGTGTTGAGTCTCGGTGTTAAAAGACAATGAAAGATGAGGTCTGAACCCATGAGCTTCACAGGAAGCATGCTCTCATACCAAGTTAATTAAACCACCAATTTAACTCAAAATTAAATATTTTAAGTTACTTGATACCAATTTTTTTTTTTTTTTTTTAAAGTATCTAAATCTTGTTATATACATCAATGTCACTCGGATATATATATATATATTTCTACATTGAAATGTTATGATTGCATACATGAATCCATACCCATCACATTTAACATCTTTGCTTAAACTTTGATATTGGACAAATAGCAATCAATATCATGTCATGTAAACATTTCTTTCTATCCTCCTAATTAAAAGGGTGGCAATGCATGTAAGTTTTCCATGTTTATTGCATGCATGAATCCATACCCATCACATTTAACATCCTTGCTTACACTTTGATATTGGACATATAGCAATCAATATCATGTCATGTCAACATTTCTTTCTATCCTCCTAATTAAAAGGGTGGCAATGCATGTAAGTTTTCCATGTTTATTGCATGCATGAATCCATACCCATCACATTTAACATCCTTGCTTACACTTGATATTGGACATATAGCAATCAATATCATGTCATGTCAACATTTCTTTCTATCCTCCTAATTAAAAGGGTGGCAATGCATGTAAGTTTTCCATGTTTTGAATGATTTCAGATATGATAAGAATCCTATCTTGAATATAAAGGATGCGACATGGAAGCAATAGCTAAACTAGTGGAGTCCAGATTGCTTTGGGCCTTTAGCTTTTGGGCAACCTTTCGTTATGTATAAAACTGATAAACCCTAATTGTGTGGGAAAATCCTATAGTGCCTTTGGAGGTATCATGCCTCCATTTTATTTGAGCTATTGGATGGAAAAGATTTCATCTTAGTGTCCAAATGATAAGTGAAAAAAAAAAATACCAGCTAAAACCGGGTACCTGGAGAATAGCCTACTTCTCCCCATTTTCTCGCATTTCCCCTTTATTTTCCTCTCTTCTCCATATCTCATCCCTCACTTTTCTCCATATCTTTGTGTTTTTTAGGCCCCTGCTCTTCTCCATATATGATCTGTGCATTTCGGGTGTTTTCGGAAGGTTAAAAAATGTTGTATTTTCAGATATTTTTGTTATTTTCAAATATTTTAGGGTGTTTTTGGTTATTTTCAACTATTTTTTTGGTAATATTGGGTGTTTTTGGTTGTTTTCATGTGTTGTTAGGTGTTTTTGGATGAGATATTCTACTTGTTTCGAGTGCTAAATTATTCCTGTACAAGTACCATCTTCCCGACTTCTCTCTCTTCTTCGTATCCGGTCCCCTCTATTGTCCATATTTCATTTTCATATTTCGGGTGTTTTTGGGTTTTCAAGTAAAATGTGTGATATTTAGAAGTGTGATATTCTCCCTCCCCCCTTTCTCTCTCCTCTCCATATCCCTTATTTTCTTCATATTTCATATTTGGTTTAATTGCAATAAGGGGGTGTTTTCAGGTTCTAAACTCTTTGGTTTGAAGACCTGAATTGAAGACGTAGCTGGAAGAAGAAGACGACGACTTGAAGTACGAAGAAAAAGAAATCTGACACTGACATAATTTTTTGTTAATCAAAATGTGGTTGTGTTGTAATTATTTAAGGAATTCTATATTAAGAAAAAAAATGTGACTATTGATAATGTGTTTTACAAAATTGTATCAATTATATTCTGTTTTTTTTGTTAGATTTATGGATTGATCACATTAATGAAAAATAATGTGGTTATATCCATAATTGAACATTGAAAATAATTTATATGCTAATTTTGTCACCATTGAAAATGTAGAGAGATTTAGGGAGGATTTTGGAGTGGTAATGATATTTGTATTTTATTTGACATTTGATTAATTGTTGTAAGATATGAATACAAAATTTATTGAAATGTGAAAAAAAAACTTTTGTTGAGATAATGTGGTGGTGGAAGTATATTTGACTTATTATATTTGAAGTCATATTATAAAAATTGACTTAAATGATTTAATTTAATTTTTAAGAGATGGTGTTGAAGTTCTTAGAAATCCAAAGAGACCTATGGGAGCTTAGATACATTACTAGTAAGGAAAAATAGAAATATGTAAATATATATATATATATATATATATATTTTGTGGTTGTTATAGTTATATTTGTTTGAAATTATTTTGTAGTAACGATCAATTGACCATTATCAAAGAGAAGGATAAAAGAGTGAAGATAAATGATGATGTAAGGAGTAATACTTTTATGGCTAATATAATTAAATTTTAAAATTTGAATTTAAAGTAAGTGACAAATTAATGTAGTTGAGGAAAAAATTAAGCAAGAAATATAATGCACTTTCAAAAGTAGAAAAAGAAGATTTCATAGTAAAGTAAAAGGAAAGTTCAAAACAATATTCGCTTCAAAAGGGTGTGGGTCCAAAGGTGAATTTTTTGTAATGAATAAAAAATTTCATTACTTATGTATTTGTTTCAAATTATATTAATGTAAATATATTTGATGTTTGTGTATCTTTTCAGTTATATCTTCATACTCAATGCTCACCCGAGCAAGTGATTATAGTTATTGAAGAATTAGAACCAAAGCAAAAAGTAGCCATAAAAGAAATAGGATTTGGTAGCCTCTTGCATGCAACTTCGATATAGGAAAATTGATCATGGGTTATGTCTTTGGTTGATAAATAGTTTCAATCCGAGTTAGAGTTGTATAATACTTGTATCAAATTGTCCTCGATTGATGTTGAATTTATTATGGGATTGAGGGTAAGAGGGTTGAAGATTGATATGAACAAATATGTTAGCAATAAGAATGATTTATGTAACAAATATTGTGATAAAAAGGGGTGATTGCCATTAGTCATGTTAGAAAATCAAATTAGGGAGATAAACAAGGTAGAAACGATTTCAAAGTTTGTTTTGTATTATTTGTGTTGGGTGCATTGTTGTGCCCAACAATGAAGCTTTTTGTGAAATGTACTTTCTTACATCTTATGGAAGACATCGATTCAATAAAGAAGATGAATTGGATTGAATTTGTGTTGTCTTATTTTGTGCATGAGATTGTGGAGTTTAAGAGGAAAAAACAAAGTGGGATTAGTGGTTGCCTATTTTTTTTTTATATGGTAATGTCCTTGTGTATAATGTACAACATAGTGAATTTCGGATTTGTTATAAAAGATTTTGTAAACTAACTATATATTCATGTAAAATATATTTACAGTTATTCTACCACGAGCATATATCCTTCCAACAAAAATTTCCACCACCATGTACTCAACCTTCTCCTTGGATTAGTGCTTGGGGAGATAATAAAGTATTGGTGATGAAACGAAGAATGAAAAAACTCGGTGGATATGCAAATGACAATGTAAGTTATAGTTTTGAAACTCGTTTAATATTTGTTTTTGTTTTTAGTGATTTTAAATAGGATATGTGTAATATATCGATGAACAAATTGTAGATGAAAATATGGGTGATACAAAACGAGAAAGGGGATCACATTGACCAAAATGGGATGACAATGGAGGGAGAGAATGAGGAAGATGAGAAATAGGAAAACCATTCACATAAAGATGTTATGAAACAAGTAAGTTTTACAATATGCATTGTGAGTACAAAAATTAGTAGTTAACCCTTCTATTATTATGTTATTAATCAAGTTCCTATATATCACTAGGTTGATGGTAGGAGCTTAATGAAGATGGATAAAACATTTGGGCAATTGAAGACATAAGTAATTGATTTGTGTGATGTTGCAAACAATAGTAGTTGTCAAAATGTTTTTAATGAATTTGAGGCGAAATATAGAACATTGAAAAGACTTTTCCTTACCTCAAAAGAAAAACTTTTGAGAGAGAACAATAAGGGAACGAAAAGTGACATTTTTTTGTGTGAGATAAGTTTGGAAGAGAAAGACAATAAAAAGGAAATGAACATTATGTTGACACTTTGTCAACTAATAAGTTATACATTGAAAACGTGAGTGGAAAGAATGAAGATGCACGTCCTACATAAAAAATAAAAATGCATATCATTTTTGACGAAAATGTACATATTTTACTACTTTGAATGAAAAGACCTACAAAGATTATGGAATGGAATATATAATCTAAAAAAAAGTATCATGATTATAACTACGTAACAATTACATAGTAAATATATGTGTATTAATGACATTTTTCATGTTAGGAACCATTATGAGCACTATGTGGTCTTCCTGAGCATGTCATGAAGACAAGTACATTGAAGGAGAGGAAACCAAGTAAATTCAAGGTCTCTTCATTCGTATAAAATTTAGGGAAGATGGGAAAGCGTAAAGCATCAGAGGTATAATACAAATACTCTAATACCATTTTTTTTTTACACGAAATATAGAGCTAATAATATTCTATTGTTTTGAATTTAGTCAATCCCCATGTCCATTAGTGAAAACGTGGTGGATTCTCAATCATTTAATATAATTCAATATCTTATTGTTGATTATGTTTCAATAAACCTTTGTCAATAAGGTTTGTAGTGTCTAGAGCATTCATAGATGTGTTGTAACAGTTTTAGCCTCCATAATTTTCCATGTGTGTAAAGAATGTTTTATCATATTATTGTTGTAGTGAGCTTCTTGTTGACTTCAATCATGAACATGAAGTACATGGAGATTTTGAGTGCTTACGTCTTAGACAAAATTTGTTGGATGTTGTAAGTATATACTTTATTCGTATCAAATGACTGATTTATTAATGAAATAAATTTATTAAAGTTATTGCTTAACAACAGGTAATAAATGTAGAAGCATCAAAACTTAATTATTTTGAGAGGCAATTCATAGGTATACGAAGTATAAGATGTTATTTTCCATGACATTTTCAGTAAGCTCACATTCTTCTTGTTGTTTAGGTACATATTAAGTATAATATACTAATGTTTGTGTTATGTTGTATTATTAGCAAATGATTTTGTGCAAGATTCCTCAACCTTTTTTTGATAGAAAAACATCCATCGTGAGTAAGTACATTAGTGAATTGGATGATTGTGAAAAGGTTAGTAATTATTTCTAATGTTTTACTGCATATATCAAAGTTAGAGTAGATATTATTTTCACCAACAATAAAGTTTCACAATTTGAATTTTTTCTAACTTTATAGCTATTTATTCCAATGCATGACAATTGCCCCGGTCATTGGTATCTCTGTATCATTGACTTTAAAAAATGTCATATCCAAATTTTGGATTCATTGTGATCAAGGAGTTGGGACGAGTTTTGGTTTAATAGTGTCAAACCAATGGTATATATGCTTTCAAACTATGTTTTTCTCTTTTTTGTTTATCTATTGCATAATTATTAACACTTTGAAAATAAATGAGGTTGAATTTTGTCAAACGTTCTTCAAGCTTTATGACATAGGGAAATATGTCTTCCGATTCTCCATTGATTGGGCACTTTCGATTCCAACCTAAGATAATGGGTTAGTATTAATATATAACTCACACAAATATTGTTTATTTGAGTTATAATTACACATCCTTTTAATAAGTTTTTTTGCTTTTTTTTTATATATATTTTTCTTAGGTGGGATTGTGGAGTGCATGTCATTAAACATATGCAGACATTCAAAAATGGTGATTACATGAAGGCTTCTAACTTATCTAGTTTTGTTCAATTACGTCGGGAAATAGCAATTGATTTAGTTTTACACGAGAAAAATATCGAAAAACAAACCATTTTGGCTATTGTTTGTACGAATACATTCACAAGAGCAATGACAAGGTTATTATTGTGAAATTTGTTGTTTTTTTTTTAATATTTATCATTTTTATCTCCACATATTGTCATGTTCATGGGAAGTTGTGACATTGGATTAGTATACAGGGTTCATGATAAGTTTGTTTTCATTGAATATATTATACTCTTCTTTGAATAGGCTAGTTAAAATGAAATTTTAATATATAGCCTTATTTTTTTTCCATATGTGTGACTTTCTACGTATGTTAGGGATTAGATGTTTTTGTGTCCTTGTATACTTAGGTTGTCCTTTCAAATATATATATATATATATATATATATACTTATTTATTTATAAAATAAATAAATAAATTTAATAATAAGAGCTTTGCATTGAAATGGTATACAATGAGTACTGGTCGGGATATAGGTTAGTTGGTTTATATTAAGTGGTCGACCGGTATGAATTATATTGAATAAATGTAACAACAATGTGTATCGGTAGCATTTAAAAGTACAGTTGATAATTATCGGTTGACCGGTATGAGTTAATTCACATCAAACATTGGATGCAGTGGCTACTAGTTGAGATCTAGGCTCTACTGGTTGAGGAATATACACGATAGGCAAAAGTCAATTCTCAATTGGTAGAGTAGTTCACGCCATTCATGCAATTTCTTCCAATGGCTATCGACTTAGCAATAACCACAACCGGTAGAGGAACATTGTCAATCGGTACACACTATTGATTGAGCCATTAAGTTCAATTTTGATGGTAGGAAATGATGGAAACTATAATTCCAAATAATTCAATTATGACCTATCCAAATTGACATATATTACTACATTTGCCAATTTAATATGAATTAAATCGAATCAATTATTTTCCTATAAGTAATTAATAACATTAAAACACTATACCTAATTTTCAAATCAACATTATAAGTAATTGATTACATTTAAAAGTGATACTATGCTTCCACATTGGTATAAATACTCTCTTTAAGATTACATATTCACCAAAGTGCAAAAAATTAAGGAACATAAGTACTCGTTTCTATCAACTATAACTTATTCCATTAAGGAATAACAATAACCATAACTTAGCCTCCATGTTTGTTTAGTAGAAATTTGAATAGTTGTTTTTTGAGGTGATTGGTCCAAATTGGATTGTGTGGCCATATATGGTTCATTCCATTTTCCTTTTCATTCAATGTCCATTGACCATATGCATTTAAAATTATATGTTAGATTGTAGTTTGCAAATCAACTGTCAGCATGTATTGAGGGAGAATTAGTTGAACAGGTACCATTAGAGTGGTTGACTGGATTGCTTATAAGGCTCAAAGACAATGGGAAAGGGTACCGGTCCAGCTTCATGACCACTAAAAGTGGCAGTGTGTACCAACTAATTGCATGACCTCAATCGGTTAATTAGTGATAGACCGGTATGTACTCAAACCTATGTTCTGCAAACTTGTAGTGCCTAACGGTTGAGAAATTTAGTCGACCGATTGAGGTAATTCCTCAACTGATAGCATATTGGTGGTTCTGCACTTACGTAGATATGAAAATTGCATGAATGAAGGGAAAGCATGGAGCCAAATTAAGCTCATATAATTGTAAAAATTTAACCACATTTTCCATTAATTATATTCGCATGCACAACTATATTTTGAAATTGATATAAATGAATCAAATTCTCACTTGATCAATCAATTTACCACTTTTAATCAATCAAATTCAAAAACTAGGGGATAGTGATTTACATTTCAATTCCCAATTTACCACATTTGGTTTTTGAATTATATTCAAATGTGTCACTATGGTTCCGAATTTAGAGTTATCAACCAATTTACCACTTTTAATCAATTAAATTCAAACCACGAGATAATGAATTACAATTCAATTTGTCATTTACCACCTATAGGTTTTTAATTATATTGAATTGTGTCACTATGGTTCCAGATTCATACTTATCAATCAATACTTTGTTTAAAAGTACATATTACCCAAAGTCATAACGTCAAATGACAAAAATACTGATTTCTATCAACCATTTCTTACTCCATTAAGGAATAACAAAAACCATGCATATCATTTTCATATGGAGTATTATTTGGATTCCCACCTTCATATTTTGTTGTAACAATTTCTTCATATTGTTGAAATCCTGCTCCCTGCACATGGACATTCCATGGTTAAAATTGACACATCCAATTCCATTTCAATGACTTAAAGAATATCATTAATTAATGCATAGTTAAAATTAATGTATGAAATGTGTTCGTTTGGCAAGGTTACATTGACAAGTGCACCGAAATCCATATACATGTTAGATGGGTCATTCCACGAATGCTCCGCTCACATTCCCCGTATTTTCAATTTTTTAGTCATGTCAATTACTGTTCAATTAGATATTATTAAAGTTTATGTTGTTATATATCAAGACAATTGTACATGACTTAATGTTGCAAACATGTCAAGTGAACAATTTGATGAAGGCATATGTTTCATTTCAATATCACATTGAGAAGACAAATTAGCTTCCTACACCATACGCATAATGCAATGAAAATAATTATGTTAGTTATATACGTAAGTACAAGTAAAAAACACAAGTTTTACAACAAATCCTTAACAATCCACTTTTCAACTTTCCAATTGAACCTAATGCAAAATGTAGCTTCACATCCAACTCTAGTCAACGATCGTGGCTCACGTTATCAATTGTCATTTTCAAAACACTTTATCGATCGATGTCCTTCTCTAGAACATACCCACTTTCGAGATATTATTTCTCCATTTTTGTCCCGTTTCAAATCATCTTTCCAAATACTAAATCTGGTAACTTTGAAAAACAAGTTGTAAAATGTTTTAGCCTCATTTATGCAATTGAATTCCAATTTATAGACTTTATCAACCAAAATACCCTTCAACACCTTTTCTTTCAAACTGTTTGTATCCTGGTGGTAACTCCCATCATTATATGCATCGTTGTGGACCACATCTTCAAGCTTTACTTCAAATTCCTGTTTGATTCTTTTCTCCATCTCCGATTGTAGCACCTACATGTTAAAAAACATGTTTAAAATTGTAGGAATAACAACTTGACAAATGATCGAATAAGTTTCATATAAATCATTTGCATAATTCTGATCAATCTATAATGTATAAGTCATCCATTTTACAGGCACTGAGTACCGGTTGACATTTTAAATGTGACCGATATTAAACCAATCGACCTATTGGAGAACATTTTAAGAAATCTTGTTATTAGCAATGTTTATTGGATGGAAAAAAAAAAAAAAATCAATCAGTTGAGGAAAAACTCAACTGGTAAACACTGGTGGCATGTGAGTTTTCTGCCATTAAGTTGAAATAAAAAATGTCAACTGATGAATATTACTGGGAATGTGCTATTGACAAGGATAGCGTATATTTAAAAAAAAAAAAAAATTGAAAATTACATATAGGTTTGGGACATATTTTTCCCATATATTTGAAGGTTAGGGGTAGTTAGATTTAAAAAACCATTATAGTTTGTTTAACAAATCAATATTGAGTTAAGGATTATACCTTGATAATGGAAATTGCAACTTTGAGGCAGCTTCAACTAAAGAAATGTGGTTGCTTGTTTTTTCCTATGAAGATTTCCAACCAAGAGAACACCTCTTTCACTCTCTAACTCCCTTATAAAAGGTTGGTTTCCAAATAACTACTAACATATATAGGTGGTTGGTTGGTGAAGTAATGACAGATTTTAATAAGTTGCCACATATAGAAAAAAATGTACAATTGTACACTTGGTGGTTGAAATTTACCATTTTTGGTTAATTTTCTTAGGTGACATTAAATAGACCAATAATAGGTAGGAGGGAAAGTGAACCTAATGTGGAACATTACACTCATTTAAAATGGATGTATGTATAACTTTACAAAATATATAGTGGAATTATAGAGTTGATTTATAATATTTACATTTCTCCATTGAATTTAGCTTAATTAGTTTAATTAAGTTGTCCTTCTATATCCTACTTATTATAAAATTTAATCGATTAACCTTAATTAATTTAATGAAGTTGTGATACTATATGCTAATTATTATAAAAATGGAATTATTTACATGAATTAATTAAAGAAGCAACGACAACCAACAACAACAAAGGGAAGAGGCTGACGGTTTCAATAAATGTTGAGGTCCGTAAGAAGGACACCTTTGATAGAGGTATGTTCACAAGCCCATAGCTGGTTGAGAGATATAATCGTCATTTCGCCAATAAGACAGTGATCCTAGAAAGAAACATTGATTTTGCAAAGTTAGGTTATTTCCAATTTGATAATCTTTTTTCCATAAATGAGATGGTTACTTATTGTGTCCATGAAAAAACTTCTTCTATCCTAAGGTTGTGAAATCCTTCTACTGCAATATGAGTTTTGAAGAGAAATGACCCATTAGTACAACCGTTAATGGTGTTCAAATAAAATTTGATGTGGCTAAGCTTTGTAAGATTTTAGAGATTCCAAATGAAGGGGTTTGTTTATATGAATAAAAAAAATAGCCAAGGGTTGATGGTTTCAAACCTGCAAAAGCTTTACAGAGGTTGTGTGGTTATCAAAAATTTGGTAGACCAACTTCTCATTCATTGATTGTGTTGAGTCAGGTCCTACAACACGTGATCTCTTACATTTTTGTCCCTAAAGGAAGACATTGAGACAATGTATCTTTTTCGGAGGTGTTTCTAGTAGACAACATTCTGACAAAGAGAAAGGTTAATGTAGGGTATATAATTTTGCACCATATGAAAGCTTGTTCATTGAGCAAAGATTTAATCATCCCATATGGCATGTTCATCACAAAAATTGTCAAATACTTTGATGTGAATTTAAGGCGTGAGACAGATGGTAAGAAACTCAAATCATTTGATACATATGATTGGGCTTCACTTCGTCGTATACATTTTGTGCAAAAAAAAATATGGTTTGTGGGGAAGGAAGTCTTCTGTGCCCCTTTCAGAGGTGAATATGTCTTCACATGATAGGGCGTCGACAAAGGAAAATGAAAATGACGATGTGGAAGGAAGACATATTGAAAATGAAAATGCGTCAGAATTTCCATCCAACGATGGGGTAGGAGCCAAGGTGGTTACAAATCATTCTTCTCTCAAACTGTTAGGAACAAGGTTGAGGCATCGGATAACTTCAATACCCAGATCAGCTCCATTAGTACGCGATTAGAGGAGATGTACACTAGTGAATGATAGACGTTTAGCATCTTTGGAGCGGCGCATTGATAGTTTTCAAGAGGAATACAAAGCGGGTATGCAGGCTATACAAGACCAGCATGATGAAATGATGGCATTCCTACGAGCCCAGTTCCCACCTCATGACCCAACCCATTTCCTACAACTTCTAATGCTTATATAGTTAGCAAAGTTTAGTTTACTTTTTTTTTTAGACATTTGGGTAATGTATTTGACATTTTGTATTTATGACTTTCTTTTACGACTTATTTGAGTAGTGATAGGTCATTCACATATATAACATAAATGTTTTCACTGACCGTAGATGATGGTATATGGATGATGTATTTACTTATACACTTATGGATTATATTATGCATCAATAGATTTAGCAAGTAACATGGTACTTCTACTTTAATTTGATATGTCTCGTTCGAAGATTGGAGTTGCCTACACTTAAAGCTTATTTTAACACTTTTTTTGTATATTTATAATTATAGGGATAAATGATATAATATGAGTTTCCACTGAGATGGCATGAATTTTTCAGTCTCAGTTTGTTGATTTTCCAATCATTATAGAAGGGTGTCTTGCTCATCACATGTCACTTTAAGACACTAATATTTGGTAGAAGATTTTAGCATTTATGAATAATGCATCTAAAGAGCTGTAGAAACAATGTCCTTGCTCTGATATGTCAAAACTGTAGTGTTTTCCATTTTGATTTGCAATGTATATTGACATGATTGACTTTGATACAGGGTTATGCCAAAGGAGTTGACAAGGAAATGATTGTATTGATGGTTGGAGAAGGTTTTTGCCATGTTACTTTTATAGAGGTTTGTGTCCAAAAATCCAGACTCTAACTTTACGCTAATGTCCTTTCTGACTCATTGATTGCCTTTCACTAGATTCACTATGTTGCTTGGATGGCAAAAGTTTGAAACAAATACTTATATCAGATTTGCAAAAAATCTATAATGGAAATGTTTAATTAATTAAGTTCTCTTATCTTTACAGGCAAACGAGATGTTGTCTTTCTTTGCTAATCGCCTTCGGCACTATGTTACTAGGCAGTTGACTAAGGTGAGTATGAAGATACTCCGTCACTACAAATAATTTTAATGTATTTTTGTATTGAAAGATATAAGTTATTTGGATACTACATGAAAGATACGTTCATCTAATCAAAGACATAGGCTAGTGTTTTTGTTAGTTGCTACTTGCATGTTGTTTCACAATTACCATGTTTGAAACAAAGATTTCTCTTCCTTGATTCGAATTATTTATAGGATTATTAATCAACCTTTTTGTGGAACTTGTTTTAGTTTTTTATGGAAGTGTATATGTTGAAATATTTTAACTTTTTCATTTATTTGCTAGGCTCCATTGATTTTTTCTGATTTGTCTTAACTTTCTTTTTAGTTTTGGATTTTCCATTTTTTCATTTTGATGGTTTCTCTCAATTAAGAGTTTGTCTTGTTCGTGGGATTGTTAAGAATGTTAAAGTTGACATAATAATTCTAAATAATGGCACGGAGGTTCCATATAGGTTGTTGGTATGGTCTACAAGTGTTGGACCCTCATCTTTTGTGAAGTCTATGGAAGTCCCAAAACCTCTCGGTGGAAGGTGACTTCCTTATTCTCTGTTTCCTCTCAAAGCACATTTTTTCCTCAATTTTCATCCATACATCCAAAAAGCCGATTTTTTCTATGGGTAAAATATATTTGAGTTTAGGTTTTATGTGTGCTTTTCTATTGTGACCTTTCCATCTGGAGTTTGTCAGTATAGTTTTTTTTAGGTTTTCCATCAAATTTGTTACTATTCACGTATAAAATCATGGACCGCTTAAACAAGCGGCTTCATTTTTTCCTTAGCCGGGAGACACTAGCTATTTGGGTAGTTCACCCCAAATTGGGTAGTGTCTAGCGGCAGCATAAATTCTAAACCGGTACCAATATAGGTAGACTAGTAACTGTTTCGAAAAAATTAACAGTTCATCTATGCATATTTTTGACAATTTGGAGGAAAAGAACTTTAAAGGACAAGGAATAAAATGATCAAAAGTTAAAACTGTTGTTCATTTGTGTTCTTTTTTATTGGGTTAGCTTGTATATAAGAGAAGGTTCAATGCCTTTGTTTGATTTTGTAGAGTGGGTTGGGTCTTCTTAAGTGGCTTGGGGATTTTTTATGCACTATTTTGAGGCTTTCCTTTTGGTGCTAATTGTATGCGTTTTATGTACTTTGCTGCACATTTTTTCTATTATTAATTTATACATATGTTTTTTTACGTATAAAAAAATATTCGTTTAAGGTTTGCCTCTTTACGTGGTTTGCAACTTTGAACATAAATCACATTATTAACCACCTTAATCATAGAGATACAGTACTCTCCATCAGTGTGTTGTTTTGATGAATTACCTGACCAATTTTCTGTTTACTTCCAATGTGGTCCCTAGTTGTTTATCATTTCAAAATCATTTGATTGAATTTTTTAAGAATATCTTTTTGAAGGGGTTAGTAGAAAGATGTTTGAATGACTAGTAAAATATGATTTTCGGTAAGCTCTGTGGCCTTGGGAATGACTTGCTCTCATTTGTTGTTGTTTCCTTTTTCCTCTTTGGATTAGCTAGAACTTGGATCCTATTTGCTCTCTTTTTGGTTAAAATATCTGTTAATAAAGTTCCAATCAAGGTGAGTTAGTTTTCAGGTAGCGATCAAGGTGGATTAGTTTTCTGGAAATTAATGTTGTATTGAAGTGTCTTTTTTTAAGTGTACTTCATACATTGTGGATTTTCTATAACATAAACATTGCAGACTAGTGCCTCTATTGGATCATGTCATTCATGTTGTGATTTTTGTAACTTATAGGGTGCAATTTAATCTGTTTTTGTAACTTAGAAGTTGTTATGAGGCCTTCTGGTAAAAGTACAAAGGAGATTAGATATCATAAACCTTGTATTTCAGGCAGAGGAAAGTGGATGGTTGTAGAAAACATGGCAAGGTTTTTGTCTGTTTCCATATCATATTTGGTTCTAAAGGTAACAATGTTGGACCAACTCATTCATTTTTATCTCGTTCTTTTTCTCTTGATCATTATGTTGACATCTCTGTTCTTTTGGATCATTTTAACCATTGATTCAGTTTTTAGTTTGGAAAAAGGGTTAGGAAGTATTTTTTCCATGGTCTTTTGACATATAGAGCTACAACTAGGCCTGTAGACATTGGAATCATAACAGTGATTGCAAAGTCATATATTTTAGATCTTGTAAATTTTATCATAGGTAAATTGGCTTATACTATGATATTTGAACATGGATGTGAAAGTTGTGCATTTTTTCTAAGGCTTGTGATGCCTGTCTGTTTTGTAGTATCAGAGTTCATTATGTCCAGTGATGCATTTCCAATGAAAAATTTAATTGTTAAAGAATAAGAAATTTCTAGAGTATGACTCTGTTTTGCATTAGATTTCCATAATGGTTCATTTCCTATGAAAAATTGCCTTCTCAAAGAATGATATTTGGTGAATAACTCCACATTTAGTATGGGATTTCCATAATCTCTAGAAGTGATTTTTTTTTTTTTTTTTTGAAACCGTGGGAAGGAATTTTGAAATTTTGTTACCTAAGTGAAATCTTTATGAAACTCGCACTTAATGAAGCTTCTATTTCATAATGACCATTCACCAACAATTTTGTGACTGCTTCAAGTTTCAAACACCAAAATGAGCCTATTGCCACCTGTTTCTATGACCATCACATAAATGCCACCACAGTTGCCCCATCATTACCACTCGCACCATGCACGCACAATCACCATCATTTTCATTTTTAGGACCCTACCACACCCACCATTACCACTACTGCAAGTGTTGCTTCCTCTAAGTGTCACACTGTCACTACTACTATTGCCACCAACACAACAATGCTCTTGACACCATACCATCTCCATTTTTATTGATTACTATGGATATCAGCGCCTACTCCACATGTACAACTACCTTTTAAACATTTCCAACTTCTAATTGTTTCTGCTCTCTATGCACTGGATTGTTGATATGTTATAGATGATCTCTCATGTTACATATTTTATCATAAAATAATACATTTAAATATAATAGAACTTTTTTCCTTGTCTCCAAGGCTTTAAGGGGTTTTTTAGTATTTATCTATGATAATTTGTACCTCTATAAATTCAGCATTTAATGTCTTCATCTATAAAATCTCTAGAGACATTCCTAACAAACGGCTTCATTTTTTCCTTAGGCGGTAGACACTGCCAATTGGGGTAGTTAACCTCAAAATGGGCAGTGTATACCGGCTGCATAAATTCTAGATTGGTTATACAAGCGGTCGACCGATTAATGTTGAGAAAAAAATGAGGTGCAAATGTTTTATGGTGTGTCCTGGTTGAGTAAGCAGGACAAGAAGCCTAACTGTAGATGGACAATGTTATTGAAAAAGTTAAGAGTAAAATAGCAATTCACTCATCTGTGAGAAGCTCATTAAACCTCACTCCTAAGTTGCTTCCTACATCCTTTAAAAGGTTAGAGTTTTGAATAATGAAGCATCTAAGTTAGCTTAATTTAGAAATTTAAATTACTTTTGGATTAATTTTTCCATCTTATGCAAAATCTGTGTCAAATTGTCAAAGATCAATGGAAATTGATACTCTAACGTCTATTTTAACGACATAAAATTGTTTTATTTTGGCTTTACTCATGCCTCATGCTAAACCTTTTCTCTTTTAGCTTAGGAATTGAATATTATGGTATTAGCAGCAATAAGGAATGGTATCAAAGATTACCGGTCGACCTGTAATGAAGCGGTCTCAATTGTTTTCGTGCTGCTAGCCACTGCCACTTTTAGTGCTTTCTTATAGTAAAATTGGCAATGGCTGGCGATAGAGAAAATGTTCCAACCAATCTAAGTTTAGCGGTGACCGGTAAAGCTTCAAAATTCTAGTGTTTTAAAAATTCATTATACTAATTTTTTCTTATGATATTAAATTTTAAAATTTATACTAATTTCTCCAAATGTATTAAATAGGTTAATTTCAAAACTAAGGTACAATATTGAAAAATTTATATGCAAGTTATTTATTGTTTGTACCCATAGAATTCTTGATTTGTTTGAAGTTTTAAAATTTTTTGAGATCTCATATGATTTGGATATTATTTAAATAATCTCATTACAATTAGGGGGTGTTCAATGGTGGCTCTGAAAAATCAAAATCCAAATATATGAAAAAAATAGTAAGGGTACTATCAATGTGAGGAATGCTCACATTCCTTGTACCCTCCCAATTCTCCAATTCTCCACTTCTTTGAAGTTTTTTTTAAAAAAAAAATTGGGATCTCATATGGCTTGGATCAAATTTAAATAATCTCATTACAATTAGGGGGTGTTCAATGGATGCCCGAAAAAATAAAATCGAAAAATATGAAAAAAAAAAATAGCAAAGGTACAAACAATGTGAGGAATCCTTACATTCTTCATACTCCTCATTCTCTATTTCTTTGATGCTTTAAAAATGTTTAGGGATTCACATGATTTAGATATTGTTTAAATAAGTTCATTACACTTAGTGGGTGTTCAAATGATGCCTAGAAAAATCAAACTCAAAAAATACTTAAAAATTAGAAAGGATATGAAGAATCCCCACATTCTTTGTACCCTCCTCATTCTCTACTTCTTTGAACTTTTAAAAAAAAATTAGGACTTCGTATTGATTTGATATTGTTTAAATAGGTTCATTATACTTAGTGGGTGTTCAAATGATACCTGAAAAAATCAAACTTCAAAAATACTAAAAAATTAGAAAGGGTACAAATAATGTGAGAAATCCTCTCATTCTTTGTGTCCTCCCCATTCTCCACTTATTTGATGTGTTAAAAAAATTTTGGGACTTCATATGACTTTGATATTTTTCAAATAGGTTCATTACACTTAGCGGGTGTTCAAATGATGCCCAAAAATATCAAACTCCAAAAATACTAAAAAAATTATAAAGGGTACAAAGAATGTGAAGATCCTCACGTTTTTCGTACCCTTCCCATTCTCCACTTCTTTGATATTTTAAAAATTATTTGGGACTTCATATGGCTTTGATATTTTATTTAAATAGATTCATTACACTTAGTGGGTGTTCAAATGATGCCCAAAAATATCAAACTCCAAAAATACTAAAAAATTAGAAAGGGTATGAAGAATGTGAAGATCCTCATGTTTTTCGTACTCTCCCCATTCTCTACTTCTTTGATGTTTTAAAATTTTTTTAGAACATATGGTTTTGATATTTTTTAAATAGGTTCATGACACTTAGTGGGTGTTCAAATTTGTCCGAAAAAATAAAACTCCAAAATATTAAAAAATTATAAAGGGAAATTCGTACCCTCCCCATTCTCTTTGAATTTTTAAAATAATTTTAGGACTTCGTATGGCTTGGATATTGTTTAAATAGGTTCATTACACTTAGTGAGTGTTCAAATGATGCTTGGAAATATCAAACTCCAAAAATATTAAAAAATTAGTAAGGGTAAGAAGAATGTGAGGAATACCCTCCCATTCTCCACTTCTTTAATGTTTTAAAAAAATTTTGGGACTTCATATGGCTTAGATATTGTTTAAATAAGTACATTACATTTAGTGGGTGTTCAAATGATGTCCGGAAAAATCAAACTCCAAATATACTTAAAATTTAGAAAATGTACGAAGAATGTGAGGATTCCTCACATTCTTCGTATCCTCCCCATTCTCCACTTCTTTCATATTTTAAAAAAATTTTGGGTCTTAATAAGGCTTTGATATTTTTTAAATAGGTTCATTATACTTAGTGGGTGTTCAAATGATGTGTGGAAATATCAAACTCTAAAAATATTTAAAAAAATTAGAAAGGGTACAAAGAATATGAGGAATCTTCACATTCTTCGTACCCTCCCCATTCTTCGCTTCTTTCATGTTTTAAAAATTTTTTGGGACTTCATATGACTTTGATATTGTTTAAATAAGTTCATTACACTTAGTGGGTGTTTAAATGATGCCCAAAAATATCAAATTTCAAAAATACTAAAAAATTAAAAATGTTTTGAAATCCTCACATTCTTCGTATTCTCCTCATTCTTCATTTCGTTGAATTTTTAAAATAATTTTGGGAGTTCGTATGACTTGGATATTGTTTAAATAGGTTTATTACACTTAATGAGTGTTCAAATGATACCCAAAAAAATTCAAAATCCAAAAATACTAAAAAAATAGCAACTGTACGAAGAATATGAGAAGCGCGCCTTCCCTATTCTCCACTTATTTGAATTTTTTTGGGACTTCATATGGCTTTATGATGTTCGGTTGATATATTCGTATATAATTCAATTTAAACTCTAAGAAGTAATTTATTCATATATTTCTCAATTAATAATTAGTATACAACTAATTTATTTTTAAATTAACATATATTTTAAAAAAATTATTTCTATTTTTTTTCCATTTTTTTTCACTTCATAAACCAATTATATTGTTTTTCACACTTCAAATATTCATCCAATTTTTTCAACAAATAATTTGAAGTTAAAATAAATTAAATTTACTTTTTCTTAATTTATAAATTATATCACCAAATTATTTTTAAAAAAATTTTGGTTTATTTTAAATTTAACTTTTATCTTTACCTCTTGGGTTTATCACTTTATGTTACAAAAACAAATAAATTACAATTTCTTTTTCCAAAATTTTCTTTATTTTTCTGCTTCAAAAAAAAAAATTCCCAAAAGGAAATAATTACATTAAACATGATTTTGTAATTGGTCATTGTAATAGATGTTAACAATGTGTGCTGCATGAGATTAATTCCCATGGCAACAGTTGGTAAGATTGGGTAACCTGAAAAATTAGTTTTCTTTAATTTTTTATTTGTCTTCCATGTCATGTGTATCTTAATCCTATTAACCTAAAAAGGTAGGTATGGTACTGGAAAGTGATTCTGTTACCCAAAAGTTCTCAAGTCTAGGGATTAGCTATAGCCAGTGATTAAAATAGGGAGAATTGTGTTTTGGGTCCAGCTGGGCCCAAAAATTAATAAAAGATCCTCATAAGTTTCATATTTAAGCTCAACACCTAAAGAAAGTCTACAAATTAAAAAGAAGGATATGAAACATTCAATTTTCCGAAAATGCCCTTTATTATCAAAAAGAAAAAGAAAACAACTAACTTCCCACTCTCTTTCATTATTTTTTTCCCTCTCTCTTTCATCATTCACCTTATCTTTTTCTCTCACATATTAATTGGTGGGACATGTAAATTAATTCCTTACTAGAAAGGTGTTACTATTTTCATCAATTATTTTTCTCCTAAAAACCATGCCTAATAAATTAAATATTGGAAATCAATGGTTGAAAATGATTATTACTATATTTTTAAAGTAAATATTTTTTAAACACCTCATAAATTTTTTTTTTTTTAACTTACAAAATATATAATAAATATTTTTTAAACACCTTAAAAATATTATTATTCTTTTTTATCCAATATATATATATATATATATATATATATATATAAGTATCTTTAAGGTTGTAGACAATTATTTGAATATTTTCTCTATTTTTTGGACAATACATTGATATTGTCTTAATATATTATTTTGTAACATGATCATCTTTTAACTAATAATGATAATTTTTAATTGAATAATGTATTATAACTTAATAATTTGAAAAATATTATAATACCCTTTTAAATCTAAAATAGATGTGGACTTGACATGGTTTAAATTATTAAAATATGATGTCATTAAGTCAAGCAAATGTATCATATTAAGAGATGTGTATGTAAATTATATCATAATTTTCTCTTTTTTTATTTTTTTTTCGTACATGATATCTTTTGTATAAAGTTTTGTAGATGAAAAATAACAAAATCTTTTGCTATATAAAGAGGTATAACAACACATTAAAATTGAAAAGAGAATATAATGGAACACAAATTAGAGGAAAATCACTTTAAATAAGGATATACTAGAAAACATATAAATGTAAGAAAAAACAAGTTTAGATGAAATTTAAAATAAAAAATCAAAGAAAATAAATTAAAAGTAATAATATAAAAATCGTAGAATCTTCAAAACTATAATTACAACAAAAAAAATTATTTTAATAACTTGACAATTTAAATTAATGATTTTTTATAAAAAAAAAAATTACAAATGTTACAAAGATAATTTTTTATCCTTTTTAATTCTATTTAAATATGAGTTTTTTAATATCTGCTGACATTATGTTTATAAAGGTAAAATAGTAAAAATATATATTTCATTCGGTTTACTTGTAATAAACACTTTAAATGTGATTAATTTTAATTTTATTTCCTATGTTTTAATTTTGGTAGAGAAGATCTAAATGATATAGTTTGGTAAAAAATATTCATAATTTTTCCTCAACAGTTATTATATGCTGTTTATATTGTCTTAAGTTATTTGAAACAATGACATTAATGTGTTATTCATTTATATTAATTTGATTTCACAAAAAAAAAAAGGTAATACCTAAATATTATGGTTAATTTTCCTTTATATAGGATGTATATGTAGTAAGAAAAAATATTGTTAAAACTACTTAAATGAAATATGCAATTACAATTTTTGGATGATGAAATTTAAAATTTCAAATTAAAACAATTTTTAGGTGAAGGAATGTGTGGGGGAAAAGTGTTCAATTCTTAGGTGACAAGAAAAAAAAAATTCAAAATTGATTAAAATCTTGCATAAATGATAACCTTGTACACCCTTGTATAATTAGTACATTTACCCCATACAATTAGTACATTGCCTTATACAGTGAGTGGAATACTCTTTTATAATTAGTGTATCACCCTTATATAATAGTGCAAATTTCATAAACAATTTATGGGTAATAAAGAAAATAAAGAAATGATTCAAAATCGACTAAAATCTTTCACAAATGGTAGCCTTGTACACCCTTGTACACTTAGTATATTTCCCTTGTACACTTAGTACATTTCCCTTGTACAGTTAGTGTAACATCATTGTACAATGGTGCAATATATCTCTCTTAAGTTGTGTATCCACATAGGTATATTAATCTTATTTCTAATAGTTTGGCTAACAAAATGGTGGATGAATTAGGATCAAATTTTTTTTACCCAAACATTATTACTAAGAAAAGTATCGAAATTTCCATGTGAAAGTTAAATAAATTGCATGACATAGGTATGCAATCTATGGGTGACAAGGAAAATGAAAATGTGATTCAAAATCGATTAAATTTTTTTATAAATGGTAGCCTTGTACACCCTTGTACACTTAGTACATTTTCCTTGTACAATTAGTGTAATACCATTGTACAATATATCTATCCTAAGTAATGTGTGCATGTAGGTGTGTTAACCATATTTCTAATAGTTTAACTAATAAAAGGATGGATGAATTAGGATTAGTTTTTTTTTTTTTCCCAAACATCATTACTGGAGAAAGTATCGGAATTTCCATATGAGAGTTAAATAAAGTGCATGACATGAGTATGCAATTTGTGGGTGACAAGGAAAATAAAGGAGTGGTTCAAAATAGATTGAAATCTTTTATAAATGGTAATTTTATACACTGCTTGTACACTTAGTACATTTCCCTTATACAGTTAGTAAATACTCTTGTATAGTGACACAAATTTCATATCCTCGTAGTGCATATATGTCTATATATGTATTAAACATGATTCTAGTAGTTTGATTAAAAAAATGACGAAAAACTTCAATCCAATTTTTTTATGAACATATTACATTTTTGTGAAAAAAAATATACAATTGACCAATTCCTTTATTTAATTGTGAACATATTATATTTTAAAAATAAAAAAGAATAATCAATAAATGAAATTTAATTCTTTTTATTATCTTAGTATTAAACAAGGTCTTCAATTTTCATTTTTTAAAATATTTTTCATTTTTTTAATTAAATGTATTTTCAAAAAGAGACAATATAGAAAATAAAAATAATTTTTAAAAATAAAAAAATAATAAAAATTAGAAAAAATATTTTAAAACCAAACTCAAACATAATTTATATAATTTTTAACTACTTGTTTTTATTTAAAATGAGTAAACATATCATTTAACCCTTTTGCATGAAAAAAAATCAATTTCTACTATACTATGTATTGATATAATTCATTTAATAAATACAAAAACATTTTAGTTGGATATTTAAAATAAAAACTCTTCATCTATCCTCTTTCTCTCTTTTTCTTTTTTCTCATTTCAATAAATTTTCAATTAATTCAAATCATTAAAAAAATTCCTTAATAAACAAATTTGGAACATTCATATAACTTATTACAAAAGTCTATGTTCAAAAAATTATTAAAATATGGAAGGAAAAAGATTAAAAAAAAAACTTTAAACTTTTTATTTTATAATAATAAGAAAAAAAAACTTTAAAATACTTTTTAGTATAAAAGAAAAAAAATAATAAATATATTTATTTTAAATAGTGTTTTAATCATTAAATTATTTACTTGTAAAATGTAAAAAATAATTTTTATTCATTTAAATTAATATTTTTTTCAAAAGTATGTTCCAAAATAATTTTTGAATCATTAATATAATTTTTATTTATTTATAATTTAAAAATGGAAAATAATGCTGATTTTTCAATTATTTTTAAAGGAGTTTAAAAAATAATGAAAAATAAAAAAATGATTAAATAAAGGAGAATTTTATGGATGGGGCATGTAAAGGTGGTGGTATAAAGACAAAATGATGGGTGTAAGTAAAAAAGGGTATTTTTGTCTATTCCAACCTTATATCCTTGTAATCAATTAAAGGTGTTTGGAGGATCTTTTATTAATTTTTGGGCCCAGCTGGGCCCAAAACACAATTCTCCCATTAAAATATGGTGTTTGAAGATTGCATGGATTTATCGGCGGTCAACACAATTAAAGCTTAAAATTGAGTTATTTTCTTACTATTGTTAAGGGGATTCAAACCCAAAATATGGTATTTCGAGATTGCATGGATATATCGACGGTCAAAGTGGTCAAAGCTCAAAATTAAGTTATTGGAGATTGCATGGATATATTGGTGGTCAACGTAGTCAAATCTCAAAATTGAGCTATTTTTACTATTTTCTTAGCACTGTTGAGGGGATTCGAACCCAAAATATGGTGTTTCGAGATTGCATGGATATATCGGCAGTCAACGTGGTCAAAACTCAAAACAAGTTCAATTAGCATTGTAGGTACCACGAGGCAAGTTTGCCCTTTGTTAAATAACATGCACCAAACATATATATATCAAAAGTTAGGATATAAGCAAAATATTTTTTTAAAAAAAAATCATTTAAATAACAAATTAATTATAATTATTTTATAATTAAATGAAAATTTTTCATTTAATTGATTAGCAAAAATATAAAAATGGTCATAATAATTTTTTTCACAGTGTTTTTAATATTATTAATATATTAATTAAATATTAAAAAATTATACATTTATCATCATTTATTTTATATTATATCTAATTTTAATATTAAATATATTTTAAAATTAAACATATTATAATTAAATATCACAATATTATCATCAAATAATATTTGATATAATTTAATAATCAATGTACACTTATCAAATTTATATATTTTATTGACACGTACAATATTTATATATTGATTTCTTCAACAAAACAACTTTAAAATGTCTATTATACTTCTAATTTCATTTCTAAGAGTTTTATTTTATATTTTTATAAGTTTTAATCAATTTTAGGTCTATCAATATTTTGTATTAAAATATTCGTAAATATATCTCCAACATATCCAATAGATCTTCATATATCTGATATATCCGTAAAATCGAAATATCGATATATCCGTGATTATCGATATTTTCATTAGGGGTGACAATAGGTTAGGTTTGGAACAAACCAACCCTTATCCCATTTTCAACTTAATTATATAATTATTTTCTATTCTCATCCCAAAACCGATGTTAGGCAAATTAATGTGTTCCCATCCCCATTCAACAAAATGCTCTTTTCTGTCCTTGCAACTTAGGGTCAATATCCACCTTAGAGGCATCCCTTTCTATATATATATATATATATATATATATATATATATATATATTTTAAGAATTGAAATGGAGTTTTCAAATAAAGAAATTTAATCAAATAAATTTGTTATCTTAATATTAGTATTTATTATTAACTTTTTAAACTCATACATGATCAATGCATATTATATTCCCAATTAATGTCTTTAATTTTATTGTACATATATTATTTTATTGAATATTGAGTATACACTTTTAAAATTCATATTTCTTATTAGTTCACATTATATTATTACTCAATGTTCACAAATTTTATCATATGCGTACGTATTATTTTCTTAAAAACATAATTTTAACACACACGCGTACACACACATATGATATTTTTGTAAAACCCAACCATCAATGTTCTAATTTTTTTTTAAATAATTTCATTCTTGGTTATCTCTCTTTATATAATTGGTTTTTTTTTTTTTTTATGTTTAGTCCTATTATTCCAATAAATTGGTATCAAAATCATAATAAATAAATAAAAAATGACAAGGAGATGCAAGTGAGATTTATTTATTCTCAAAGACTGATCCTCAACTTAATAAAGATATATAATGAAGATATTTGGAATATCAAAACAAAAACTTTGCTTGATTTTTAAAATATGATGGTTAAAGCAATGAGATGTGAGTTCATGGGGGATTAATAATTCTATGAATTATTTGTGGTAAGGTCAATGATACTATGAATTTGATTTTGTTTGACTTGTGACACACTTTCCTTGATTTGTGGCATCAATATATCATTGTAATTAAGTTAGTTCTATTTCATTGTAACATGGATATCTTACAATCTATCATAATCATATCTTCAAAAAAGAAAATCCAATTCCTATTCCTCTTCTATTATTTGGTGTCGTGTACTCTTTTTCTTCTTTCACCTTCTCCTATTATTTGGTATCGTGTACTCTTTTGACCTTCTCCTATTATTTGGCATCGTATACTTTTTTTCTTCTTTCACTTATGTCATGTACTCTTTTTCTTCTTTCACTTATGTCATCTATATATCACTTATTTTATCAAAACTTTTCTTACATCATTTTCAAAAGATAATAACAAAAACATAATTTTACATATTTTTAAATGTACATACCAAGATGCCAATTGAGTCTATCATTCTTAAGTGTCGTAGTCACCAGTTACGATATTATGTTTTAGGTCAAAAATATAGTTAATGATTATGATTTTTTAGATTTAAAAAAATCTAAAATCATAATTATCAATTACAACATATAAAAATAAATAAGTTTTCGACTTAGTATATGTTCATATCATTGAGAAATACTAATTTAAAAATTATTTTATTAAAAAATTTCCTACTACCACAACATCAAAGTTTCTCCCTGAATTTTGGATAAAGGGAATTTTCTTGGCAGGGTGTATATACGGTTGAGAAATTGCTCCTCACATCTTCACTTGTCGAGTTAATCTCCAAAATGACTGTCAATTATTGGATATGACATTCATGCATGTGAACACCTCCCTGTCGTTGTCTCGCATGAAGTATTTTCAATGCATGAAGTTGCTATCCACACTCGTGAATCATGAAAACTAGGATTTTGCTTTTTCATCATGGCCCGAAAATATCTATTTCCTTTATATTTTGACGTAATAAAGGGCTTTTTCTTTTTTATTATAATACTAAAAGATTGCTTCTTGATTAAAAAATATTGAAGAAACCTTTTTTTTTTTTCTCATATTTAGGTTTAAATATTTTTTATTTATGTTTTATTTTATTTTATCAAATCTCTTTTTCTTTTAATACTATAATTTAATTAATTTATATATATTTATATTTTATCATTTTATTTTTATGAAAGAAGTTAATTCGGTGTCCTGAGATAAGAGCATTTTCACATAAAATTTCGAAAAGAGAGATGAGTGGAAAATAATTCTTAACTACTAGGTTTTATTTATACCACCTTGAATTATTTGATGGACTCGATAT
This sequence comes from Vitis rotundifolia, assembly GCA_030254885.1. NCBI lineage: Eukaryota > Viridiplantae > Streptophyta > Magnoliopsida > Vitales > Vitaceae > Vitis > Vitis rotundifolia. The sequence goes on along the minus strand of CM058162.1, from coordinate 6,028,973 downwards.
TATTTTTAGTTAAAATATCTAATAAAAGACAAATAAAATTTTGGATTAATATTCAACAAATAAATAGAGAAAAGGCAAATTATGAATAAGTGACTCAACCTATAACCTTTCAAATCAAGTTCAAATAATATATTGAAATACTAATTTTCTTAAAAGCTTAAACTTATGGAATTTGAGTTTGATATGTATATCATACTTTTCTTAACATCTCTCTCATGGGGTTTTGCGTGTCTTTTTTTTTTTTTTTTTTTTTCCTTTTTCCTTCCTAAAATGTTCCTATTATATTACAATGATGCCCGAAGAAATTTAGGAATCTTGAATTTTTCCAAATGTAAAAGGAAATTACCAATGACTCCATGCATGTACAAACAGTGGAAATGGGGCCGGCTTGTGTTTCACATGCACACAAAGTCAAGTCAATATATACAAAATAATAATAACTAAAATTATGAAATAAAATAAAAAGGACAGAAATTAGCACATGAAAATGATGGTGGACCCAAGTTCCCTATGATAAAATGTGGTTCTAGCTTGACCCCTCCTAAGAATTTCACACTTAACATGAAGTATTAAAGTTTATCATTTAAAAGGTAAGACAAAACTACAACTTTATTACATGAATATAAACGAATGAGTCAGATGTTAGATGAACTTTTAAAGTTTAAAATATGACCATAAATGAATGACTCACACCTTATCTGAAGTTTGAAATTCATCGTACTAGGAAAGGACATGGTAAAACTTCTTCATATGTGATGATATTAAGAATCAATAACATTTGTTGGATCCATATAATTTAATGATCTAGGTCTTATTCAAAGTCATTATTTGTGTAACCCAAATAATTTGGGGACACGTTTGGTGCACAATGAAAGATAATATTAAGAGTTATTATTTCTTTTATCCATATAATTTAATCAATTTAGCTTTAACCACTTATTATAATGACAACAAGTGTCAAATTTTTTATGACATTCCATATTACACCTCATGAGTCTATTCTAAAAACCATCATTTGGGTGGCTCATTTATGAGCTTAAAAACATCATTGTTACACCTCCAACTAATTGATTTACATGGTTAAGTCATTATTAATTAATAATTTAAGTTTTTAAATTAAGTTAGTAGCATAATATGATATTAAAGTCTTATTTTGTGAAAATTTGTTTTTGAATCAAATTAGTAGTTTAACAATTTTAAATTGTTAACCTAATTGTGATTAAACTAATAATTTAACGGGTTTTAAAGATGAAAGGAGATTACAAAATAGAATAAAATAAATTTGATTAAAAGATGAGTTACAATAATCTTCAAAACTAAATTTTATAACATCTCTAAGAAAATTTGACTATTAAATGATTGATTATAAATTATAAATATATTTCTTAACTAAATAATCTACTATTCTATTTGCTTTGACAATCATAAAATATTTAGATCCTAAAATAACTTTTAAATATCCTCCATTTATAACATAATAAAAGTATAAATATTACTCTTTTTATTATAACAATCTATAATCATACTAATAGACGATTTTAAATCAAGTCTACTTATCTCTTGAAATCTATTATACGTATAATCTAAGTAACTTTTTCCCCTATTTTATATACTAAATCATAATGTTTTTATTGCATGTGATATATAAAAAGTGATTATTAATATTAATTGTAGTAATTAATTTATAAATAATGATTAGGGTAACCTAGTAGGTAAGGACTAGTCCAACCATATCGCTATTGATATGTCACTCTATTGATTGCATGTGATATAGAAAAAGTGATTATTAATATTAGTCATCACAATTCATTAATAGAGAAGGATTAGGGTAAACTAGTAAGGTAAAGTTTTTAATTACATATGCCTAGACCCTAACCTAACCATATGAGACGTTTGTATATATTTCACCCTTCTTTTAATACCCAACACCCTAACCTGACCGAATGACACATTTATACATATTTCACCTTTTTTTAATGCTTGTTTTTCACGTTTGTATTGTATATCCTGACAGCTCATGTGATATTTTTAGAAAATTGCTCTAAAATTGGCCTTCTTTTTTTTTTCTTTTTTTTTTCTTTTTTTTTTTTTTTTGTTTTGGTGTCCTGTGGGAAAGTTCCATCTCTACTCGTGGGTCCATTTTCTCTCGAAGTTAGGATTTTGAAACCTGACTATGATGATGTTGGAACCTCCATTTTGGTGACTATACCTGCAGCGACGTGCCAATATCCAACTCCTATAAATAGATGCCCAACCATGGCCATGATCAGCATCTCACCATTAGTTTTTCCAACGAGCCAAGACCTTGATACATTCAGAAATTTCCCAATTTCTCGGAAAACAAACCATTGCAGAGCCACTGCCATGGCAGTACTCCACCTCTTCTACTTTCCCAAACAATGCTTTTTGACCCATAACTTGCCTGGACATCCCATGAAGAAACCACCCCGCGGCACTAGTCCACAAATTCGATGTTCAGCGACTGAACAAAGTTTCTCTCCAATAACCGAGAGTCGACGATCAGCGCATTACCAGCCCGCCTTTTGGAGTTACGACTTTGTGGAGTCCTTGAAGAAGAGGGTGATCAATTACATCTATATCTCATTATATGAATTTAATTAATTATCATCAACTACGTATTTTATTTATTAATTACTACGATTAATTCTGTGTCTCTCAGGAGGAAATATGTGATGGCAGCGTAAAGGAGCTGGAGAAAATGTACGAGGACAGAGCGAGGAAGCTGGAGGATGAAGTGAAGTGGATGATGATCCATGAGAAGAGTGCAGAGCCATTGACACTTCTGGAATTTATTGATGACATTCAACGGTTAGGTTTAGGGCATCGGTTTGAGAATGATATAAAGAGATCCCTTGATAAAATATTACTATTGGAAGGATCTAATGCAGGGAAGGATGAGAGTCTTCATCACACTGCTCTCAGATTCAGGATCCTCAGACAACATGGCTACAAAGTCTCTCAAGGTACCCTAATGGATAAGCTAAAACAGACACATGTGGCTGTCATCCTTTTCATTTATTGTATCTGTAAAAACAATTTGACTAACTAAACATGGTTTTGTTTGAATTTACAGAAGTGTTTGAGGGTTTTACAGACCAGAATGGACACTTCAAGGCATGCCTTTGCAAAGATGTGAAAGGAATGTTGAGTCTTTATGAAGCTTCATATCTCGCTTCGGAAGGAGAAACCCTCCTACACGAGGCTATGGCTTTCTTAAAGATGCATCTTAAAGACCTTGAGGGAACCATGGACAAAAGCCTTGAAGAATTAGTGAATCATGCCATGGAGCTTCCATTGCACCGCCGAATGCCAAGATTAGAAGCTAGATGGTTTATTGAATCATACAAGAGAAGGGAAGGTGCGGATGATGTTCTACTTGAACTCGCAATGCTAGACTTCAATATGGTGCAATGGACACTCCAAGACGATCTTCAAGATATGTCGAGGTAAGGCCAAATCTAAAACTAGTTTTCAAAATTTACTAAAAGGAGAAATTCCTAAGTAGACATTAGGTATAGACACATTTTAAAGCCATAAGACTTAAAAGAACTAATTCTCTCTCTCATGGCATGGTATATATATATAACTCAAAAAAACTTTCTAGAGATAATGTTCATAAATTCCCTTATGTAGAAATTTGGTTTTTGCCTTTCTGTCATTTAGGTGGTGGAAAGACATGGGCCTAGCAAGCAAGTTGCATTTTGCTAGAGACAGGTTGATGGAATGCTTCTTTTGGACTGTGGGGATGGCTTTCGAACCGGAATTTAGCAATTGCCGGAAAGGACTAACAAAAGTGACTTCATTTATAACTACCATTGATGATGTATATGATGTATATGGTTCGGTGGATGAACTAGAGCTATTTACGGATGCCGTCGCAAGGTTCGTACTGCAAACTCTGCCCCCTCATACCATATATTATGCTTAATTTCTGTTGTTCTTTTACTAATCTCAAATATGGTCTAATTGCAGATGGGATATCAATATGGTGAATAACCTCCCAGGCTACATGAAATTATGCTTCCTAGCACTCTACAACACTGTCAATGAAATGGCCTACGACACCCTCAAGGAACAAGGACACAACATCCTACCTTACTTAACAAAAGCGGTATATATGTATAAATATATAGACATTGATCCTTAGAAATATAAACGCGTACTTCAGAATTTTTTTAATTGTTGTTATGGATGTTACTGATCTTGTAACATCTGATTGTTTTTCAGTGGGCTGACTTATGCAAAGTATTCTTAGTAGAAGCAAAATGGTGCCACAAGGAATACACCCCAACCTTTGAGGAGTATCTAGAGAATGGATGGCGTTCAGTATCAGGGGTTGCTATACTAATTCACGCCTACTTCTTAATGAGTAAGAATATCACGAAGGAGGCACTGGAGTGCTTGGAGAACGACCATGAACTCCTACGTTGGCCGTCTACTATTTTTCGGCTTTGCAATGATTTAGCTACTTCAAAAGTAGGCAAATTTAAGAATCCATCTTCACACTCTAATCTAATTCAACTTACTTTGTTATATTGATGATATTTTTGGTTGTTTGTAATCCAGGCCGAGTTAGAGAGAGGTGAAAGTGCAAATTCAATCTCATGTTACATGCACCAAACTGGCGTCTCTGAGGAAGATGCTCGTGAACACATGAAAAATTTGATTGATGAAAGCTGGAAGAAGATGAATAAAATTCGAGAAATGGATTCTGATTCTCCTTTTGAAAAACCCTTCGTGGAAACCGCTATCAACCTTGCGCGAATTGCCCAATGTACATACCAGTATGGAGATTCCCATGGTGCTCCAGATGCCAGATCAAAGAAGCGGGTCCGGTCACTGATAATTGAGTCAATCCCCATGACTCTGAAGAAATAAAAGCCTGTGAATATGTACAGTACCCTCTCTGTTCAAGACTTGACAATGACCTCCGTGGGGGTTGCACATGCCATTGTTACCATTCAAAGAACCTATGGTGAGAAAAATTGATGTGAGATGTTTATGAATTTCTCTCAATTTTAGTGAGGGTTTGATGCATGTTCTCAAAGATGCTGTCAATGACTGTCGGTGTTGACGACAATGATAGGTGATTTTGATTTGAACCTCCGAGCTCGCCGTGATGAATGCGCTCCATAACATAGCTTCTGGTTGATAATTATTTTTAAAATAATTTTTTGTTCTTAAAAATAATAAATAAAATATTTTAAAAAAATATTTATTGTTAACGTTTACATTTCAAGTTTTTAAATAAATTTTTATTATATAAAACATTAAATAATGGTTTCAAAAAACTATGGTTTAGAATTGATTTAAAAAGCGCGACAAGAAATATAATGGTTGCATACATCCATGCCCATCACATTGCTTGCACTTTTGATATTGGATAAACAACCATTAGTAAATATAAAGGCAAGTCAACATTTCTTTATAGCCTTCTAATTAAAAGGGTGGCTATTCATATCAGTTTCCCATTTTCCGAATGATTGTAGATGTGATAAGACACTACCTAAGTTGGACAAAAATGGGATGTGACATGCAAGCATCCGAACACCCAATAGCGTGTGACATCTAGCTAGCCCCACGTTTTAATGATTTCAGACCCATTCGAGGACAGTTACGCAGAATGCGGCATCCAAAAAAAAGCTGTCATCTACCTTGCCAACTATTCAATGTTCCTGGATATCTCCTACAAATATCTTAGAGTTGCCATGGAAAATATCTTTGATAGGATGCAACACTCTTGAATCATGACTCCATAGCTCAAAGGTCAAGTTGACTATAGCCGAAACTCCATCCCAAATTAAAGATCATTTGCACAATCCCAAGTAGAAGTGATTGCTGTTTCAAAATTCAATTCTAACTTACTAAAGGTTGATTCAAGGGGGACTAATAGAATCAAAAGCAGTTTTTTAGTTTCTATTTCATTGATTATCCATAAAAATGATTACGGTAACAATGCAATTATTAAAAATATTTACATATTATTTTTACAGATTTTACTAGAATCATTTTCAAACAAATTCGAAAAAATTGAGGAAGATATGAATAAACTTGCCTTTGGGTTTCGTTAATTTAATATGTATTGATTGGTTTATTAGTCGATTAATTTTTTTTTATTTGCATCTCATTGATAAACCTTTACAGTGACACCCCATACCCACATGTGAAAAAAGATAATATGGATTGATATCCAATAAAGGTGGCATAAATTCACGTGTTTTATCAAATCAAGTTTCGATACCATATTGAACAACTAATTTTCTTAAATTATTAAGTTTGCAGGATTTGAGTTCAATATGCATACTATACTCTTTAATGCTCACATCCAAACATCCTTTTTAAAATAAGTACACAAGTGAAATTTTCAAATTAAGATTATATTTATCACTTGGCTTTTGAGTTTTCAATTATTAGTGTTTTGAAAATTGGATCGGACCGATCAATCCAATCACTGAAATTTTTTCAAACTAAGATTATATTTATCACTTGGCTTTTGGGTCTCCAATTATCAGTGTTTGGATTGGTCAAACCAGCTCATAACCAAATTGGACTTAAAAAAAAAATTCAAACTAAGATTATATTTAACACTTAGCTTTTGGCTCTTCAATTATCAGTGTTTTGAAAACCGGATTGGACCGACTAGTCCAATTATGGACCTTTTCGATCCGGTTCAATCATAGGTTCAAACAGGCCCAACCCGCCTCCCTCCCTTTTTACATTAAAAGGGCCTAGGGCCCAATTAAACAATTTTCATTTAAATGTTTAATGTTTTCACCTCAAAATCCCACCTAAAAGATTTGAATGTTAGATCTCAAAGTCATTAAATAGTTTGAGACACCACAAGATCTACATTCAACTTGATGCTTTATATAGCAAACAAAAGAAATATATTTTTTACTAAAGAAATTATAATATTAAATAAAAATAATATAATATTTTAAAAAATTATAAAATGAGTTAAAAATAATAACATAGTTGATTTTGAATTGCCTTGAATTGGTAGTGTCAAAGATGATGTTTTAGATTTCGAAAATATATCACCACATAGGTTTTTCTTTTCTTTTCTTTTCCTCTAGTGGGTTGATGCCAAGTCGCAGTAACTTAGCTATTGAACAAGCCAGGGCTATTTTCTTCCCATGGATGAGCCCATGGCCCAATTACAGCCCAGGCGTAGTCTCTCATATTGAGCCCAATCCCACTGAAAGCAGCTAAACAACATTGGAAACAACATCCCTCTATTGGAATTCCAACATGAAAGCATTAGAGTATTATGGGGATGTTCTTTAATAACGCAAATAAGTTTAGACCCACTACCATATGGGGCTTTGGAGTAGGGGATGAGTGGCGTCTAAGGGAAATGCTTTTGGGCTATTGTCTCTCCATTAATGTTCTCTAGGTTGTAGCAAAACACAACCATTTCATCACTCTCTTAATTTCCATGCCTCCCCCCTCCCAAAAAAAAATGCAGTGCCCAAGACATTAAACTAAGCCTCACATTAAACCCTGACTTAGAGCCAACTCCACATGGATTGCAATCTTCATTTCTAAGTCAATTTCTTGTCACATACGCGATGTTTTCTCGCAAATTCTTTGACTCTTTTGTCATAGAACAAAGTCATTTAGCGTAATAATACATTTCAACGAACATAACCCAAGTTTAGCGTTTGACTTCTGAGTTTAATAGTAGAAGAAATAGAAGTAATTATTATCGTATTATAGTGATTTGTATAAATAGATTATAGGTAACTTGTTCTGTTTTGGGGGCTGCACAATAAATACTAAGTGGTTTAGGCACAGGGCCACAAGGCTTAATGCTGCTGGTGATTTAGGTGGTTTGCATACGGACCACAACCGCTTTCTGCCTCCTTGCTCTTCAGCAAAGCCTGGATTTGATCAATGCTGCGTCCATTCAGTTGAAACATCTTCATGGGCTTGCTCAGTTCCTCCTCATTATGGGATCAATGCTGCATCCATTCAGTTGATGCTTCTGGGCATGGCCAGTTCTGAGTCATTGTAGGGAGCAAGGTCAAGCGTACACTGCCATATGCTTCTGTGGCCTGCATATTAATTGTGTTTATGAATGCTGCCTTGGTAAGCCCCACATGTTTGTTGTTTACGGCTTTGTCGGTTCAGTTGGGAGTCGTGTCAGCAGGCTGAGAATAGGTGAGAATATTCGTTAGAAGCATCATTCATATATTGATAAGTTGGGGAACATGCATCTTACCAAGGTAATGTTTCAACTGTAAGGATGAATTCAAGGGAACCCAATTGCTAAATTATGTAGTTTTCCATGGCCTGAAAGCTCGTAGAAGCAACCAAAACAGCTCTAACGAAGTAAAAGATCCAAAGAAATCTCCATCTTCAGTAAGTAGGTTCCACGCCATGTGGTCCCTTCTATACTCAAATTCAATATCATTCTTTTCTTTATCAGCTACTAGACAACTAGGATTTGTTTTGACCTTATCATTCCGCCCGAACCCGAAACCATAAGACAAAGTTAATTAGTACTGACATCGCATATATATTGCCCTTATATGAGAGCGACAAAGAAAGGACTTAAGCAGCAGAGAGAATAAAGAGATGCCATTCATATAAAGGAACACACATTGTTTTCTTTCTCTGTATCTGTACAGCCAATACGTGAAATCTTTGTTGAAGAAACGGCTCTGAACCAACTTTAATTTTGTAGAAAAGGAGAAAAACTATTACAAACACAAACCAATTTCTCATTCTGTACATATAATAAATAAGAGAAAAAGAAACGAAAGGGTCGAGCAAAATTTCCATCATGAACAGAGCTTGGGCAAGGATATGGCATTGCTATGGCTGGTGGTTTTTGACTTCATGATTTTTGCCATCTGGGTTTGCATTTTCCGACAGGCTTTCTCCAATTCCATCACCCTCCATTGCATTCCCTGCAAATGTGCTCTCAGCCTCTCATTATCAGCAGAAAGATCAAGTTTTCCAGCATAAAGCACAATTTGTTCTTGGGAATCATCTTTTGCTCCCCTGCTTCCATTTGAGGAGATACTACAAGGGGAATCTGTGAAAGATCCTGAATGGTTGGTCTCATGGAGTAAACTTTTGAGCTTGGACTGCTGAGAGACGAGAGCTTGAACAGCGGTTTTTGATGGGAATTTTGTATTCTGAGCAAGATGCATGCAAGCTTCAGATGAGAGTTTGTCATAGTTCAATGTACAACAGATCTTCATCTTCTCTTCTTCGGATAGTCCTGCATGCACCTGTTCAAAAACCCGATTCAGTCCTAAAGTTTGAAGTCATGTCTTCCAAATTAAAAGCCATAAAACTTTTTGATCCAGAAAAAAATTGTTGAAAGCAGTGCATTACCTCTAGATACATGCCCATGGCACGATAGATTCCATCATAAGACTCTCTGGCAGAACCAGGCAAAGCTGAGGTGAGGGCGATGAATTTTGAAGGTTTCAGACTACGATCAGGAGCTACTTCTGCTATGTACAAGTCCACCAAGCTAGCAACTCTTCTGAGACGAACTGGAGAAATTTTACTGATCCCCCTACGAAGAAATGCTTTCAAAAATCTTAGAACAAGATTCACATCATATAAATAGTTGGAGCCATGTGGAGATGGAACAAGCAGATTGTCTAGTGCTGCTTGATCAATCTGTGAGCCAATCATACTCTCCAACTTGTTCCTACAACCTTTGCTTATGTTTAAACTTAGAGCAACTCGGAGAATCCCAAATAAACTCTTACAAGAAACAGAACTCTGATCAAGAAAGCAAAACAAATCAACGACACTTTCAGTGATTTTGCGCTTCTCAACAGATGTAGCAGTGACAAATTTAGACTTCTGGTAATAAAAAAGAAACCTACTGATAATGGCATGGTCATATTTCCGGGAAAGCATGGACTTTACCACCATTTCAACCAAATTAGGATTCAAAACCAACAGATCTTCAAACCACCAGGTTACTCTAGAGAAGCTGTTTTTCAAACTCTCAGTGCTTCTAGTGTCACAAGAAAACCGAAACCCAGAGCTATCTGGGGAAGAATTAGATGGATATGGACTTGCTTCACTGCCACTGGCCAATGCCACTCTTCCAATGAGGGAATCCAAACATTTTTGAAGTATACCAGAAGAATTTGCAACTGGAGGTAAATCTTGGCACTGCTTCAAAGCTACCAAAAGCTCAGACCATGACCAATAGCTGATCTGTTCAAGCGATTTCTCAGTTTGTTCAAGCAAATTATGCCGTCTAGACACCGACTCGTTCATTTCCATGAAATGTGCAGCACAATTTAGGAGGGCAATGTTGGAGGGGTTTATCTCTATGATGCCATTGTTGTAGCAGAACCTGGTAACCAGTTCAAAATTCTCTCCCCCTCCTGGAAAGTCATGGAATATCACCTTGATATTGTTCACTGTACTTCTTGATTTTGCAAATAACTTGCTTAATCTCCCCGAAAACGAAGAAATAATTTTCTGCAAGTGTCCATAATAGAAGAGTCAGATAACAAGAAAAGATCAAACACAGAAAAACAGAACTTCCCAACATCAATTCATTCAAGTGATACAGAATGAAGCTAGCTATATAACCTTGTTGCCATGCTAAAAAACAACCGCATCAAAATCATTGAATATTGTAGGTTTTTCTGGCTTGGAAAAGCCTAGAATTCATTGAATCTAACGAAACAAAAATTATATATTAAAGGGGAATCACACCAGTCCCTGCAAAAGAATGGTGAGAGGTCGTTATAGGCATTAAATTGAGTAAGGTGAATCAGGAAAAGATGTCTGCTAAACATCCCAGCAAATAAGGGAAAGGAACAGTAGTAAATACTATGAGAGCAACTTCTAGTCCTTCTCAAAAGAAGTGAGAAAAAACAAGAAAAGGTATGAACATTTAAGCACAATAACAATGGCAATAAATGAGAGGAACAAGAAGCAAAACAGAAAGGCCAGAGCAGAGGCGTTCAATCTGTGAAAATGGTGGAGAAAAGCAATTGAATTGAACCCACGTCCCACCTCATTCCAAAATAAGTGCAAATTAAGAGGTGGGTGTGGAGCAGGAGTAGGAAAATCATGGGAAGAAAAATGGAAAATGACACAAATTTCAACTAAAAAGGAAAATTTGAAGAATCATGGCAGACAAATCAAATTACTTCCACATTCCACCAAAAGAAAAAAAAAATTTAGAGATCATAACTTGTGAATCTACTCTATTGAGGATTCCTTATAAGCAAAAAAGGACAACTAATGGTGCAAATTTTCTTTTATTTTCTTTTCTTTTGTTCTACAACAACTTCTCAGCAACCAAACAGAGAAAATGAGGGAAAACCATTGAAGATAAGAGTTTGCAAAGACAAAGCAGAAGAAATGGGAAGGTAGATAGAGCAGAGAATTACCTTGTCCACCATGAAAGTCTCCTCTCCATTGACATCCACTTGAAGATCACAACAGCTTTCCATACCCCCCAAATAAGCAGAAACACAAACCCAACAACCCAACTCAAATCAAGAGTCTCTTTTTTTGGAACTTGTGTCAGAAAAACATTAACAACCCCACCAAGACAGAGATATGCAGATACCAAATACAAAGAGAGGAGGCCACAACAAGAAGGCCATATTCTGCAATCTGCAAGAAGACAAACACAAGTTGTGGCCTTTGGCTCTGCAATGTGTAGTCAATTGGTGCAGAAACAATATGGTAAGAGAGACAAGTGCGTGAGAAGCAACAAGTCCTATAAAGACAGAGAAAGCACATAAAAAGAGTACACAAAGTGTGAGAGAGAGAGCGCGAGAGAGAGAGATGCTGTGTACCCACTAAGCTCTCTCTGACATTCCTGGAAAAATATCGAGACTAATTTACAGAAAAATTGGTGGGGTTTTTTGGGAAGCAGAGAGGCTTAGGATTGAAGCTTTTTCTATGGCTGGCTTTCCTTTATGACTTGTATATTCCATTTTTTTCGCTGCAAGTCTCTGTAGCTCATCACCCACCACCTCTCTACTGCAATATTTTATTTTTCCCTCTACAAAAAGTCTCTCCATGCACTTGGTCGATACTTCAATCATACTGAATTTGCCCATTTGGACCTTTCCTTGTACCATAGTTTTGGATCCACCAATGGACTGTTAAAGCTATGGTCCTACCCATGTTTAATACTTTGTTTGGATGGATAGAAAAAGTAAAAAGGGTAAAATATATATATATATATATATTTTCCTAATCACTCTCTTATTCCCTTTTATAATATATATATGTATATATAACCCTATGTGATGCAGAAACATATTCTTACTCAGTCAAAATTTCCAAAAAAATATCATATTTATCTCATCTTTCATTTAAACACAAAATTGAATCATATTCCAAACAAAATTACTTCTAGTTCCATTTCTTTATTGTTAAAAAATAAAATAAAAATTAAACATTACCCAAAACAAGGCTTTAAGACTTATTTAGAAAGTTTTCTAAAAAAAAAAAAAAAATTCATCATCTGAGTTATTACTTTTAACCAATGAGTGTATGATATTTTCATCGTGAAAAAGAATCGTTATTACTTTTAACCAATGAGTGTATGATATTTTCATCGTGAAAAAGAATCGGTCATTGAATTTGAGTTCATCTTCGTACAAAAAATTCGGGTTTGGATCATTTTTAATATCCAACCACTTGGATTTTTATTTTATTGACAAACTCAATTTTTAATTTCAAGATTTGTTTATATAGAGAAATAATGGGTTTGGATTGAGTTTGTTACGTGCGTGGCAAAAATAAATAAATTAATTTATTACATGATCCACTAAATGGCCCATCTCTTTAACTTTTTAAAAAATTATTATGAAAATATGGATAATATTTTAAGAATTTTCTCCTTATAAATATAGCAATTTTAAAAGATAATATAAATTGGAAAATTTTCTCTATATTTGAATTTTTAAATACAATTTTTACAATAAAAATATTTTTAAGAATTATTGATGGGTTGTTTTTCCTAACCCTTTTTTTTTTTGTAAAGCACTGATACACTTTCTTGGTGTGCAAGAGAAGTACCCTAGACATTCTCCAAAAGCAAGTCTTGAAAACTTCCCCACAAGGTCACAACAGCATGTGGATGGATAAAACAGGAGTCACGTGATCCAATATTTTGGATGACGGTTTTATCCCTCAGCAGATCCTGTTATTTAAGGTTTTGCCATTAACTTTTCCCTCTCCAATCAAATTTTTGGAAAGAGCCCTTGGAGGAGAGGTATTTTGAAATTGTAAGATGAAGATAAGGGCATTTGAGTCTTTACTTAATTTTCATCTTTCCAAACCTCATGATGGTACATTTTTCATGATCATTTGTCCATGGTTTAGAATCATTACCCAATCATCTCTTTTTATGGTTTCACTGCTACCCAATAATCCTCTCATGATTAATTCATCCAATTTTTTTAATTAATTATCACATTCATTAATCAATTTATTTTTTTAGAAAAAAGAATTTGAAATTTCACTTAAGACTTAATATAAATTTAATATACTTTTAAGTGTTTTCAATAGCATTATACAAAATAATTAAAAATATAAAAAAAATATTTTAAAAATATTTACAATAAATATAAATGCATAATGCACCGAAAAGTAAGTGGAGAAAATCGTGTTTCATATATGAGTTTTCAAATAAAATTTTATTTCAGAAAACGTTATTCTAAAATATTATTATCTAATAACTATTTTTAAAAATATTTTTGCCGTAGAAAATTATAGTTTAAAAAGAGAGAAAATCACTTGATAAAAACAAAATAATAAACTATCAAATATAGTGACAATAATTTTGAAAATTATGAATGGACTTATGCCTCTATGGGTATCAAAAACAATTGAAAATTTGAATTTAAAAATACCATTTTATTTTCAAAAATTGCAACCCCTTTAAATTTAAACCAAAGTTCACCCCTTTTCTTGCCTACCATAAAGCTAGGATGGAAATATTTGTGGGGGAGAGACAAAGACATGAGATGTTGCATAAATGTACTTGATAATCAACAAAAAGTTAGATTGAGATTTAATATTTATGAACACATTAAAGAAAATTAGGGTGTGTCCAAGAATAATTGCCATAGTTTATATTAAAAGAAAAATGAATGATCTATTGATAGTTTGGTACTCATGGATTGAGGCTCTAATTTGAAATTTTGAACACATATGTAAGACATCTAGGTTTGTCTTAATGGTGGGTCACCATGTTTACCTTTTGCATAGACAAACAAAATTAGAAGGATTTTAGTGGATGTCATGGGAACAAAAAGAGATTATGTTGACAGATCCTTTTTTTGTTCTCTAGGGCATCACACCCTCTAGTTTAAAAGTCAATCTTTTTAAATAGAAAATTTACTTCATTTTAAATGTAAATATCATTCTTCTTTTTAAAGGACACAAGACAATTTCAAAATCTATGTAATTTTTCCTCACTATTTCTAAATAGAAGGTGTTTTGCAATGTTTTTTTTTTTTTTTTTTTTTAATTATTTTGAGAAATAATTGAAAATATGAAAAATATTTTATGAACTTTTACCTTGTATATAAGTGTCATAGTATTTTAAAGAGAATAAATTTAAAAAAAAATTATTTTTCATATTTAAGTTTTCGAATAGAAGTTTATTTATAAAATTATTTGTAAAAATTATGTTTTGAAAGCTATTGTTAAAAATATTATCAAACAATGTCTTAATATTGATAACTTCTTATTCAATTAATATATATTATTATGAGGAAAAAGTTTTTCAGTAAGAGAAGGTTTGCGAAACACTATCAACAAATTTTTAGATTATGTTTGGTTCTTATAAAATTTCAAAGAAAAAGTGGGGAAAAGAAAATATATTTAAAGTGAATAAAAATTAAAACAAATAAATAAATTTGCAGTTAATAAATTATTTTTATATGTTTTTTTAAATTTATTTTTCTTCATTATATAAAAATTAAATATTTTTAAAATATATAAATTTTTAATTAAATCATTTTTTTAACACTTTTTTCCTTATTACTCTCTGAAAATCAAATATAGCCTTAGGAATAGCGTTTTGGAAAAAACCATTACCAAGATTTTTATTACAAAAAATAAAAATTTTAATATTAATAAGTTCAATAGATAATTCTTTTATAAAATTAAAAGAAAAAAAAAAAAAAATATATATATATATATATATATATATATATAGAAAAAATGGGATGGATATTATAGGAAAATGATATAAATGTCTTTTATAAAACAAATAAGAGGCTCACAGCATTTTGGTGGGCAAACCAAATCACTGGACCCCAATCTAAATCAAAGGGTGGGGCAGGTGAGGGCAACTGGCCTGATTGACCAACCCAGAGTCCTCCATTAACTGCATGGATGCCCTGAAAATGGAGGGCAAGGTCATGTGGAAGCCATGACACAATATGATATGAAATAATGAAAGAGCCACCCCATCAAGATTCAAGACAAAAGGCCAAGAGACAGAGATGGTTATATGCACAACAAAATGGTGTCCTCTATACATGCTTCTCCTCCCCTTAAATTCACACTTTTCCACATGAAAGCAACAGCTCTGAATTGCAGTTTGGCTGTATCTTTTTTGGGTCTTTTCAACCATGGGCTGCCCTATATTTTGGAAGCATTGCAGGAGCCCTTCAAGCACGGTCCATGTGGTATGGGTCAGACAATTCACAACACCTATGATTTTTTAGGCCAATTTTCCATGTTCTAGTGTGTTTAAAGGTTGGCATTGAAATGTTTGATAGGGCAAAAGTTTCAATTCAAATGAAGAATTAGAAGGGAATTAACTTCTCTACGTTCCCGGAGAGTATTAAAAGAAAAAGAAAAAAAATGCTAAAGAAAATATTTTTTTTTATATTTGGTTTCGTTATTTAGAATGCGAAAAAAAAATCAAATATAATTAAATTTTGTTAGAAATTTATGCATTTTAAAATTATTTAATATTTATATAATGAGGAGAATAAGTGAAATGAATTTGAAGAAGATTATAAAAATAATTTATTGAATTTGAATCTTTTTTTTTTTTTTTTTTCCGTATCATCTGTTTGATGTAAGGGTGTTAAAAGGTGTTTTTTTTTTTTTTTTTTTATAGAAAAATGAATCAAATTGTTAAGATCAATTTATTGTGGAATTAAAATTGAACCGACCTTTTTGTGATTGAAAAACCAAATCAAGCCAAGTTTGTTTACGGTGGATTTTTTTTGGTTTAAATGATAAAAATTAATTTAGGTCCTAAGTCTAATTGGTTTTTAAAACCAACTTGATACATTTAAAATTTATAATCCAAAATATAATAAGTACATTTAAAAAATTAATCTAACCATACTCTTATAGCAATTACTTTAATAAAGTTTACAAACATAATAGTAAATACATATATATATATATATATATATATATATATATATAAAGAAAAAACCGTCTAATTAATTAACATCAAATAATTATAAACCACAAGAGAAATAGGTTATAAAATGTCGATTTGGTTCATTTAGTTTTTATCAACTAGAATACGAGAATGTCGAAAACTGACGATTAAGTCACTTTTTATTGTTCTCAAACTAAACCAACGTTAATAATTGAAAACTGAACTGATTTAATTGGTTTTGATGTGATATTGTCGATTAATTGTCACATACGATAACTAAAGGTATTGATACTACTATTTTTTTATACATTGGTTTACCAAATGAAAATAAAAAAAATCAATAGAAATTCAACACTAAGAGAGGTTTTGGTAAATCAACTTAGAACATGTTTGTCTTACATTTGATAAGCGATTTTTTTTGTAAATTATAGAATCTTTCATGTCTATTTGACTAATTTTGTTCAAAGAACTTATAACTTAAAAATAACTTAATGTATAAGGAAAATATTAATTCACGAAAAGGTTATATTTTGACTTATATAAAAAGCTATTTCATATTTGATAAAACCTTTCAATACAAATATTGTCATTTAAAAACTATAATTTTAATTAACTTCAGTTTCATCTTCTAGCTAAAACAAAAAATATATAAAAAGTTATCTCAAACATACAAGCTATTAGTAATTAAATATTACTTAATAACTTAATTTAAGTCATTAAGTATATCAATCTTATTTGGTAGAATAACTTAATATAACCATTTATAATTAAAAATAACTTTAAGCATTAAGTCAAAATAATTAATTCATTCTAAATTTTAAATCTCTTTTATCTTATTTGTTCACATCTGCTAGTCTACGACTTATTTTTTATTAGAATTATTTTTTTATAGTCACTATATATATTATTTAATAAATTAATTTATCATTGAAGATTAATCTATGTAAATATTAGTTACAATTAATAATGATAAATATATCAATTTGTTAATTAAGAAATAAATTAAATTAAATTAACAGCATCAAATAATCTTAATTAGGCTTAAAACAAAAATAAATAACAAGTTTTACATCCACACAAAAATAATTTAGTATAATAAACTTATATTATTAAGATTATTAAATTTCACCAATCACCTCAAAAAAACCAAAAAAAAAAAAAAAAAAAAAGAATAATGCAGTCTTACTTTCCGGTAAAAACCTTTGATAATGCCTGGTGTAAAAGCCAAAAATTTTCCTATTAACTGTTTTAGCCTCTGAGTCGAAGTCCTTTTTAACCGGAGCCAGTTAATTTTTCCTTATGTTTGATTTGAACTCTACTCTCATATCTTCCATTTGATCATGTCAGCTGTACATGTTAGAGATGAAGGTGATTGTTCATAAATAATTTTTCCTTATTTTCTATTTTTTTTCACTTGTTTTGTGAAGACCATTTTACGGAATAATTATACAAACATGTAGATTAATGATTAAAAATAAAACACTTATATATAAAAATTATTTTTAAACATATTTAAAAATAGATTAAAAATATTTTAAGTTTTCAAATAGAATTTTGTTATATAACAATCATAAAATAGTTTTTAAAAAGTATTGTTGAAAATTATTTTTGAAAACCACAACAAAATAGACCCTTATTCTTTTTTTATGAAAAATATTCATGAAATTTACTCCACCCATGCATAGGGTCTAAAATGTTTTTCTCTTAGGCTACGTTTGGTTGGCGGGATAAGATAGGATAGGATAGAATATGTATATCCTAAAATATCATATCTTTGGATATGATATACATGTCTTAAGATGTGATTTTCAATGGGATATGATATCCTTGGATATACATATCTTATGAACATGATATTTTAAGGTAACATATTAATGAAATATATCATATTATATTATATTTATATTTAATTTGTGAAATGAATAAAAAATAATATGAAATATATGTTATTTTCAATGTTTAAAATAAAAATTATATCACATTTAAATATTTTCTATTTAAAAAATAAAATTTCTGTTATATTTAATAATTCATGATTAAAATATTTAAACTTTACAAATAATGTTTTATTTATATTATGTTATTTAATATATAAAAATAATTGATATATCATATATTAATATTATTTTATAAATATTTTTTTAGTTTTCTTTTTTAATCATAAATTTAATTCATAGTAAAAAAAAAAATATATTTTGTAAAATGAGTATATTAAAAAATAAAAAATTGATAAAAAAAATTAATTTTTGATATATGAGATATATATATCTCATATTTTACCATGAGATTAATTTATTCCATGTGAAAATAATGAAAAAAAAAAAAGAGTACATAATATATTCAACCACTTATCATATCTTATATTTGGTTAAACATGAATAAGTGATGGGATAATTTATTATGTCCTATCACTAATTAAATATGGAATAGGATATAATATCTCATCTTTTATCCTATTCCATATTATATCCCACAACCAAATATAACCTTAATGCTCAAATAAACCAGGAGGTTGAAGCATAATAATTAACCACCTATACATCAAGTTATTAACAGACAATTCAACAATGTATGTCAAACAAGTAAAAAAAAAAAAAAGAGAAAGTGTTGAAATTTCCAGTGAGATGAATGAGAAATGAATCTTTATTTTCCCGAGAAAATTTTGGACTGATGTACCCAGTATATATAAACCAAAAATCTCCTATTGTTTTAGCTTTTTACCCTCTGCTAGCTTCATGTCCTAGTAAACCAATAGCTTGTACCCTCTGCTAGCTTCATGTCCTAGTAAACCAATAGCTTTTACCCTCTGCTAGCTTCATGTCCTAGTAAACCAAAACTAGTTATCTTCTGTTAGATGTGGACTCAACTATCACGATTTTCTTCCTTCTGCTACATCATGTCAGCTGTACATGCTGGGCATGAAGGGGACTCTTCATAAAATTAAAGGTAACGTATTGCTTACTATTTCTCCTATGCCAAAATTTTCTAAGGTACTGTCATTTCTGAATTTGTTTTTTTGTATGTATTGGTAACTAAAAAATGATCCACTCTAAGTTCACTCAAATCCAAACTTTCCGGTATTTAGAAGATTGTTTGATGTTGGGAAAGAATAAGGGGGGACCTGGAGAATTTGAACTATAGCTAGTGTGATTAAGACTAATAAGAGCAAGTGGGTTACTTTCAGATTTCCAGAAACTAAGTGAGAGTTTTTGTCTCATACAGAGAAGGTATGTACAATTTCTCTCTTTGCCTTACATGTGATGACAGCAAGGAGATCGATTAGGAGACAAAGGTGATGAAATGGAGTTATTTGGGAGAAGTTGCCCTCGTCCTTCTTGTCTGGTGCCCCATTTGCAGCCTTTTGACAAAGGAAAAAAAAAAAAAAAAAACGGAAAGAAAAGAAAAGAAAAGCAACCAAGTTTTGTCACTGCCCTTGATTTGGATCTTTTGGACCACGCTCAGAAGATAGAAATCAAAAGTCCCATGTCATGGTAGGTCCAGTAAAGCCATGCCCTAACTATCTAGATGTAAGATACTCGAAGGGCACTGTCCCCTTTAATCTTAGGGAACTTAATTAGGTCACAACCTTTGTGATTAATCCTCAAGCCCACTTGGGAACCAAGCTGTTGCAAAGATTGAATTGTGACCTTTCCATGTGAGCACCAGCATATCCTCTTCTCTCTTCATTCCCCACCCGCTCGCATGTTCATCTAGTAGGAACTTCACTTCCCTCACCGTCTCTTCGCAAAATGGTATACTCAGGAATCCGGAGCTCTTCATTCTTTGTGATAATTTGGGACCGGACTCGAGCCTTTCGATCCTCTGAAGCCCTTCGTAGGTGATGATGTCTTCGATTTTATGGCCTATATCGGCCTCATACTCTATTCTTTGGTGGTTGTCCTTGGGGAGGAATGTCTCCAAGGCATCAAATGGGATCCAAAAGTAATTGAAGCAAGTAGTGATCCTAGAAGTGAGACTTGATGCACCCAAATCAGCGTCCTCGTCCACCACAACTAGAATTTGAGGGTTAAGGCCTTTGATTACTTCGAGGAAGGTGTCACGCAAAGAAACATTTTGAGCCCTTCCCTTTTGGTCATCCGGCAAATATCGCAGCCAATTTTGGCAATTGACTACTAAAGCCTCATCACCCCTAAGGTCAAGCATGGAAGGATTCAAATGATTTAAGAGTGATTCAGAGTAGAGACTAGAGGATTCTCTAGATATCATTTCACCCATTGTTGATGATGATGAGTCCTCAATCACATTGAATTCAAAAGGGACATCCCTGAACTTAGCGAAATTCGCCAAACGGAGGCCGACTTCTTCACTCGACACATTAAGTAAAGGAGGGACCGGTGGCCTGAAAGACGGTACAGTGATTCGGAGCGAAGGAGGCCCCTCAGGCCTCTTAGCCAACGCGTCGATGAGAGTAGGCCACTGCATACAGTGAGTGATGCTGAAATCCAAGATGTGAACTCTTGGGCACCCTTGAATTGCATTAAATATGGTACTATTTGCTGCACAAAATCCAAACCTGTGCCAAGGGATTAGATCAACATACCCGGCGAGCTCAGTCACAGTCATCAGCCTCCTCTGAAGACCACTGCTGCCACTGAAGTTCACAGCTGTAGTAGGGCAAACCCTAGAAGCCCTGGAGATGAGAGCTCTTAAGAACCAAGAGGTCAGCCTCTGGTTAGGGTCACCCATAGAAGAAGCCACGTTGTTAAGCACCCACATCACTTGTTGAGCCAAAGTCACATCGTTGCTCTCTAAGGCACTTGCGCAGTGGAGCAGAAGCTTCTCTATGCATGCTCCATCAAGGCTGCCAAGGCATCCTCTGAGTGCACCTGATAAAGAATTTTGAGGGGTGTTGAAGAGACTAGGGTTTTGTAGAGAAATGGGTGGAGGGTTCCCTCTTAGCTCAGCTTTCATGGCTGCAGTCTTGATGACTGAGAATACCCAAAAAATAATTAGGGTTTTGTCCTTTCTACGTGCATGGAGGGCCTGGTATCTCCGGGGAAGACAGCAATCCGATCGGTTTCATGACACGCGTCAAATCGATATTGGTGGTTGGGATTGAATAGCTAGGGTATTATCTGGTTGCAGATTTGACCTTGCAAGCTGAAGAAAATATGAGGCCTTGGATGTTGGAAATCAGAACATGGGACATGGTTTTGGTGTTAAATTTTTGTGCATGTCTGTGAGAGAGAGAGAGAGAGAGAGAGAGAGGAAGAGAAAGAGAGAGGGTTGAGAGCTAGTTTATCTTCTAGTATGGACTAGGAACCGTATATTATATATAGAGATATATAAATATATACTAATTAAGAAAGGTCCTTGTGGAATAATATTAATCAAGATACTATGTATCCAAAATTTGAAATGAAATGAACCTTTATCATTCTAAAATGACAAGAGTACCTGCTGAGTTTCAACTTATCCGTCTCGATTTGCTGCCTTTTCCTCATCAGAAAAGTCCAAATTTCCTTCTGTAAATCATTGAATAAACTCCAACCTAGCCTAAAATCCATGGAACTAGTGGTAGGCCCATTACCCATGGAAGAATGAGCCTTGGGGTACTTTTCACATCCCTATACTGGGAGTCCACTTAGGTTAGTCTCAATCCCAGCCATGTCTAGTTAGGGTTCTTTGATTGAGTACATATGACTCATTATTGAAACCAAGTCCTTGGACCATGCTTCATGCATGTCAATTACCGTATTATTCCAAAATCATTACTTGGAGCTTTTCTAAGCAACTTTGGCCTATTGTTCCTCACTTCTCAATCTTATTTTCTGCAGACAAAGCGAATAAATGGCGTTTTCGATCATTTGAGTGCCTAAGAGTAGGTCAAGGAAGCTGTCTTAGCCGGCCACTTCTTTGTCGAATTTGTGTTCATGCAACGCGATATCATTAGTTTAATTAATTTGGTTTTCTCATTGAGCTTAATGATTGATTGCTACATTTCATTCCCATCCTCCCACATACATGTAATATATATGGCTTCACTTTGGTTGCTTCTGCCATGTAATGCCACAGCATAGGACAAATAGCCCTCTTCCCACAAGGACCAAGCTGGTTATTTCACTAAAATTAATGTCACTCTATGCATTGGTTAAGATCACATGATATTATAATAAACTTTCAAAACTTTGTTCTTTTCCAATCAAAGCTTGCAACAGTGAATATAGTAACCAAATTCAGAGAAATTGTACCAACATGGATGATCAAATTAGGGTTATGATGCAACTCCAAGGTTTTGTCATTTCAATGGAAATGGAAATCCTATTTGTAGGCGTCGTCATCGCTGGTGCCAGATAGGGTTTCACTATGGGTTCCCCAAGACTTGAAATTTAGAATAAAGCCATAGAAGGCCATGCAGATATAAGGCTACACTATATCTCCTGTTCCTCATAGGTACCAATGTGTAAGCGATCACATGCAAGCTTTAGCATTCTTAAGGCCTCAACTGCAATCTCAATAAACAAAATCAGAGTTTAGTTAAGAGGCTGAGTAATTAATCAAACGTGTAATTTTTTTGTTTAAATTAAATGACCCCCAAAATATATGGACTATGCTTCTCCTCTCATGGACAGAAACGAACACAGAAATGAGATGGACCAACATGCCTTCACAATTATTTTCCACTGCAAAGCCGTGTGGTCTGCTGCATATGAAGACATGTCATTGTCACTTTTCCTAGAACAATCCAACCAAATCTTCTGATTTTGATTACACATTTCTTCACATGTAAAAGGAAACCCCTAGCTAGTCTCTCCACAGTATTCATAGAACCTCTGCAACATATGCAGCTTTAACATTTGAAAAAGAAAAAGATAGAGCACCACCTCCTAACACATGAACAATTGAGATTAATTGGTTCTAAGTCATCTTAGTTTAATTTATTTTTAATTAATAGTGAGAAAGTGTAATTACTCGCTCCCTATCGTATAGATATTACTACCCTTAAGCTTGAACCTCTCAGGACTTCAAAATATATCTACATGAAGTTCTTGTTGTATGCTATGTGAGATAATTAACATCTATAACGACATAGTCTATCGCATAAATAGAACTTAGTTTAAACTCAAACTAACTATCATTCAAAGTGATGTGAGCCTTAGCTCCAAAGCGAATAATATTCAGGCACGGAGGAGACTGATAATTTCATAAATGATTAATATCAATCACCCATAGAAAGAATCTTTACTCGAAATAGAGAGGAAGCCCATGAAAAAACAACACCCAAAACAATTGGATACAGCTTTGTTTTATTTCGTGGTGATTTGAGGACTTGTATCTATATATACATTTATAAGGACAGCATCTATGCCACGTGAAACAATGCGATCCAAAGCTTGTTTACTATAAAATATATACACTAATCAATAAGCTTAGCATAGTAATTTTCGCCTAAACTTTGGTATGCAGTCAGATTATTCACTATCTTCTTGTCATTAATACATTATCAATCAAGAAATGAACAGATAGTACTCGCACCCCTCTGATCATAAATATGCTACTTGATTTTGTTATGGTGTAGGTTTGAATGTTTTTTAGACACATTTCAACCCTAAAATAATGGTCTTCAGGCCTTTGTTTATGCAGAAGTACTGTATCATATAAACTAAGTACTGAGACTTATTGTTGCTTGATATTACCCCAGATTCAATGATTAAGCTTGGATTTTACTTCAAGAATTAATAGAGGCTTATAATAACATCATCGCTTAGTATCAAAGTTACTCAGAAGCTTAGTAATTATTTCAAAACCTAGGTGGGTGTTGTTGAGGAAACCTCGGTAAGAAACTATTTTCATGGTCCTACTCAAGTTTTTCAATCTGCTAGCACTCAAATCTCTCCTACTTTAGAGCTCTTTGTTGAAACTAAATACACTGTCAAGTTCTTTCATCGGTAAGAATTAAGAAAGAGCTGGCTGTTTAGACAACCTGAAGTCAGCTTGAGCCCATGATTATTCTTTGAGAGCCCAATCCCAAAAGCTTCATGGCCATGGGCTCAACACTATACAAAATTCAACAAATGTGCAAAAACCATCTAAGGTGTCACCATCTTTTTTTGGAGATATCATAAGGCTTGGCTTTGAAGATTATTATAGTTCATTGTTTGCAACTAATCTTTTGTTTTGAGAGAATGGAGTGTAATGGGAACCACTATTACTTTACAGTTTTAATGATCATTATCCATTGATGAGAATAACACTGTGAGTAGACCTCAATGGAATGGGAAGGATGAGATGAGTATTGGGTGCTCCTCCAGCTCAGGCAACAACTAGAGAATAGACCATGAAGGGACATTCGTCTATTTCTCTTTCCAGGTCGATAAGATCAGATAAGGAAACAAAAATCTCCAACAAATTGACACCTTTAATTGCCTCTCATTAACCCAATAATCAATCTTAATTGACTTTGCCCAAAACAGAAGAAAACCCACAATGTTTAACCTCATTTGGTATGCACAACTGCATAAAATACCATTGAAAAAAGGGCCATAACTGGTAAAGTAAGAGTAAACTGGCTAAGTACATAATGTGGAAATAATACCAAGCAGTGTGATGTGCCATACATACAATCCAACCTAGTCATGTCATAGGCTAGCTAAGCCATCACATTTTTTCCATAACTTGGACCCATTTTCAATTTGTATATCTTCAATATGAACAAATCATTCCCAATTGTTGGTGGGTTTTGCTAGTCAACATGGATTCATTGCAACTCATCTTAAACTTCCAATCAATGCACCCATTTTGCAATAATGAGGTTATACCTGTATAATGGTGTAAGAAATAAGTCTTAAAATTGGTGATATAATTTTAATACAAGTGTGATGTGGAATATCGCAAAAATGTTTAATCCTTTTTCGTAAACATCAATTAGTTTTCAGTTGAGATGGTTAACACTCCTATATTATCAAAAGCATAGAAGCATCTTATGTTCGAGTCACAATAATAAGAAACGTAATAGTACAAACATGGTGCATAAACCTTGGCCCAACACTTTGTCACGTTGCGTGGAGTCGTGGGCCTAACCCAACACTTTATATATAGCAATCATATTCAACAAATTATAATATAAAAATTATTTTATTATTTCATAATTCTCATTTTAAAGCGACCAAAAAAAAAAAATTCTACATATTTACTAATGACATTTCCATTATAAGTTTCATTTATTTACATCTTGATGACATTATAAGACGATGAAGAGGTAAAATAGAATTTTCCCGAAATTATAAATTTATAATATCTTAGGGGAGTAAGTTGAAAATCAAAATCACTTAAATTTGCATTTGTCAATTATGTATAGTACCCTCTCACACAAGTAATAGTGATTGACATGGAAGATGACATAACACAACCTCTTGGGAAAATCCCATTTCCTCCACAGAGTGCATGCCCTTCAATTCCACTGAATTGGGATTCATCACTTTGGAAAGCAACTCAACAAATGGATATTTCAATCCCAAGGTGCTTTGCTGGCTCTCATGTCTGGGAAAATTTTAGAGAGACCATCACAACTTTCCCTTCAAATTTATGTCCACTGTTCTAGCATTTTCTCAGAATAATTGAGGTGGTTGGTTGCCTTGGAGTTGGTTTACTTTTCCTTCTAGTCTTAATGGGGAGGAAGAATTTTCTGGACATTATATTTTCCTAGCAGTGTTGGTGGTTGAAATGAATTCTTGGACATGTACTTGCCATTGTGAATGTGTTATACTTCTAGATTTTTCTTATCAATCATGTTTAGGCCTCTTGTGCTGTGCTGCTCCACTTATTACACATCAGCAAGGTCCCATCAAATAATAATGGTCATAGTGTATATATATATATAAATTATTCTTAAATTATTGTATTAATAATAGATATATTAAAGTATTTGTATAAAATAATTTAATTGAGAAATAAAATGGTTACTTTGATAATATTTTCGAAAATAATATTAATTATTTTAAGAATAAAATTTTCTTCAAAATTATAGATATGAAAATGGTTTTTTCAACTTATTCTTTGGTATACATATTATATATTATATGATATAAATATTTTAAAATTATTTTTAAGTTTCCCAAAACACTTTACTAAAGATAAATGAAAATTAACATTTCACATTTATTTTAAAAATTAATATTTTTTCGAATAAATTGTCAAAAAACAAAAAACTATTTTCTACCAAAAACTTATTTTTTGAATTAAAAACTTTTTTGAAAGATGCCAAAAGAAATTATTGTAATAAAATAAAAATAAATCAGGATGAAGAGGAATTTGAACCATTATCCACTATTTTTTTTTTCTCTTAAGGTTATCATCTATTTATTTATTATAATTAATTTTATTTACACCCCTTAAAGTTTGGTATAAATACATCTAATCATCATCGGTTTCAAATTTTGTTAGTTAGTATATTTATAAATTTATTTTATTTATTAAATTTATTTTTAAAGGGATTTTAGGTGGGTATATTTAGTAATTCTCTAAAAAAATAAAATTTTATTTTCTAAAAATAATTTTTAATTAATGAAATTTAGATAGGGCAATTTCATTATCATGCTTTTACTCATGGACTTTAGTCTAGGATTAAATGATGGCATTGTCTTTCAATTATTTTCATATTCAAATGGAATTTTTTTTGCCTCTACATTTTGGCCATTTTTGGGTAGGTCACAATATCTTTATCAAAGCTTTTAACAAGGGCCCTCTAGTACACTAAAATTCAACCCTAATTTTGATGAGCTCAAGAGGCAGTCCACTTGACATGTAGGCTGAATTTGTTTTAGGCCACTTCACCATTGACCATTTACCTATATGAAATGAAACTTAGTTAGCTATTATATCACTTTTCTTAGGACCCAATCATTGTCATTCACATGGGTTACCCTACTAAAATCCCATCCCCCCACCAAAAATAAAAAAATCCAATCTGATTTCAAAAATGAAAATGATAAATTTCTTTAAATTTAATTAAAAATTTTAAAAATCATTAATTTTTTTTAATAAATCATTTTAACATATAGTTTCCATGCATGCATTATGGGTGGGTAGGGTACAAATATGATGAAGTTTTTGTACAATATGGATGTTGCCCACAGATTTATAAGATTGGCACCATGGTTTTAGGACATAAAATAATGTTTATTTCTCATTGTTAGAAAAAAATAAAAATAAAAAAGTAAAATTCAATTTTAAATTTGATTTTGATAGAAAATAAATATTATTAACAAAAATTACAAAAAGAAATTAGTAGATTTTCAAGTTTCCTTTTTTATATTTAATACAATTAGGAGGGCCAGGAAACAGAGGAATGTATTACACCCCAATCCAACTTTTATTTTTATTTTTATTTTTATTTTTTCATAAAATATGACATAAAAGTGTATAATATGTAAATAATTATCATTTTATTTATTATTAGTAATATTTCTATTTTCTGCTTTCCTCCTTTTATTTATTTCATAAAATTGTCAAATTCCTAAATAAATAATTTTTTTTTGCATTTTTAGGTAATGCTTTTTATATTTTATTTTATTACATTTATGAATAAACCAAAAATGAATTTAACAGTGTGTAATTTAAAAATAATTTTTTATTTTTAAAAATAAAAAACTATTTTAAATTATTTTTAATATTATTTGACTATTCATTATTTTAAAATAATTTTTAAAAATAAAATAAAATAAAATTAAATAAAGAATAATTTTAAAAAAATAAATACAAATCGTTTTCATCCATTTTTAAAAACTAGTTTAAAAAAATATGACCGATTTATATTTTTTTTCCTTTTTCATCTACCCTAATTTTTTTTTTCTTATAATTATAAAAAATATACTTACCTCAGCACAAAATTTTTTGAAAAATAAATGCCCAATTAATTCTTCCCAAATTCCCAACATATTAAAATCTATTAAATATTTCAATTAATTTGAGAACAGTTTTTTTTTTTGTTTTGTTTCTAAAAATAATCAATAACATCATAAAGACATAGCCCCAGAGACAAATAAGAGTCTGAAACGTGGCTAATTGCAAAGACTTCAGTGTCGTAACTGTAGAGTTTCACAGTCCCAGACTTACAGTTCCAGCATATATGGACAGTCCTCGAAAGCCCACGTCAGACCAACCCACTCTCTCCTCCATAAATGCTCTCCCTCGAAGCCTCTGATATATAAAGCCTGGACCCAAGTAAACTTGGCTTCACAAAACAATCGCTTCCGAAATCAGCCCTTTCAATGAAGTTCTTCTCGGAACTGGGGTCGTGCTGCCGAGCTCCAGCGCCGGAGCCGGAGACAGAGGTCTCGTCGGGGCTGCTGAAAAACGTGGGTCCTGTGTCGGGCCCGAAAAGCAGCACGAAAAGGCGCTCCTCTGGGCAGTGGCGGCCGGGGCTTTCAATGATTTCGGAAGACGGCGTCGCTTCGGCGGCGGAGAGAAGGCGTGAGAGGGTGGCGGGATCTGAGAAGAAGGCGTCTCAGGAAGGTGGATCGAGGGGCAGGGTTCGCCGGACTAGCGACAGCGAGGAGTACAGGTGAATTGGCTGCTCTGCTGATCCGATATTTCGGGTTTCGGTTTTTGCTTTCTTCGAAAAAAGGAGACGACAATGACCCGGCCTTTTTTGAAAAGAAGGTTTCCATTAAAAAAAAAAAAAAAAAAATGAATTCTGAAACATGCTTCTGTTGTTTTCAAAAATGTTTTTTGGAAACAAAAATTATGGGCTTCTCTCTTCAGGGGACTTGATTTTTGAAAATTTATTTTCAAAATAATTCCCAGAAACTATTATTTTCATATTATGTTATAAATATTTCTTACTGATTATTTTTTATTTTTTATTTTTTTCAGCAAATTGCAGCTCCAGATGATCATTCCGGCTTTCTCGCCAACGCCATTCTTGTTTTGAGTTTTTTTTTTGGCTTTTATTTCTATGTTTTTATGTTTTTTTTTCCTTTTTTTTTTTATGTTGTTCATCACAATCTTGTACATTGATATTCCAAATAATGAAAGCGAATATTATCAAGCTTACAATATGTATGCTAAATTTAATTAAATTTGATTCTTAGAGCGGGGTGTAAAAAATAAAATTAATTGATTATTTAAATATAAATATATTATTATTCATTAATTATTTTCGGGAAAGAAGAATTTTTTATTTTTTTATTGGTGAAAATTCTTAGGTTTTTGGTGTCATCAATTTTTCTTTTATTTTTTATTAGTAATTATTTTATTTTTATTTATTTTTTATTCCACTGATGGAATGAATTTTGTATTTTATACTTAACGAGTTATTGATTTGAGATCAAATGCTAAAATGTTATTATATTATTTACGGATTTTTAAATTATTTAATTTGTGTGATCACATATAAAATTAGTTAGAAATTTATGAATATGGAAATTATTTAATTTTTACCTAGAAAGATTAAATAAGTTAAATAAATTTTAAATAGGGTATAAAATTAATTTATTAACTCAAATCTTTTTTTTCTTTTATTTTTTTAACTTTTTTCTTGTATTTGGAACCGCTATCATTTAAGTAATTCAGCTTAAATTTAGTATCATTATTGTATGTACTTAATGTGCCACTTTTATGACTTTAGCCTTGTAGCCATCGTTATTTTGGTGATCCATCGAGAATTTAGTATCATTTTCCCCTTAATATGACAATTCCATGACCTTAACTTGATCATCTCATATGAAAATCAAAATTTCAAATTTGGTAGATAATATGTAGATAAAACATGGAAGGAATTTAAGAGGTTTGGCAAATTAGTTCTAAAAGTCATCATTTGAGTAACTTACAATTCTCCTCGACATGAAACTCTCATGACTCGATTCCATGACATTTGATTATAACATCAGTTCTTGGATAAAATCTTTGGTATCTCATCAAATTAATTGACATTTCTTCCTATCGTATTTCCCTTAAATATTCCAAAACCGTGGATCAATTATCTTAACTCACAATGCTATATATATTAATTTAATTGTAAAAGAAAATAATTATATATACATACAAAAGCTTACAAGTTTATTTGAATGGTACCCTTATTTGAAAACTTACTTCAAAGTTAGACCTGAAAAATTCGAATTATGAGGAAAAAGAGAGAAAAAGAAAATAAAATCAGGTTTGATCAATGTTGGAATGTTGAGACTTGAGATCAAGTTGTTTGTACTATGTTCAAACATGGAAGTATTGGGCAACCACAATGACGGCATCAGACTATACAGTAAAGAGCCGCAAACACTAGTCTTATTCCTAGGTAAGCAGCTGTGTAAATGAGTAATGGCTGTTTTTGATAAGAGGAAACACCCATATACATCCAAACTCAGCTTCTTCAGTAACCGTTGATCTTGATATGATGCCTGGAGTTATCCGTCAGCCTAGAAAACGGCACTTGGTTCCGGCCTGGCGAGGCCGTTTGGCTGGAAAATTGGTCATCTGTGTTGGGAGTTGAGGCAGATCTTGAGTATGCTTGGGCCAGCTCTAGTGCAGAAGACACTTTCCCGCGATGGGTCACTGAACCATCCGGCTCAGGGTGGTTAGGTTCCTGAATAGGATTGTGCTGAGTTTCTGGTTTGGATCTATGATCTTGCTGCTGTGGCTGCCTCTCAGCTTCCCTGCTGTTGTTCCTCCAGTTCTCGTTCCACCAACTCTTCCTCTGAATATCTGGTTTTGCAGTCTCCATCCAGTGGTCCTTCCTATCCAAATCCCGCCCAAACCTCCTTTCAGGAGTGTGAGTACTGGTTCCTTTGCTATGTTGAGCAGCTGGAACAGAATGGTCCCATGATGCTTCAACCTTGGGAGAGTCGTTGACCCTTCACATGCCAATGATAATTTATTAAGACATGGGTTTTCTATTACAACATGCTTGAAGTTGTAGACAAATGAAAGATGCTGATGAACTGATGCGAGAACTAAAATACTTCATTGAATTCATCTATCGGTTATGCACATGTGCATCACTGAGAATGAGAATAATTCAGCATAGAAGACTAATACCTATTCGGTGAATGTCTGAGGTTGACATTACAAGTTGCAAGATCATCAATGCCTCGCTCCTTCAGAACCTGGGGAGGACAAGCAACAAGTGGAAGTTGAAATCAGATGCGGGTTCCAAAGTAACATTGTTGGAAGGATACAATATTTCTGTCCTAGAGATTAGGTTGATCACAGAAACCACCATATTTTAATTTTCCATCTTGAACAGAGAGCCATAAAGACCCAAAAATAAAGACATTGAAACTTGAAGCTATTAGCCAAGGAATGATGTAAGAACAAGCGACTGATTCAATTAATCAAACTCCAGAATGCAGAAAAAGGACAATTTCTGACATGTACCAGTTCCCTTGGACGAGCGCCACCAAACACTGTTTTCCTGCATCAGTTGCAGATGACATTGTGAGTTAATCAACGGTTTGAATAAGGAGAAATATCATTTGATAAACACATATATCTGCATGGCAGAGAGAGGCATTCAGTATCAATTCATTGCAATCTCCTAGAAAAAATTGAGTATGACTGTATGACAATAAGAATTACATTGCTTTACCCCTTCCATAGGTTGATCGATTCACACGTCTAAACTAAATACAGTATTGATCTGTTCCAACTACAAAACCCACAAGTTGCTTTACTGAAAAGGTGGTTGACCTTGTTAACACTCTGGGTTGTAACAACCACAGCAGGGGAGTATGATTACAATTCCCTCCTAGGTTTTGAATGTACTCAGTACCAAAGGATAAGACGATTCATGAAAGGTGGCCACAGCTAAATCAGGCATCACTTCATTTTTTTCTTTCTCTTCATCCTTCATGGTTGGCATATCTCTTCTTATTTCAGATCCTTAATAACAAATACATGGATTCCTTGTTTTTTTTCATATCCTCATCATCCTAGTAGGCATGTGATCCATGGCTCCCGAAACAAGGATCTGTGAAAAGAATCTACAAGCTAACAAAACTTCCAGGATCAGCCTTTTGGTGTACCGAGCATACACAACAAAGCAGCATTCTCATGCTTTGCAAGTGCTGCCAGTAGTTTAATATTAAAAGCTTAAATGTTTAATCAAATCAAACTATTAACATCAAATCTCCACACAAATCATCCCATCAAAGAGAAAGTTCTACCAGCCCCAAAACTTTTTTTTCAAATCTTGTTCCCATTTTCTTTAGATCTAGCAAAAAGTAAAATGTTTCAAGTTATGTACAAACTAAAAGTCTATTCTCACAACATAGACAGTGGTAGTAGACAATGTTTTTAGAATCACACCGGTCATTGAAATGGAAAAGTTATCGGTTTATAGTTCATTGGTTGGACTGGTATTCAAATCGGAGACGTTATAAATATATAATTTATAAATTATTAAAATTTAAAATAATTATAAAAATAAAAAAATAATTTATATATTATTTAAAAATTAAAATTTTATTTGAAAATAAAAAATTAGTTTCAAATTAGAAATTTAAATTAAAATCATAATTTTAATTTAAATTTGAAATATTAAAATTTATTTTTAAATCAAAAATTTATTTTAAAATCAGAAATTTATTTAAAATTGTAATGTTTTCATTAATTTAAATTAAAATCATAAATTTTAAAAATCATAAAGTAAAAAAATAATAAATATAAAAGAAAATAAATAATAATGAGATGAGGTAAAAATAAAAAAAAATCTGGAAAGGAAGGGAGGAGAGGTGCGGCCAAAAAGGGGAAGAATGTGGGGGGAGGGATTTTCGCTATGGGAAGGGGTTGTTGGGAAAAAAAAAAAAATGGTTCGCCGGTCGGACTGTCGGACTGTCGGTTCAACCGGTCTAATTTTGGTCCGACTACTTTTTGGCTCAATTGACCTGACCAGACCGGTACCGACCGACAATCCGGTCTGGTTTTTGAAACCATGGTAGTAGCTATACAACTTTCTTTCCAGTCCAAGTAAATCAGTCAAACCTCAAAGTTGAATAGATTGAGTAGATGAACAGCAGAGGATAGTAAAATACTGGCAAAATATGATAGGGGTATAACATGGCTAAAGCAAGAAAGGGTTACAGCTTGACCAAATAATCAACCCAAGCTCCAACCATATTTCAGAAACTAGTTGGCCATTGTAGTAGTTTAAAGTAAAGGAGATGACTTATGACTGACTAGCTTTGAATCTAGATTTTCTAGATCAGCAAGTACAAATCTCTACCTCCATGAACAGATTAGGTGGCTAACCAAAGTTACAAGCCAAAAATCTGCAGTTAGAAAAGTCACGTGTATACAATGTTATAAAGTTAAAATAATATATAAGGTCTCCACAAAATCTACACACAAGTGAACGCAGATGAATCAAATCCTCAGCAGAGGAATCGAATCCTCAGTTCTCTGTACTTCATGCATTGAACTAATAATAAAGGAAGAAAAAAATAAGCTTACACTAAAAAAAAAGTGCAAGAAAAAAGGAAAATGAAACATTTGAGTAGTTTACCAACCTTTCTCTTTCAACACTTTCTTCTGAATTTTCAAGAGGCAGGGAGCGGGGCTTCAAGTTAAGTTTGGGACGCTCAACTGGTCGATTCCCATCAACAGAACCTGAAAATCCTGGTTTTGGAGGATCTGTGTTTCCGTGTACTCTGTTCACAGTTACAACTTTTCCAGACTCCATGGGTTGTTGATAACCCTAAATTTAATCAAATGAAAATTGATCGTTCAATCAACTAATGCACAATTTCAAAATGCATCTTCAAGAAACAGCCAGCCAACATTATACCTGCTTATGATCCTTTTCCAAAGTCTCCATTGGTTTAGATCTTGGAAGTAGCTTTAACTTAGGTGGTCCTGATACTTCTGTGGTCACTGCTGCATGAATTTGAGACTCACCAAAATTAGCTTCAGTCAGGATCTCTTCTGTATCCACCTTAGGCCTTCCCCTCTCATAACTTGGCGATATCTTTGCTGTACTCCCAATTCCATCTTCATCAATCCAACTCCTTTCTGCATGAGTTTCCCATGCATCATCATAACTACCCCTTTCATTAACCAAACCCACGCTACCTGATATGTCATTATCCCTTGAATAGAGTAAATGTGGAAGAAGCTCAATGGGATTTTTTGACTGCCACATTCCCTGAAGCAACTTTCTCAAGAGCACTAGCTTTAGCAAATTTAGAAGAAGGCACAGGCTCAGTGACACCCATAACCTCTTTTCTCACCGCCCAAGCATTAGGCTGAGAATTGGTAACATTTTGGCCATCATCACCAGCTGATATTTGTGAATTAATGCCAACAGAAGTTGCTCGTCCTATTCTTACCGGGGCAGAGCTTGGAGCTAAACTTGGAGATTGCAACACGGAATGCAATACCTGTCTTTCAGACACCCTCCCAGTGGGCAAAGGGTCTGGCTTCCAATCTTGCTGACTTGGAGGACCCAACCGAATGCCTTCATCGCTGAAAGTCCTGCGTGGACCTGATGTACCATCTAATGGCTTGCGCTCATCCTCATCGAAATTTCTACCTATGTGTGCCGGTTGAGAGAAAAAGAGAACCCTTCTCATCAAATTTCCGCACTGCATCCGATGATCCAGGTCGTGAACGGTTCTCTGATCTTCCCGAATTGTTTCCCCAAGCTCCTGAAATCTGACGCTCAGAGCCAGACCTTGCAATTCTGAACCAATGATTGAGCAAAGTTTCTAACATTCATTCTTAAAGCTAATATTTCCGATCATCAAACATATTCAACAGGCGTTCGAATTGAGACTCAAACATTCAGAGTTAAATCAAAATTTAAAGTAAAAACACATTATCAAAATTCAAAGCTAAAAGCACATAGAATCAACACAGAAAATGATGAAACTCAATTTTAAAAATATATGAATGAATTTGTTCATCCATAAATATAGAGAGAGACCACTCAAGCTTCTGATATCCGCCTGTCAGAATCAGACTCCCCGACTCTGAACCAATCGTTAACTAAAGCATTTTCAACATTCGATTCAAAAATCGAATTAAGAATGCAACATTATCCCAAAAAAAATTATCAGAATTCACACACAAATTTGCAAAATCTCCCAAATTAACAGAACTATTTATACCAGAAATGGATTCATTCAGACGTATATATACACCATTAAATTCAGTTTTGAATGAATTCATCCAAAATTGAGTTAAAACACACACAATCAACACATAGAAAATCATCAAACTCAATTTAACACGAGATCAACAAAAAAAAGGATTAATCTATATAGAGAGGGGGAGACGTACGCGCCAGGAGCAGAAGGAAGGGGAAGATCGGAGGGAATGGAGCCGCCGTGAAAGGCTTTGAGGGACATGGTGGATCCGGTGAAAGCCTTCTTCTTCGACATTTTCTCTCTCTGGCGTCTCTCTAGAACCCGCTATGCTGTGGAAGAAGACGATGATGACGCAAAACGGCGACGTTTTGCAGAGATTCTCTGCCTTGTCGGATCTTACGTCATACGATTCAAGCTGCCTTTGTTGGATTCAAGTTCCATATTTGCCTTTACATTTTACATTATTTACCATTTTGTTGCCCAACAAATGTTGCATCCACGCGCACATATTGAGAGTGAACGCACGGTCCAGTGATAGAAGAGTTTCATTCACTGTAATTTGCCAGTGTATACACACTCCATGAAAGCCCGTGGGTTTCTTCTTGTACAATGGTGATGGTTTTTCGCCTTCGGCGGGACGCTACATAACACTTCCCCCCTCTATATAAAAAACATAAAAATTATTATTTTTGGAAATTAATGTGGGACATTTTATAATTTTAATTAATTTAATCTAACATATAAATATAAATTATCATTTTTGATTGGACACTAATTCAAAAAGTTTGATTTTTTTTTTTTAATTTTATAAAAAAATATGGAAAATTTTGTTTTTTTAATAACTATATCCATTTTTTTATAATTTTTATTATATAAATTTATTGCATAAAAATCCAAATAAAATAAAATTTAAAAAATTAAGTAAAA
Organism: Vitis rotundifolia; assembly: GCA_030254885.1. Classification (NCBI taxonomy): domain Eukaryota; kingdom Viridiplantae; phylum Streptophyta; class Magnoliopsida; order Vitales; family Vitaceae; genus Vitis; species Vitis rotundifolia. Next base: position 5,992,613 of record CM058162.1, on the reverse strand, counting down.
TTAAGTGTAACCTTCAGGAGTGGACTCCCAAAATATTTCCCTCCACTCAAGACCTATGAGCGCCAAGCCAAATTCCATTTTCCTAAAATACCCTCGCCCGATCCTTAATCATGTAAATTACCAAAACACCCTCACCCTTCACTCCCCAAAGCTTCCAGTCCCATTTCAGTAATTTCGTACCTTCAATGTACCAAACCCAATATTAATGTCCCACAGTAACAAAATCCTGACACACCCGAGGAAAATTCATCAAGTTGGCATCGGATGTAAATAAATTTCATTAAATATTATTATTTTTTATTAAAAAATAATTTTAAAAAGGTAATTTAAAAAATAAAGGAATCTCCCATTTGTAAGTTAATTATTATTTGAAATAAATTATCTAATTAAATAAATATTTGGATTTTTGTAATTATATAATGCCAATTAATTTTATTTTATATTTTTTAAAAAATTTATTTTCTTGATAAAAAACTTAGAAAGTAATTTTTAAAATATAAGAAAATATTTATTTAGAAAAAATACATCTTGACCTAAGCAGGTAATGTTTGTTGGATTTGCTTTTTCGATATATTCATGAATGGTATGAAATATAAATTTTCATAAAAGTAATTGACGTTTTTAGCCTTGAAATTTGGTCACCGTTGCGGACTATTTGAAGCGGGGGGCCATTGAATAATAAATACTTCAAGTGGGAGGGGTGAAATTGGAAATAAGAAAAAAAAAAAACTCAAGAAGGCTTTCGTGTTTCAGACCAAGAGAACACATAGAGAGGGAGAGCAGAAAGATATAGCGCAGGGAAAGAAGCGAAGAGGAGAAGAGAAGAGACGGGAGAGAAAGAGGAGAGAGAGGGAGATAAGTTTTTTCAGAGCTGTTGTTTTCTCGCCGTTTCTCGATCTATTTTCTCGAGAAAATCCGTTTGTACGCTGTCCGATTCGAAGCGTCCAAGGTTCGTTCCTGGATCCGCCGTTCCGCCTCGTGGATTTTCTTGGTCAGTTTCTCGTGTTTTCTTTTTGTTGCGTATGGTTTGGGTTAGTTTACGTTTCGGTGGGATTGGGGCCCTAGGGTTTCAATTTTAATGCTTGGAGTGTTTGTCGTGTGCGATTCGGGGTTTTAAGGTGTTTGTTCGTGAAAGTCTACATTGGTTTGATGTGACATTTTTTTTTGGTTTTGTGGAAATTAGGGTTTCTGGTTGGAGCGAAGATTGATCGAGTTGAAGGAATTGCAGCATGAGCATCGATAGCCCCGGGAAAGGGGAGAATTAGGGTTTCGCAAATTTGGGCTTTGGTTGGATTTCCATGGGCGATGGAGGCGTCGCATGCATGCCTTTGCAGCATATTATGGAAAGGCTTTCAATTCCAGAGGCTTGTTGCGGGGGCAACAACGGCAATGGGTTTAATTCGAACTCGCTTAAATTGGGAGATTCAGAGCCAAAGAAGATGAAGAAGGTTAAGAAAGTGATAAAGAAAGTGGTAAGGAAAGAGGTAAAGAAAGTGCAAGTTGCGAAAGAGGGGGTGAAAAAAGAGGAGTTGGAGAAAGCTGAATTGGGAAAGAGCACTGAGGAAATTGAGAACGGAGAAATTTGTAACGATAAGATAGTAAAAGAGGAAGTAGAAGAAGGTGAATTGGGTACTTTGAAGTGGCCCAAAGGGGAAGTGGAGAATGGGGAATTCGAGCCAGAAAAACCTCGGAGAAGTGATATTGAGAAGGGAGAGATTGTTGCTGAGAAATTGAGGAAAGGGGAAGTAGAGAAGGGAGAATTTGTTTCAGGAAAATGGCGAAAGGGTGATATAGAGAAGGGGGAGTTAGTTCCTGAGAGATTTAGAAAAGGAGATGGTGAGAAGGCTGATTTTGGATCATGGAGAGGATCAAAAGATGAACTGGAGAAGGGAGAGTTTATACCGGACAGATGGCAGAGAGATGTGGGGAGGGATGGATATGGTTACTCAAAAATGCGGAGGCATGAGCTGGCTAAAGACAAGGGTTGGAAATTTGAATATGATCATGAACGCGAGAGGACACCTCCTTCTGGTAAGTATTCTGGTGATGATGTTTCTCAGAGGAAAGAATTTAGCAGAAGTGGGAGTCAGTTTGCAAAACGGTCCTCAAGGTGGGAAGCTGGCCAAGAAAGGAATGTGAGGATCAGTTCAAAAATTGTAGATGATGAAGGTACGTATAAAACTGAACATAACAGTTCTAAGAACCATGGAAGGGAATTGGTGTCTAGGACTCGCATGAAGCGGTATGGTACTGATTCAGATGGCAGTGAGCGTAAACATCATGGTGAATATGGTGATCATATGGGTTCTAAAATACGTAAGCTTTCTGATGACAGCAACCGCACTGCCCACTTGGAGCACTATTCACGCCGCTCAATGGAGAGGTCTTATAGAAATTCTTCTTCATCAAGAATTTCTTCCTCTGACAGGTTTTCTTCCAGGCATTATGAATCTTCTTTCTCATCAAAGGTAGTCCATGACAGGCATGGACGTAGCCCTGTTCATTCTGAGCGGTCCCCACGTGACCGGGCAAGATATCATGATCATCGGGACAGGAGTCCGCCCTATCGGAGTTCCCCCCGACGTGATAGGTCGCCATATGATAGGAGTCGCCACTATGATCATAGAAACCGTAGCCCTGCTCCTACAGAGCGGTCGCCACAAGATCGACCTCGATATCATGAACGTAGGGATCGGACCCCAACCTACCTGGAGCGGTCCCCACTTGATCGCAGTAGGTCAAATAATTACAGGGAAGTAAGTTGCAAGGGTGGGGCAGGTGAAAAGCGGCACGGGCAATATGGAAACAAAGTGCAAGAAGAGAAGCTCAACCAAAGGGATGCTAGTGGCAGGGATCCACATTTCTCAGCTAAGGAATCTCAAGATAGAAGCTCTCTGCATAATGTTAATGGTCATGGATCAGATGAGAAAAATGCCAACCATCAGCCTCACAAGGAAGAGAAGCCTCAAAGTCCATGTGTGAATTTAGAAGAACCTCCACAGATCACTGTTGCTCCTGAAGAGTTGGTTTCTATGGAAGAAGATATGGATATATGTGATACACCACCACATGTCCCATTGGTGGCTGATTCAACCACTGGGAAATGGTTTTACCTTGATCATTTTGGTATGGAACAGGGTCCTTCTAAATTATGTGACCTCAAGAAACTCGTGGAAGAAGGAGTTCTGGTTTCAGATCACCTGATCAAGCATGTAGATAGTGACAGATGGCTAACTATTGAAAATGCAGCTTCTCCGTTAGTGCCTGCGAATTTCCCATCCATTGTTTCGGACACTGTAACTCAACTGGTGAGTCCTCCAGAGGCTCCTGGTAATCTATTGGCAGAGGCTGGAGATGCCACAGAGTCCAGCAAACTGCTGGATGAGGAAACACCTGCCACTTTGCTGCAATCAATGTCTTGCAACAATGACAGTTCCACTGCATCTGAGCCATTAGAAGATCTCCAGATTGATGAAAGGGTTAGAGCTTTGTTAAAGGGTTTTACTGTCATTCCTGGCAGGGAGCTGGAGACTCTGGGGGGTACTTTGCTATATCTATGATTCTTATTGACCTTTCCTTCCATTGGGATAATTGGTTTTTATTATTGCCTCACATGCTGTGGAATTTTATTATCTTGCAGAAGTTTTGCAGGTGTCGTTTGAGCATGCACAGTGGGAGAAATTGGGAGCTGAAGGTACAATTTTTATTTGTATTTGATTAATTTATCTATCTATTTATTTATTTCTGCTACAACCCTTACCATTTAGAGCTGTTTTTTGTGACACTCCTCTTCTAATAAGTGCCTGGTACTGGTAACTTGGCATCTATTTGCTTTGCCGCCGACAAATACATTATATGATAAACAATATGGTACATCAAGAAATTGAATCATGCACGGATTTAGTATTTAGTTTGTTGTTAAATGATTTTGAATTTCATTTTACCATCAGTTGTCATTGTGATACGGGTGGTTTTGGTGTATTAATTCTTTGATCAACCTAGGAAATTCCATTGCTCAGTGATAGACCTGATTAGTTGATATTGATATCTATTTCCCATTTTTTAATTGTTCAGAACTGATATCTTTATTGCAATCCTGACTTAAGAGTTACAATCGATTCTTAATGTCTGAAAGTGAACTGTGAAATTTCATGCTACTTTAATTAACAAATCTGCATAATCATTACTGAAATTAAAAAATTATATTGCAGTGTGCCATCATGAGTTGGGACAATATAATTTTGTAAGCAAATGATATATACAAACAGTTAATTGTTTTTATTTATTTATTTATATATTATATATAGAAGTGCTAAAAAAGTGTGAACCATAACTGATGGCATTAGAAGTTGGTAGAATAAGATTTTCAATATAGATGCATATGGACAAATCTAGCTGCTAAGGTATTGCCTGCAGAATCTGTCAATTTGCCAAGAGTTTAGGGGATGTTCTTTGAACCCATTTTTCTGACATTTTCTTTTAAACCTCATGATCTGTTGAGCCCTTCCTAGCTCCTTTTCTTTGAAGGCACTTAGCTCTCTAACCAATTAAGGGTTTGCAGGATAAGAGTTGAGTAGGCTCAAGTCCAAATTTGCTGCTGTGTTTGTGCATAAGTTGATAAATCTCAAATTCAAGTCATTATGTTACTTTTCAGGTCCAAGTATAGGCCAAGAATTTTTACGCAATGTTTTAAAAGGTTAAAGGCGGTTTTGAGGTGTTTTGTTCAAATGAGGTGAAGTAGAAGCCTTATGCTGAACAAGGCATAAGCCTCAACTTTAATAATAATAAAAAGAAAAAAATCTTAAAAAGAAAAAAAAAAAAAAGTACTGATAAAATCACATGAAAGATAAATAATAAAAAAAACCATACAATATTAAATAATTGAATTAATTGTATGTCATTTTCAATAGCTTCTAATTTAGGTTTTTTTTTTTTCTTTTTTCTTTTCTAAAATCCAACTCTCTCTCATGCATTTATTAGATGATCTTCAAAACTACCATCACTATCACTAGTAGGATCCTTTAATGAATCATAATTATATTCGATTGTTGTCTATAAAAAAAAAAAAAAAAAATTATATCCAATTGCTCTATTATCCTCTTAATCAATGTTAATGTCAATATGTTTTTCTTCCTTACTCATTAATTACAATGGTTTTTTTTTTTTTTTTCCTTTATCCATCAATAATAAGATAATGATTATATATATGCTCGGTCACTACAGTGACCAACAATTCTTTTATTTTTCCTTTCCTATCTCTTCCTTGTATTTCCATTTAAAGGATTAATTGGTAGTCAACTAAGCCCTTATTTTTTCAAAAGGTTTAATCGTAATCTTGAATGCAAGGAAAAACTTATAAATCTATACCAAAACGCCATAAAAGCATAAGTCATTACAACCAATAAATATTGAGGCATAAACCTCTTAACAAATGTATACAAAAAGCCGATAAAGACCCTAAACCCATTAAAATCTTTTGAATGTTTGAGGCTTAAGCCCCAATAGCCTTGAGGCTATACCCTCAAGGCTATAAGCCTAATTACTCTCTATTGAGGCTATAGACTCAAGGCTAATTTGCATAGCCTTGCCTCAAGGCCTAAGCCTCAATAGCCTTTTAAAATATTATTTTTATGTTTCACTGCAGAGCATGAAAGTTGATGCACACATAAAACATGAAATTCAAAGAAATATTGTATTAATCCCCTGTGTTCTTGAATGTTTTTAAATATGTAGTCTTACTTTCTTAAAGTTGAAACCTTCAGTATTTAAGTTTTGACAAATATAACATGCTCATGGATGAATATTTTTCAACTTCTCATTTTTGGCACATGCAGGCTTATCCTGGCATCGACCTCGCATTGGGGAACAGTTTGATCAAAGAACAGATGAGTTTTCCAGATGCCCAGAAATCACATCAAAAGAAGCTTCGGACTCTAGGTCAAGCACATCCTCTGACAAGGATTATGCCTTTGCCTTTGGTGATTTTAGTGACTGGTTTTCTGCACGATGGGCATCCAAGGGTGGGGACTGGAAGAGAAATGATGAATCTGCCCAAGATAGATTGTCGAGAAAGAAACTTGTATTAAATGATGGTTACCCACTGTGCCAGATGCCAAAATCTGGGTATGAGGACCCTCGGTGGCATCGGAAAGATGAGTTGTACTATCCTTCGCACGGTAGAAAGCTTGACCTCCCAATTTGGGCTTTTTCCTGGCCAGATGAGAGGAGTGATTGCAATAGTGCAAGCAGAGCGAGTCAAATTAAGCCTGTTGTCAGGGGAGTGAAAGGAAGCATGCTACCAGTAGTTAGGATAAATGCATGCGTTTCTGAGCCCCCTGCTAAAGTGCGAGGGAAGGATAGGTACTCTTCGAGGTCTGCTCGGCCTTACTCTTCAACAACTGATGTCAAGAGATCATCTGCAGAAAGTGCTTCTCATTCAAAAAGTGTTAGTGAAAACGATTCTCAGGGTTCTTGGAAGTGCATCACATCCATTAACACTCCAAAAGACTGTCTTTGCACAGCAGAGGACTTACAATTACATTTGGGAGACTGGTATTATCTTGATGGTGCTGGACATGAGCAAGGGCCCTCATCATTTTCAGAGCTCCAGGCTTTAGTTGATCAAGGTTCAATCCAGAAGCATAGCAGTGTTTTTAGGAAAATTGATAAAATTTGGGTTCCAATTACCTCTGCTGCAGATGTTCTGATGCTGCTGTTAAAATCCAACCACAGAATAATGTAACTTCTACTGATTGTTCTGGACCTTCTCTTGCGCAGTCACTTGCTGGTGCAATTGGTGGAAACAACACAATTTCCAGATCATTGCACAGCTTACATCCACAATTCATTGGTTATACCTGTGGGAAGCTGCATGAATTGGTTATGAAATCATACAAGAGCCGTGAGTTTGCTGCTGCTATAAATGAGGTTTTGGATCCATGGATCAATTCAAAACAGCCAAAGAAAGAAATGGCTAGTTCAGCTGGTAGTAACAGTTCTCTTCATGATTTGAACAAATTCCGGACATCAGGTATGAGTGAATTCTTCAGAATTTGAGTAGGACCATAGTTTTTTTGCTTGCAGAAAGGAAAACTAAGCTTAGCTTGATGTATGATAATCTTCCTTTCATTCTGATGCCATATTTGTGGTGCACATTCTAGGAATGGGTATTCCACTCAATCTCCTGCATAGGATTTTTCACTGGTCAGATATTTTTCTATGGTTGATTGAAATATGTTGGGATAAATTGTGGCTGGAACATAAAGATTTACGGAGCCCTCTGTTATGGTTTATTTCTTTGATTCTTGAGAAATGTAGTTTTCCTTGAATTGAATGCCTAACTTATTTATTTTTTAATTATAAATTATTTGTCTCTACTGATTATGTGCCTTTTCCCAAAAAAAAAAAAAAAAAAAATATTACTTATATAAATTACTCAAAGTCTTATACTATTTTAAAGTAAAACAATATATCTCCTCTTGTTAGTGCACATTATCTTGTGGCCTTACATGCCATACTTTTGTTGCTTTTACTGTATTTACCATATTGTCATCAGGATTTCCTATTCTCTGGGTCCATCTGACTTTCCTGTACTCAATGATTTGTTCCTACTAAAAAACTTCAACACTGTATTATATCTGTTCCTTCTGTTCCTGAGATCATCTCAGTTTTGTTGAGTATAGAATTATTATTATTATTATTATTATTTAATCTTCCACATGCTAAGATTTCTCCTTATGGTTGTAAAACCGCTGAAGGTGAAGTTATTTAATGTATAAAGGTCACATTTGTGCAGGTATAAGAGGCCGATGGCTGGTTGATGGAAGTGAAGATGACTATGAAATGGAAGAAGATGTACTACTAGTTCAAAAGGATGAATCCACATTTGAAGATTTGTGTAGTGATGCTACTTTCTACCAAGAAGACATTGCACTTGCTGAAATGGGCTCAGAAAATTGGGGTTTACTGGATGGTAATGTGCTGGCACGAGTCTTCCATTTTCTGAGAACTGATGTAAAATCCCTTGCTTTTGCTGCTTTGACTTGTAAACATTGGAGAGCTGCAGTAAGGTTCTACAAGGGTGTTTCCAGGCAGGTTGATTTGTCATCTGTTGGCCCTCTCTGCACTGACTCTACAATTTGGAGCATGATAGTAAGTTTTCACTTTTTCTTTTCCCACCCTGGGTTGGGGATTGGTATTACAAGACATTGGAAATTCATTTCTTAAAATTTTAATTTGCTTGTTTGCTCTGCAGAATGGTTACAACAAGGAAAGGATAACCTCTATGATTCTAATTGGTTGCACAAACATAACACCAGGCATGCTTGAAGACGTTCTTGGTTCTTTTCCTTCTGTTTCTTCTATAGATATTAGAGGTTGCAGTCAGTTTTGGGAGTTGGCGGATAAATTTTCAAACCTAAACTGGATCAAGAGCCGAATCCGTGGAATGAAGGTCTTTGAGGAGTCATACACTAAAATAAAGGCTCTTAAACAGATAACTGAAAGACCATCTGTATCTAAACCATTAAAGGGTATGGGTGGTCATGTTGATGATTCCAGTGAACTGAAGGAGTATTTTGATAGTGTGGATAGGAGAGAATCAGCTAGCCAATCATTCCGTCGTAGCTATTACAAACGTTCAAAACTGTTTGATGCCAGAAGGTCCTCATCAATCCTGTCTAGAGATGCCCGAATGAGGCGTTGGTCCATCAAGAACTCTGAAAATGGATATAAGAGAATGGAAGAATTTCTTGCTTCGAGCTTGAGGGACATCATGAAGGAGAATACCTTTGATTTCTTTGTGCCCAAGGTGCTGTCAGTCATTTGTCTTGGACTTCTCCACTAAGAATTGCCCTTTTCTTTATGTCCTGTACAATATATATCATGTAGGTTTTAATTTCACTGTTTCTCCTTGTTGATCAGGTTGCAGAAATCGAAGACAGAATGAAGAATGGTTATTATGCTGGCCATGGATTGAGCTCTGTCAAAGAGGATATCAGTCGAATGTGCAGGGATGCGATAAAGTGAGATATTTTTTTATTTATTTTTATATTTTTATTTTACTTTTTATGGCTTCGTTTTGTAGCTTTGGTAAAATGACTTTAAGAGTAAGTAAAAGATATAGAACCTTGTAAAATGGTAGAACCATATAGCTTTCATTAAGTGATGAAAGCCCTAGAAGTTGTGATAGTATTGTTGTCAAATAATCTGTTGGTCATTTTCCAATAGGTGGTAATATACTAGATGACTGGGAATGGTTTCTCTAGTACAACCTCTTCTTAAACATCCTGAAACCAGAATTTGGATTTTGAGATATAGTATTGAAGTTTGTTTTGTTGTTTTGGTTAAGTTTGGGAGACATGGATTCCTCTAAATGGGCTTTGCACACTCTTTTAATCTTTTCATTAAACCAACCATCTCTTTTACTTGGCCTTACCTCTGTGTTTATTTATTTATTTCTTTCCTTTTTGTTTTGGATATTTTATTTCTTTTTTACTCAATCGTGTAGTTCATTTCCTTTTTACTCAATGTATTTTTTGTGCTCTTGGATGTTTTGGGTGTAATTTGTGAGACAATCTGCTTCTTTATTGCTTTCTTTCTTTTTCTCAATCCATTTCTGCAAATGCAGAGCCAAAAATCGGGGTGATTCTGGAAACATGAATCGAATTATTACATTATTTATCCGACTTGCCACATGTTTGGAAGAGGGTTCTAAGTCCTCTAATGGAAGAGAGGAGATAGTGAGGAGGTGGAAAGATGAGTCACCTTCAGGGTTATGCTCTTCTGGGTCCAAGTATAAGAAGAAGCTCAATAAAATAGTGACTGAAAGGAAACACCGGAGCAATGGTGGTTCTGATTATGGAGAGTACGCATCCGATCGAGAAATCAGAAGGCGTTTATCCAAATTGAATAAAAAGTCTATGGACTCAGGAAGTGACACATCTGATGACTTTGACAGATCTTCAGAAGGTGGCAGTAATGGTAGTGAAAGTACTGCTTCAGATACAGAAAGTGACTTGGATTTCCGTTCAGAAGGTGGTGTTGCAGAGTCAAGGGTAGATGGATACTTCACAGCTGATGAGGGTTTATATTCTATGACTGATGACCGGGAATGGGGTGCTCGCATGACTAAAGTTAGCCTTGTGCCTCCTGTCACTAGGAAATATGAAGTCATTGAACAGTATGTTATTGTAGCAGATGAGGATGAAGTGCAAAGGAAGATGAAGGTTTCTTTACCTGAGGACTACAATGAGAAGCTCACTGCACAGAAAAATGGCACTGAGGAGTCAGATATGGAGATTCCTGAAGTCAAGGACTATAAGCCTAGAAAACAGCTTGGAGATGAGGTAATAGAACAAGAAGTTTATGGCATAGATCCTTATACTCATAATCTTCTTCTTGACTCAATGCCTGAGGAATTGGGTTGGCCACTACTTGAGAAGCATTTGTTTATTGAAGAAGTACTCCTTTGTACTCTAAATAAGCAAGTTAGGCATTTCACTGGCACTGGAAACACTCCTATGATGTACAATTTGCTGCCTGTTGTTGAAGAGATCCAAAAAACTGCTGAAGAAGAACATGATCTACGAATGTTGAAAATGTGCCAGGGTATTCTGAAGGCCATGAATAGTCGTCCTGATGACAATTATGTTGCTTACAGAAAGGTAACATACATGCATGTTCTAAGAGCCAAATGCCATTCTGTTGTCTTCTTCCTTTTTTGTAAATTGGTTGAATTTATTTTTTCCTATTTTTATCATATTATTCTTTTATCTTATTCTATCGTTGCTACTGGGTTCCATTGACCAGGGCCTTGGTGTGGTTTGCAACAAAGAAGGTGGCTTTGGTGAGGAGGATTTTGTTGTTGAGTTTTTGGGAGAGGTATGGCTATCATATCCCTTCATGGGAATATTTTCTAGGGCATGTTTCATTTCCTTATTATTGTGGTGGAGTAATGTCTGTTTTCCCATTTGTCTTTACAAAAATTATATGTCAAACTGTTTAAAATGTGTCTATTTTCTAATGGGTTGCAAAAGCGAGTGGGCATGACTGTAATGCTTCTTTTGGATATAAATTTGTGTTCAGTAAAAGGGTAAAGAGTTCTGATGGTTTTTCCTACAATAATGTGGTATCTTTGGTTGTTAGCTGGTGTAGGGTGATCTATCCATATCGTTGCTAATTCCCCAAAGAATTGTGCACAGTTCTTAGTTTCAGACTCTGATTCCACCTTTTGAGTCCATGTTAAGATTGTCGATTTCTTAGGACAAATATTCATATTGCCCTTTATCTTTTTAAAGATGAAAACCCTTTTTTTGCTGTTTTAGTATGGCTCTAGATGAATTTTAACTGTGTAGGTGAGATTAGCTTTTAAAGTCTGTCACCTTGTGGGGTGTTAATTGTTCAGTGCCTTTATCTGAGGTTGATCATCTGGAATGTTACTTCATGTTCTTGAACCTCTCATTTTAAGAGATTCAAGTGTATGACGTAATTCAAACATTGTTCGTACAGCATTTTATTTTTATCGTCACATTTTATTGAGGAACTTCTAAATTTTGTCCTAAAATATGTTCATCCATGTTTTTATTGCGGGTACTTGTTTTATGATAGTTCTCAGGTTTATTATGCTAGCTTTTTTGTTTGTATTTTTTTAAAACATTTTAAAAATATTCCTGTAGGTTTATCCTGCTTGGAAATGGTTTGAGAAGCAAGATGGAATTCGGTCATTGCAGAAAAACAGTAAAGATCCAGCTCCAGAATTTTACAACATTTATCTTGAGAGGCCAAAGGTACTCTTACTTGAACAGGTTTTCTGCCTTGAGCTGCCATGCTTGTATGTCTCTTATTGCTTCCTCAAACATGCACCTGATTGTGCCTTCCCTTTTGCAGGGTGATGCGGATGGATATGATTTAGTTGTTGTTGATGCGATGCACAAGGCTAACTATGCTAGCCGAATTTGTCACTCATGCAGACCTAATTGTGAAGCAAAGTAACTATTGTTTTCATTCTTTTGCCATTCCCACTTTTTGTTCTATGTCCCAAGTCATAAACCATTTGAAACCTGTGTTCTTGTACTAGGAAGTGAATGGCCTGTTCCTGTTGATACTCTATATTTGGGAAATATTTATAGAGCAACATAGAAAATGATCTTCAAAATAGGCTAAAAGGGAAAGAGAACTAGTGAATAAAAAATTTCACCCCTATCATGGTTTTCTGATTTTCATTTCGAGTAAATTGCATTTGATTTGGCATTTTTAAACTGTCAATACTCAACTGAACTCAAGAAAAACTTACTTCTCACTGTGCATGAGCATCCTCTGGACAAGTGGGTTTTGAGGATTTTCTGCTGTATGAAAGTAGCTTTATCTTAGTGGTTGTGGGGACTAGGAATAAATGTTTAACAATGGAATGGAATGTGGACAATTCCAAACAGGTGTTGAACAGGTTCTGTGTCATTATTCAATCACTTGGGAGCTCTTGCTTGGTGGGTCTTTTTGTTTGGCATGTTGTGTTTCATGCCTAGCTCTGTGAAGGGCCTTCTGTGAGGTGATCAAGTAAGGGTGGAAGTGATAAAAGAAATGTTTTGGTGCAGAATAATAGGAATCTTGAAACTAAGAATTGCCCCTCTTAAATTCATTACCCCTCGCGACCAAATCATGCAATGACAATATGAGTGCTTTATAAGAAGAATTTTATTTCCTGAAAGTTTCAATATTCTTTTTTTTTGATAGGCAAACACAGAAGTATATTAGAAAAGGGCACCTTAAGGCAAGCCCAAAAGCATACGGGGGTATACAAGAGGTGCCTTGAGGCAAAAAACAAAAGAAGAGAAGATACAAACCAGCCCTCATCTAGCACCTAGCCAATCAAAAAAACTAAGTAAAGGAAGAGGACCTTCATTTACAGCCGACTTAGTCTACGACTAAAGATTACAAACAAAAGAATTTTTCAACCTGTGCAACGAGAACTCCTCATTCTCAAAAGCAATCCTATTTCTTTCCTTCCAAACCGCCCAAAAAAGACACAAAGGGGCTGCCTTCACACCTTTCTACGCTTCTTGCCCAAGTTAAAACCATACCAACCAATAAGTGTATCTCTAACCGACAAAGGAAGGACCCAAGTGACTCCAAAAAGAGCAAACAATAACTCCCAAATAACTCTTGCCCTGGTGCAGTGAATGAGAATATGATCAATTGACTCTTCTTCCTCACAGCAAAGAAAGCATCTATTAGCAAGAATCCGACCCCTCTTTTTAAGCTGATCCAAAGTAAGCACCTTACCCCAATATGCCTCCCAAGCGAAAAAGCTCACTTTGGTAGGCACACAAGAACTCCAAAACATACTAATAGGGAAATGACCAACTCTTCTTGAAGCTAGATCATTAAAAAGAGATTTAACTGAGAAAATCCCATTAGTGGTCTCTTTCCACAACATTCTATCTTCCAATAGAGGATTAAGCCTCCTTCCCCGAATTGTCAAAAGTAATCTCTCCACCTCCTCCACCTCCCGAAAGTTTCAGTATTCTTCAAGTTTCTTGAAAATGAAAAATTGATTACCCCAGGAGGCAAATCGTTATGAATCTATATGCAGCATGAGCTTTCCTTCATTTATTTCCTACAGACACATATACATGCATACATTCAGGCATGCATGCATGCATGCACAAATATATATATGTGCATAGTACTTGTTTTTTGATAGATTGATATCTGGTCTACTTATTCTCTACTTACCTATTCTTTTATGAAAGCAGAGTTACTGCTGTAGAAGGTCAGTACCAGATTGGAATCTACAGTGTACGTCAAATTCAATATGGTGAGGAGATCACCTTTGATTATAACTCAGTCACAGAGGTGTGTCTTCTGCCTGTCAGCCTACCCTACACCTTAAGAAGCTCCTTTTCTTCTTTTCTTTTTATTGTTCTAATGATTGGTCTTTTAAAATTGCCGCAGAGTAAGGAAGAGTACGAGGCTTCTGTTTGTTTGTGTGGCAGCCAAGTTTGTCGAGGGAGCTATTTGAATCTAACAGGTGAAGGGGCATTTCAAAAGGTACAACCAGAAACTCCCAAGTCATTTTCCTTCTGCATTTGCATTCCAGTTTAACTCAACTGCAGTGTCCAAAGTGAAGAAGGATAACAACTTTGGCGTGTTCTTGGGTTGAAAGTAGTGTAAAAGGCCTCCCTAGAAAACCAAAAGAAAAAAATGAGGAAAAAAGTCCTTCCAGTTTAACTCTCAATTTCAGGTGTCCAAAGTAAAGAAGGATAACAACTTTGGGGTGTTCTTGGGTGGTTTTGGGTTTAAAGTAGTGTAAAGGCCTTCCTAGCCTATCAAAAAAGAAAATGGTCCTTCCTGATCAGTATTTGCCAATGTTAACTATCTCATTGAGGTCAATGTAGCCTACTGGATATGATTGCAAGTTTCCTGGCATAAATTTCACAAGCCACCTTCCATTAACTGGAGTATAATTTTCATCAGGTACTGAAGGAGCGTCATGGAATTCTGGATCGGTATCAATTGATGTTTGAGGCTTGTGAATTAAATATGGTATCTGAAGAAGACTACATAGACTTGGGAAGGGCTGGCTTGGGCAGTTGTTTGCTTGGTGGGTTGCCTGATTGGCTAATTGCTTATGCAGCTCGCCTGGTATGTATATTTATTTCCTTCTTTTTTCATTCATTGATTAACCTTTTGAACTTACATTTTCTGACACACCTATTTGGATGAAGTTGAGGTTTATAAATTTTGAAAGAACAAAGCTTCCGGAGGAGATTTTAAGGCATAGTTTGGATGAAAAGAGGAAATACTTTGCAGATATCAGTCTTGAGGTTGAAAAAAGTGATGCTGAGGTTCAGGTGAATGTTGTTGACTCCAACTTATTCATCTCCCTTATCTGTCTCTCTGTGGTGTAATGTACCCTGCGTCACTTTGTCATGCACTTCTTGATATGCATTTGTAAGGATATGCTTTCTGTTTCTTTGTGGATATTCATCATGTCTCTTTGATTGGAGCAGGCTGAAGGTGTTTACAACCAAAGGCTTCAAAATTTGGCTCTTACTCTGGATAAGGTGGGTGCTTTTTATTTTGTGGAGAACCTATTCATCCTTCTTACTTCTCTCTTTTGTCTTCTGTGAAATGGAGCATCTTTTGTCTATTAAAACCATTGGGTGCTGAAGCCCAGTATGATTCATGAGAGGTGAATGATGGTTAATATCATCATGGATGAAACTTGCAATGGAGATTTTCAGAACAAAAAATAATGCAAACCCAGTTGTTTGGAACCAAAATATAAAATTAGAACTATACAAAATCACTGGATTATTCTACACATTCTTTTTACTGTCTATCACTTTGTTAGGAATATTTGGATCTGTTAGTCTTTACTCTCAACTTGACATCCATGCGTTCATAATATTCTATTCTTAATGAGGTATTATTGCTCAAATTCTAGATTCATTACGTATAGACCAACCATGACACTTAATTTCTTTGCTTGGTTAAAAAATTTTGAAATTTGTTTCACAGGTGAGGTATGTCATGAGATGTGTTTTTGGTGACCCTAAGAAAGCTCCACCTCCTTTGGAGAGGCTCAGTGCTGAAGAAGTAGTTTCCTTCCTTTGGAAGGGAGAGGGATCACTAGTTGAGGAACTTCTTCAGTGCATGGCTCCTCATATGGAAGATGGTATGTTGAGTGAGCTCAGGCCCAAGATTCGTGCACATGATCCATCAGGCTCTGATGACATTCACAAAGAACTTCAGAAATCTCTGCTGTGGTTAGCATCCTTAATTCTTTTAAGCCTTTATCATCAGAAAAAAAAAAAAAAAAAAAAAAGAAACAAAAAAAGACAATATAAAATCTTTTAAGCTTCTGTTTTTTTTTTTTTTTGGTTTTTATTCTATTTTTTTCCTTGCATGTCATGCTGCAAATTGTAGTTTCTAGAAACTTAAGTTTCTGGTGGAAACCATTTCCCTGAGCCCATTTTGGAAGCTCTGAGGACATTCTAGAAAATATTCAGAAACTCTTGGAGGAATTACAGGAGATTTTGTGGAAGCTCTGAGGACATCCTTGTGTTACTTGCAAGAAACTTGTTCCCCATAACCACAAGACTCCCTCTCTTTACATGTTTTTTAAGTTGTTCATCTGCAATAATTGATAAAAATTTTCTAACAGTTTAGTTGTTCCCTAAAGTTTAGATATTGGTTTCCAATGTGAACTTTCTTGGATTCATGTTCATATATCTAAGTTTCCTGTTAGTTCCTCATTTGATTTCAAATTATTTCCCATGTCACATTTCCCCTATATTTTCTGAACTGCATTTCTGGCTTTTGTTTCCTTTTCTCTTTTCTAACTATTGCCACAACCCTGTATAACATGAAATTTTTATGAAACTTGTTCTTTCTCTCTTAGGTTGAGGGATGAAGTTCGAAACCTTCCATGTAATTACAAGTGTCGGCATGATGCAGCTGCTGACTTGATCCACATTTACGCTTATACCAAGTGCTTCTTTAGAGTACGGGTGAGTTTTGTTATCAAGCAGTGTAATTTTGGGGATTTCTGGGAACTGTGTTTGTCTTGCATAGGATTGTCTTGCTTGTCTTCTGATTGATTCAAAACAAATTTTATACTTTTGCATGCAGGAATACAAGTCTGTAACTTCTCCACCAGTTTATATTAGCCCTCTTGATCTTGGCCCCAAGTACAGTGATAAACTAGGGTCAGGTATCCAGGAGTATTGCAAAACATATGGTGAGAACTATTGTTTAGGACAGCTGATTTATTGGCATAACCAGACTAATGCTGATCCAGATTGTAACCTAGCCCGAGCGAGTAGGGGTTGTTTGTCATTACCTGATATTGGTTCATTCTATGCCAAGGTTCAGAAGCCATCACGACAGCGTGTTTATGGCCCAAGGACTCTCAAATTTATGCTGGCAAGGATGGTAAGTCTTATGTTCACTCCAACGTATGTCTAGATCAAATTACTCCTGGCATCAGTTATAACTTCATGTGTACTCTGCCAATTGATTGGATATCTCATCTATGCATGTCATGCATGTTGAATATCCTACCAAACATATAATGTAGTCTATATAATCCATAACCATGTGTGACAAATTAAATGAACTCTAATTTTGAGGGTTTTATTCATAGGATAATTTTTATTCCCAATCAACTTGATATTTGGCATACACGATGACTAGCCCTGCAGTCCATTGGTAAACTTGAAGAAGCTGCCCCCCGTATGGTTATTAATGGTGTGAAAATAGCGTATATTTATACTTATTTAATATTTTATCATATGGTGTGTGTTTTATGTTTTCTGAATTACTGCATAACCCAACCCACAAGAACCTACCTATGTCGATGGGAAGGGACTTTACCCTGTTGTGGCTTGGATCATTCCATATTGAGTGGTTGCCAGACTCTGATTTTTACTCTTGAGTTCCTAGTAGAGTTTTAGCTGCTTATCTGACATGATTATGTTGCTTCATCAGGAAAAACAGCCTCAGAGGCAGTGGCCCAAGGATCGGATATGGTCATTCAAGAGTTCACCAAAAATTTTTGGCAGTCCGATGCTGGATACCGTGTTGCATAATTCTCCATTGGACAAAGAGATGCTGCATTGGCTGAAGAATAGACCCGCCACATTCCAGGCCATGTGGGATAGATGAACGAACCATTGTAGGTGTTGATGAGAAAGCGACAATGGGATTCTTAACCAGTCCTTGGTGTATGATTTGGAATGACTTGTCATGGCTTCAAGGCTGCCACACATTTGGCCGAAGAAGAGAGAGAAACAGAGCTTGCCGTCTCTCGCTCGGTGATACGGACGAACTTTTTGCAGGGGGCTTGGGTAGGGGAGTGGAAATGGGACTGTTAAACCTCACCCTTGAAGAAGCAATATTTTGGAATGATCCCTCGGGTATTATTAGTTCACAGCTGCCCCTTTTAATGTGGGAGTTGGTAGTCATTTCAAAGAATAGTCCATAGGGTTCCTTGCGCTGCTTTATCCTCAATTCTTGTGTACAGTTTTTGCTTATTCATCTTTGTAATTTGTATTCATTATTATTAGGGCATTTTTCTGGTTCTTTAATTTTAAGTAGAAAAAAAAGAAAAAGATGAAAGGAAAGAAAAAGGTATTTGAAGGCAGTTCCCCATCTTTGATGTCTCTGTTCTTCTCCCATTTTTCTTTTTCTTCTTATCTTTATAAAAACTTTTCATCCTTCCCACCATTAATATTTCCATTTGTCATTAATAATGCTAATTGTTATCAGCTTCTACCATTGACGGAGCTCATCAGCACTATATATAGCGCATTTTTCTTTCAATAAAAAAAATCAAGAATTTCATTAGTGGGCAACACTGGCAATGCCAGCTCATTCAACTGGACTAGGCAGCACGTGCTAAACCCACTCACCCCAAAAACGTTATCATTCCCTTGTTCTGTTGTTAGCTAATCAGTTACGAATTCCCTAAAACGCCCTCCACTTTATAACTAACCGCTTTGCTTTACATCACGCTGCATACGTTACTCGTCCTAACTGGTCTCCACATCATCCCATTCCCTTCATCCAACGGTGGATATTCACCGCACCTTCCAAAGTTCAAATGCAAAAAATTGCGAGGGAGAGCCAAAAGGCTGCTTCCGGTCATCTGAACCGACAATAAACGGCAGTGGCGTCGCCAGCTGTCGGTTACCTTTACCTGCACAATCATTCTCGATCTTGTAGCCGCCCCAAACGGTCCTGTACGGAGAATCTGCCCCTATATGAATTTGACACGTGTCTCCCCTTGTTAGCTTATATAATCGCCGCACTTTGTGCCTAGGGACTTTCTCAGGGTTCTTTTCTCTCTATCTCTTCTGCTTTGGTTTTCCCTTTTTTGCCATTTTTTTTGGGGGGTGGGGTCTTGAAATTTTAACGTATGCAGAGGGATTTGCAAGAGAGTTTGCCCACCGGTGAGGGTTCCGGGGCTTACCCTATGGCCTTCGCTGGACAAACTACAGATGATTTGTGCTTCAACGCCATGTTTTCAGGGGTCAGTCTTCAGACATATGTCAGCCTTAATCAGGAGAAGAGCCTGGTTTCTTTACCGGACTACGGGACCAGCACTTTTCCGGTGACCGATTCCGCTGGTTTTGGTTTTTCCAGCGAGGATTTCACGGCGTTGCAGCAGAAACAGGTTGGCGAGTGCTCGAAGCAGCTCAAAATGCCGAAGAAAGAGCTGGTGGAGAGTGAAGAGAAGACGGACAAGTCTAGTGAGCCATTTACGTTCACCTCCAACGCCTCAGATGCTTTTCCTATTCTTTGTGACTCGAGCTTTCACCATTTGCCGGAACTCCGCTCTGTCGAACAGTTTTCTACTCATGCCGAGTCGTCTCACAAACGCGTCCGATCCTACTCGCCGACCGACTCATACACGCTCGACGCCATAGTGAAGAGCTTCAAGCTATCGAACTGCTTCTCCGCACCGTACAGATGGCCGGACACTCCGCCTTCTCCGGTGGTGCCGCAGAGCAGTCTAGCGAGGCAGAGGCGGCAGAAAATCAGCGACAAGACTCGATGCTTGCAGAAGCTGATGCCGTGGGACAAGAAGATGGACATGGCGACGATGCTCGAAGAGGCCTACAAGTACATCAAGTTCCTCCAGGCGCAGATCAGAGCACTGCAATCCATGCCATGCGACTCCAACTTCGTTCCGCACAACCCTATCAACGACACCGGCCCCTTCGGCGGACTGACGCGGCTCAACCGGCAACAGCTGCTTCAGGTTCTGGTGAACTCGCCAGTGGCTCAAACGATGCTCTACTCGAAGGGATGCTGCGTCTTCTCTCTGGAGCAGTTGATCCTGCTGAAGAAGTTAGCCGAGAGCAGGCTTCTTCTCCAGCACTTGCTCTTCGATCCTTCCAAGCTCTCCTGAACTATTCATGGTGATCAATCGTGCTGCTCACTCGCGCGGGTTACGTTTCGGATGCTTTGCGAATATCGGGTTTTGTTTAACCGGGTTCGGATCTTGGGAATCTCATGGGTTTGTTAGTGTCTTCTCCTTCCTTTATTTTTTCAATTTTGTTTTAAATAGACACAGTAGATGAACAGAGTTGAAGAATATTTGTCTAGTTCTTGAAACTTCTGGTTAGAATTTTTGCCATTTTCAGTTTGCAGAGGAAAATTTTGGCTCATGGTCATATATGTTTTTTTTCCTCTCTTTTGGGTTCGTGGATAAAAATGATCCTTTCCTATGTTGTCTCGGTGAATCCATTCTCGAGCCCATTCAAATCCTTGCGCTAGACATATGGGCTCTTCTGGGCTTGAGTTTCAACTTTTTGGGCCTTCCCTGGGGGTCAAATTCTCTCCTATGTGAGGCCCATTGGCCTGAATATTTCTGCAATCGGCAGTCAGACCAGCTCGGACTTGGGCCTGCTTTGACCAGGGCCATATGGGTTGCAGAGCCCAATGTACATCCCTATATTTTAGTACAATGGCACTATATTGGTTAAATGGTAAGTCATGATTAAATATGATAAAAGTTTAATGATATGCTATTAATTTTTATTATTAGTTTATTCTTGTAATAAAAATAAAGTTATCCAAGAACCCATTTTGGTTGATTTATTGAATTATATTAAATCAAACTTCACGTTTTAATTAATTTATATTGAAATTAAATTTCTTTTAAAATAATATCCTTTTATTTTTAGTTATTTAATATAATAGATTTATAATTCTAAAAAAAATCTATTTAATTCATTTATAAGAATTAAATTTTTTATCAAAGGGATAACAAAAAATTTGAACTCATAATTTTATTTCTTTAAATAATTTTGACAAAAAATAAAAATGATAATGAAATAAATAAATTATTTTTATTATAAAGAAAATGCTAGAAAATTAATAGATATTGAAATTCATATAAAGATATAAAGAATAAAATTATTAATTAACAACATATATATTAATATATAAAGTAAACTTGATTATAAAGGATAATTAATTGACATAGTAGTAGGCACATGTTTAAAGAATGGTAAAATAATTGAAGCAAAAACTAATGTCTTGATAGGATAAGTAGTTATTATAATGACAAATAAATCTATGGTACGTTTGAAGTGTAGTAGATTTGTCATTTCAAATGATTTGATTTCTTGCAAAAAGATAACATAAGGAAAAACACATGAAAAAATCGATACTCTTATGCTATGTTTGGTTCCTAGAAAGTTAGAGGAAAAATACAAGGAAAAAAAATAGAGAGGAAAAGTAAAAAAAAAAAAAAAAAAAAAGTGAAGAAAAAAAAAAAGATTTAAAATAAATAAATTATTTTTATATACTATTTCAAACTTTTTATTTATTTATTTAACTCTTCTATATAAAGATTACATAATTTAAAAATATACAAATCTCTTAACAATTTTAATTATATTTAACTTTCTTTTGTATTTTTTATAAGAAAACCAAATATGAGAAAATCATTTTTCTCAACATTTTTTTTCTTTCCCTGATATTTTCCAGGAACCAAACATAGTCTTAAAGAAGTCACAAAATAACTAATAAGTTAGATATTGAGAAACTTGTAGCCCTTGAAGAGGTGTACAACTGAAATAGATAGCCTTTGAAGAGGCACATATTAAATAAATAATGCTTAAAGATATATAGAAAAGTAAAAATTAGGTTATTATGCTATAAAAAAAAAATTATACCAAAATATTTTTTTGCAAAGATCTAGTATCGATTCATATAATGATTCAATCATATGATTGATAGTCCCTAAAAAGTTGATATATAGTTTATAATGTATATGAATTCATAGATGTGAAAATCTCTGAAGGATTTAAAATGTATGTAACAACCAAGTCTTTGAAGGATTCAAAATATCTGAAACAAATAATTCTCTTAATAATTAACATACTTGAAGCAAATAATTATTTAAAGGATAAAAAATGTCTAAAACAATGATTGAAAATCCCATATTGTATTCTCAATCAAGTCATGATGATAATATACTTGACCAAATTATATCCTTGTATAGATTAAAGTAGAGGTTTGTAATTGTTACAATGTTATTAGAACTCTTGAAAAGTTTATAAGAGTGGTTAATTATCTAATGAAAGATCTTGGAAAACTAAAATCTCGTCTCAGTTTGCAAATCGAGTACTTGTGAAATGGAATATTAGGCCATGCCTTAGCATACATAGAAAGTCAAAAAGCACTTTCATGTGAACAAATCACACTCGCTTAACTCTCTTATGATTGTTTTTTCACTTGAAGGGAACAAATATATGTTTAGTGTTAGGTTTAGAGATACCATACCTTAGAATAATTGGCATATTGATGTATCTTGCAAATTGTACCCAATCACAATAGCATTTTTTGTGATTTTACTACTAAGATAAAGTTCTACACCAATGCAAAGGCATTGGAATGAGATTAAAGATGTATTATGATATCTTTGTAGAACAACTTACATGAGTTTATTTTATTTAAAAAGAGAAGAATCTCACTTGCTTGGATATGTGGATATTGGTTATGTTTCAGACCCTCACAAAGCTTGATTTTAAATAAGGTATATATTTACCTATGGTAGTGCAATAATCTCATGAGATCAATCAAACAACCAATGATAGTTGCTTTTTCAAATCATTCAAAGGTATTCTCAATTCAATTTATGGTAGTGAATATGTATAACTAAAGTCAATGATCCAACATATTCCGAAATCACGTGGATTATCCTCCATCAAAGATAATGTTATTAAGTTATTTGAAGGTAATGTTGTTTGGTATGTATAAATTAAAAGAGAATTTATAAAAGGTGATAAAACTAAACATATTTCCTTCAAATTCTTCTATACTCACAAGCTCTAAGAAAACAATGAAATTAATCTTCAAAAGATCTAATCATATGATAATCTAATAGATCTATTTAAAAAATGTTACCATTGACTACATTGAAAAAGTTAATTAAAATATGATATTGGAATGCAAGGAACGAGAGATTAGTCTATTAAAGTGTTAAAGAAAACATCATCATGTCTATATGAGGAGGAGAATACTAATATGAATATATCGTATTCTTTTTTTCTTCATCCATGTTTTATCCCATTAAATTTTATGAATGAGGTTTTTAATAAGACGTTTTTAATGGTCAAATCATTTAAAGAATATTACATTTTTTCCTCTTCGCTAGGGTTTTTCCTATTGGATTTTTCCTAATAAGGTTTTAATATGATATGTTCTTATGATAATCAAGGGATAGTGTTATAAAATATAAAAATTTATCATATTGAGAACTTGTGGACGATCATCTATATTTTCCTATCTTTTAAGGGAGACTTGTAGGAATGGCAACGGGGCGGGTTCAGGATGGGTTGCCCCTATTCCAACCCCGCCCCGCCCCCCCCCCCCGTCCTATTTAATTTTTTTTTAAATTTTAATTACATTAAAATAAATATATTTTATAAATAATTAAATTATTATATTTTTTATAACTTATTTTATTAAAAATGTTTTATTATTATCTATATATTAAAAATAGTAAAATAAAAATTAAATTAAATTGATTTTAAATTTTAAATTAAATTAAAATTTAAAATTAATTTTATATATAATCGGGGCGGGGCGGGGCGAGGCAATACCCAAACCCACCTCGGGTTTTAAAAAAAATTCTCAAATCCGTTTATTAAAATTGAACCTCGTCCCATTAGGGACGGGATAGGGCGGGGCGAGGCGGGTACCCGAAAAAACCCGCCTCATTGCCATCCCTAGAGACTTGGTCTGCTTATAAAATTTTATTTTATTTTTCTTTTAGCATTCAATTTATAATCTTCTTGTTTCTTCTTTTAATTCTTTTATTTTACAACAACATTTCCATTATTTTCAAAATTATTTCTAATTTATATAATCAAACTAATTTTCTCATTTTTTGTTGACATAAAAATTGTTTTTTATCCGTCCCAAAAAAAAAAAAACAAGAGAAATGAAAGGCCTTCTATCTCTTGTCTTTTTTGAAGGAAATATTTGTAACAAAGGGATAATATAATATGTACATTTGAATTAAAAAAAAAAATTGAATATTTTTGTCTAAAACAGATTATATTTCATGTTTATAAAAAATAGAAGTTATTTTTCAAAATATGTGAGTACCTCATCCATTTTAATTAAATAATTTTTTTATCCAAAAAAAAAAAGGGGGGGGAAACAGAAAGAAAACCCTCATTCCCTCATATTTGGTTGGAATAGATAGAAAATAAAAAGGAAAGTAGATATATAAATTTTCTTGAATCCTGATTTCTTTCATTTCTCCCATCTTTTGCCCTATCAGTGGGAATCAGCTTAAAAGTCAAAAATACTCAAAATGATTACCCACCGATTCTTCTTTTGTCATTGTTAGATGCCTAGGGCACCCCATCTATGAGCTGGTTATATACCCTACTTTCCTTGTACCCCATCAATGGAATCCAAGACAGCAAGAAAAGAAAGAATATGAAGAAAAAAGGAGATGAAAAAAAGAAAAGAAAAAAAGAAAACTAAAGTTGAATTGGAACGGTGTGGACAAAAGAAGCTTTTACCCTTACATTATTTATCTCCACCTTCCCACTTTATCATTCCAATATATATTATATCCTTGTTCATACTGCCAACTTCCCCCATCAAACCCTCCTCCTCCTCTCCTTCCCTCTTCACCCACAAAAATGGCTAAACTTTGGGGTATTTTTGTCTGTATGTTGATTGTTGCCATGGATGTAGGAGCAGGCATCCTAGGCATCGAAGCAGAAATTGCTCAAAACAAGGTGTGTTCTTCTTCTCCTTCTTCTTCTAGTTTAGATTTACAAAAAAAAAGGGTAAAGTTTTTGAAGTTATGAATGTTGGTTTTTTTCTTTTTGGGTCTAGGTTAAGCATTTGAGGCTGTGGATATTTGAGTGTAGAGAGCCAAGTGAGGATGCCTTCAAGCTAGGGTTAGCTGCAGCAGCCCTTCTGGCCTTTGCCCACATTATTTCAAACTTGCTTGGTGGCTGCATGTGCATCTGCAACCAAGAAGACTTCCAGAAGGCCTCCCCCAACAGGCAACTCTCAGTGGTTTGCCTCGTTTTCTCTTGGTATATATACCTCCCTCTCTTTGAATTTTTTGCAAAAAAATTCATTTGGGTATTGCTTGATCATCCAAGACTTTGATTCAAAATGATTCAAAGCCCATACTCTCATGGCATGTAACCTTTTTCAGAAAGTGTGGGTCAACAGTAATCTTATTTGGGTGTGAATTATTGGTATGATTCTATGCATTATTTCTAATTTTCTATCCCACTGATTGTGGGCAAGGACGATCATTTTTGATTTTGGTTTTTCTAACTTTTTGGAATGATTGATCAGGATAATATTAGCCGTTGGATTCTCCATGCTGGTGATCGGGACATTGTCAAACCACAAGTCAAGGACTTCCTGCGGCTTCTCACACCATCACTTTCTGTCCATTGGAGGGATTCTGTGTTTTGTCCATGCCCTCTTTTGTGTTGCTTATTACGTTTCTGCCACAGCCGCTCTCAATGAAGAAAAGCATGGTTGACGCTTAAGCTTAACCCCCACTTTTTTTCTTTTTTCTTTTTCTTAGAACTTTACTAATCTCCTCTCTCTCTCTCTCTCTCTCTCTCTCTCTCTCTCTCTCTCAAGCTAGAATGACACTTGTAAACTTTCATCAACTCACACTTCTTCCTTTCTTTCTCCATGTCTGTAAAAAATTGAACTAATTTCTTTTCATTTTGCAGACCTTTATTAGTTGTGTCACTTCTTCTCCTACTTCTAATATGGTTTCTTTGATGATGTGATATTGATAGATGCTATGATTATGTTACCTGTGGTGACCTTAGGATATATGGCAATATAATTTAGTCATCTTCAATTACAAACAATAATTTAGGTTGATAGTATAGTATTAATTGTTGCTTTATGATTCCTATCATATTGATGTGATTAAATTAGTCATAAGAAATAAATTCCTATGCTTTTTCGAGTATTCATGATGCTCAACTTCTATTTATTGTAAAAATATTTTGCTTTTATCAAATATGATTTTCAAAGATTTGACAACTACGATGAACACAAATTAATTAATATTAGTGAAAAAAAGTGTTTTGGTATCAAAAAAGGTTGTTCAAAGAGTTGGTTTTGAAGAAAGCAACATTATACTTATTCATCCCTTTGTTTAGAGTATCATAAAAAACATTAGCTTTATCTCTTGCCTAATCTAGGATAAGGATGATACCAAGGCATGGTTTCTCCATAAGGCATCATGAGTTGTGTATCTTCATCTATACTCAATTCAAAATATAGGAGGGAGCCTCCTTATGCTTAATTAAGATGTTAGCTTTGAATTTTAGGTCCATGTGTATATTGGGCCCTTAAAATTTCATTGGTTCTGGGCTTGGGCCTCGTACTCACACATGAGCCTCCATTATCTCTCTTCAAGTCCATGAGCTTTAGATATTGAATTTTAATATAAGCTCTTTTTAAAACTTCCATTCATTTTCAACTTGGATCAAATAATTACACCAAATTTAGCAATCTTCATAAAACGTATTAATCTTTGAGGTGATCATGAAGTAGGGTAATGTTGATTGTCACCAAAAGGAGAGAGAGAGAGAGAGAGAGAGAGAGAGAGTGCCCATTGATTAGGGATGTGAGAGTTCAAGCCCATATTTGATTCTTTCTTGATTCTTATTTTGATTTCTTCAACACAAGGACTAAATTTCTGTGACAATCAATTTCACCAAAATGAGAAAGAGAGAGAGAGAGAGAGAGAGATTTTGGAAGGATTAGGGATGTGAGAGTTAGAGCCCATTTGGTTGGATAGTGTTTTGGGCCATGTGATTTAGGAAGGATTAGGGATGTGAGAGTTGGAGCCCATTTGGATAGTGTTTTGGGCCATGTGATTTTGGACGGATTACGGATGTGAGAGTTAGAGCCCATTTGGATAGTGTTTTGGGCCATGTGATTTTGGAAGGATCAGGGGATGTGAGAGTTAGAGCCCATTTGGATAGTGTTTTGGGCCGTGTGATTTTGGAAGGATTAAGGATGTGAGAGTTAGAGCCCATTTGGAAAGTATTTTTGGTAATGTATAATATAGCAAACAAATTGATTTTTGAAATAATCATATAACAAGTTATTGTATAGGAATTCAAGTAATTCTTCAGATTTTTAAAAGTGATTGAAAAGAGGAGCTTCAAGTATTAAAAAATACTTTTAACCTTCATAAAATCTCAGTTAGATCAATTTTTATACTTCCATGAGAAACACTTTTAATGAGAATTACTTGGTATTTGGTTATAAAGGAAACAAAAAGGAAGTTCTGATCGTGTCTTTAATAATACATTTTTATCATACACACGGATTTCTTCTTAAAAATATAATGGATGGTCATATTACACTTTTATTAATTGAAAGAATAATGAAAGTATAATCTCTATTTTGTTTTCAAATTTTCCTTTCCTATTGTTAATTAGGGGCTTGAAAAAGTTTGATCTTGAATAGTTTGAATTTTCTCTTGATTTAGTTTTGAATCTTGGCCTTGGTGCGACTTGGATTTGAGCGTGATTTGGGCCTTAGAATAATTTGGGCAATAGTATAACTTAGACCTTAATGTAACTTGGGCTTCGATATGACTTAAAATTGCTCTTGACTTGATCAATGCCGATTAAAGACTTGAGCAGCTTGATATGAGATAAAAGATGTTATCTTAACAACTCTTACTTTCAACCTTAAACAAGTAGAATTTGATTTGAAGTTTAATTCTAAAATTCATATACGTAAAAACACACTTACGACTATGCTTGTATCATAATTGAAATAGAAATTGCTTTTAACCTTTTCAAAATTACTTCTAAAAGAATTAAAACCATCTAAACAACTCTTAATTTTAAGCCTAAACAAGTAGAATTTGATTTGAAGTTTAATTCTAAAATTCAAACACGTAAAAACACACTTATAAGTTATGACTATGTATCATAATTGGATTAGAAATTGCTTTTAACCTTTTCAAAATTACTTTCAAATAGGCTATTAATGCTAATACAAAAACGACTTCTAAGTGATTCTTTAAATTTTTAAAAGTGATTTTTAAAACTCCATCAAAAAGCAATTAAAACCATCTTCACAACTCTTAATTTTAAGCAGTTTAATTAATTCTAAAATTCAAACACTTAAAAACACATGTTATAATGAGTAAAAGGTGCTTTTAACTTTTGAATGGTTAAACAGCCCCCTTGTGGCTTAGTCAATTTAGGTCACAATCCTAGTTTTGTCTTGTCCAATTTACATGACGCATGCACTCTAGTGAAAAATTTATGTTACTATATACTGATTTGAGATTAATAGTCTGGGTTCAGCCCTTCCAAGTAGATGGACTTTGTGATATTTGTTTTCTTATTATTGAGATTGATCACCTTCTAGATTACTACAACTTGTTTGAATTTAAGGTAATGTGGGACCTTCCAAGGTTGAGGAATAGAAAATAAAATAAAATAATAAATTGAATCCCAACCTAATATCATGGTATAGATAAATAGCATCAAGATATAAAAACAAAAGATTAGGGAACAAAATAATAGTACCACATATCGGATATGA
Organism: Vitis rotundifolia; assembly: GCA_030254885.1. Classification (NCBI taxonomy): domain Eukaryota; kingdom Viridiplantae; phylum Streptophyta; class Magnoliopsida; order Vitales; family Vitaceae; genus Vitis; species Vitis rotundifolia. Next base: position 5,964,011 of record CM058162.1, on the reverse strand, counting down.
AACAATAATGTGGGGGGCTTCCCTCCACGTGTCCTTTCTCTCAAGACCCTTTGGCCATCCAAGGCAAACTTACAACCCGTTTGGAATCCCTCTGTCTAAACTAAGATGAGATTTGTCTAGCACCAGAAGTGAGAAGCTTTCCTTCTTCACAATGCCAAACAGATGGATAGATTGAATCGAATGATCTTTTAGACAGGCCTACAATGCCAAACGAATAGACAGACTGAGTCGAATGGACTTATTAGATGAACAAATTCATTCAGTCAAGTCCTTAGGATTTTTGACAAGCACTGTTCTAGATGACTAATGTTTGAGCGCTGGCCTAGCTGCCTGACATCAACGCGATGACCTAGACGACTGATATCTGAGCGCTGGACTAGCCGCTTAACATTTGAGTACCGAACTAGCTGTCTGGCGTTTGAGCTACATGGTCCGAGATTTCGGCACAACGGTCAGCAGATGACACCAGTTAGCCGCCCTTACTTGTCATGATTGCCCAGTCCACGCAATAGTGATGGCGTTGACTGTCCTTCCAGGCTTGATTTTTGCTCTTATGGCAATCCTGACAACGCGGTAATGATGATGTCCTCTGTTCTATATAAACCCCTCAAAAAGCACGAACAAGGTACACATGCACGTACACTCATTCTCTCCCACAAAAATAGTTTGAACTATCCTTGTCTGACTTAAACTTCAGAGAGGCGTGTTTGAATAACCTGTCTGGACATCCTTTTGTGTAGGGAAGAAATTCGTCTGATTCTAGTGCAATTGGATGGACTCCTCAAGAAGCATGAACAAGGGAAGCAGTCCGTCCAACTCTAGTGAAGTTGGACGGACCTAACTCTAGTTGGCACAAAGACACCAACAAATAAGATAAGATTCAATTACAAAGTAATGAGATTCGAGTTACATTCGGCGTATCATGACACGTTTTCCATGAGTAAAACAATCCTTGAGCATGTATAAGCGGATTCTTCACCACCTTTTCCACCAGTAAAGCAATCTGAAATTCTTCATGACCTAAGGTGGCCCTCAGTTTGGCCTGCCATGGATTAAAGGAAGGAGACACCTTGACGTAAAGCCATGTTGTGTTTCAAACAGACACGAACTTGTCATATCGCATGAACCTTTCTCTTTTGTTTCAAAATAATATACTCTTTTTACATCTTGTCGGTTACCAAATATATTGAAATAATTAAAATAATCTTAATAAGTAAGATTCTTTTTGTTATTCTTTTGTCTTATCTTCTTTGCAGTTCTTCTTATCAAATGTTGTTGAGGACAAATGACACACCAAAAAAAAAAAAAAGGAGAAAAACGAGGTAGGAAGAATTTGTTTTATCATATGTTATGGTTTTTCTTTTGTTAGCCTTTTTTTCCAACTTCGGGATTGACATATCGTATATATATTCGTAGCACATAGCTTAATTTCCAATTTCTAGCACACGACTCTCGAATGTGTAGCACATGGAAGGACGATGACAACTGATGGTCCCAAGCTTTGGTGAAGTTTTGAGCAAGGAGATGACTCCATTGGTACAATAGTAAATTTTTTCGGAGATAATATCGAGTTATTTTATAAAACATGTTTAATAATTTAAGTTGAATTATTAAATTTTATTAAGTTAATAAATTAATTTATTAAACATTTTTTTAGAAGATATTTGATAAAATTTAAGATTTATTATTTAATAATTTAAATTAATTTTAAATTAAATTGTATTCTAGTCTTTAAGTTATATACCAATTAAACCCTTGTAGTTTCAAATCCAAACAAGTAAACTTTAATTCAAATGCATGGAAACACACCTGCAATGTGGCTATAAATCATTGGAACATACATAACAATAATTGAGAGCACATACATTGCATCTATATTGAGCCATGACAATTTGTGGCTTAGTGAATATAGGCCACATGAATGTTTTGAATTGAGGTTAAATTGTCGGCCATTCAATGTAAATAGAGTTTGTGATATTTGTTTTCCTTTTATTGAGATTGATTACCTAAGTTGATTTGAAGTTTGGATTTTGAAAGGTTGAGGAATAGAAACTAAGACGAAATTAAAATAATTCGTGTTATTTTTTTTGTCATCGTTTCCACTTTATTTCCTATTTTACACTAAAAAGGGTAAGTTTAAATAAATATAAAATTTTATATACTTTATTATATTTAGAATACATTTGATAATGATTATGATACAGTTGAGAGTGTTTTTTAATGTTTTTTAATGTTTTGAAAACATTTTTTTTTTAAATTTTTAGGGATTAGGCGTTTCGTAAAATATATAATAAAACTCATTTTTAATACAAATATTATCTTTTTTTTTTCTTTTTTTTCTTTTTTTGTGCCTTATCAAGATTGTAGATGATTTTTGATAAAAGCTTATATAATAGTAAAGTTGGTGCGAAAAATGATGTTGACAACTAATCAAATAACTCTTACAACTACTTTTCAAGACACAAATGGGTGATTTTTAAAGTTTCTCTCATAGGTAAGATCCTTGTACTTGAACCATACCCAAAATTGGTGATGAAAAATATTTCAGGCGAAGCTTGATTTTAGACCTATGTCCTTAAATCAAAGAAAAATGTTTAAGATAATCGGTATATCAAATTTTCAATCCGAATCATTCAATATATATATTGAATTTAGATTGTTGAATGATGATACAAACGTATGAGACTATATTATAAATAAATGAAATCAACTTAAAAAAAAAAAAGATTATAACATAAATGATAAAATTAAGATATAAAAAACGAGATTACAATATAGAACAATAATATTATGTATAAGCATGGAGGAAAATGTCGGGATATATCGACGATATATCGTGTATCGGGAGGTGGCGACACGACATTTCGGGGAGAAAAATCGGAGGGGCGATTTTTCGCAAAAAATCACCGATGTATCGGCGATATATTAGTGAAAATCGATAAATCGGCGATTTTTCTGGAAAATCGCCTGTGGCTGCAGAAAATCACCGATATTTCGGCGATAAATCGCCAATTTTTTGGCGGTTTTTCGCTCCTCTCTCCAGCGTGATCTGACGGCCCAGATTACGCTCGTGTTGATCCGACAGCCCAGATGCAATTCCAACGCTAATAATGTGATCCAACGGCCAGATTTCTCTCAGTTTGTGATCCAACGGCCAGATTTGAATTTCAACGGTAAATTAATGTTCCAACGGCTATTTTGGCCCAAATTTCTTCTATAAATAGCCATTTTTCCATCAATTTCATCCATTTTTGCTTTCATTCTTCATTTGCTCTCTCATTACTCCAATTTTTTTTAAGGTTGCTCAATTATTCAATCATTTTAAGGTATGTTTATTTTAAATTGTAATTAATTTTGTTTGCAATTGTAATTAATATGGATGATTTAATGTTATTTTTACATTCAATAGTAATTAATTTGTATATTTTTATTGAATTAACTTAGGTTAATTTGATTATTTAATTATAAATTGATATGTTTATTTCAGATGATTATTTGTGATTTAGTTTCACATTTAGAATGATTATTTGTGATTATTTGTGATTTAGTTTCACATTTAATTAATTTAATTAACATGCTAAATTATTTATTTAATTTAATTAACATGAACTAGTATATTTTGAATACGAAATATGTTCATTTTTATGATTATTGGGATTTTTTTTCATATTTAATTATGATTAATTTTTATATTTAGTAAATTTATCATATAATTAGATTTAGATTCAAAAAATTAACATAGCTAAATTGTTTAATTAGTTTAATTAACATGAACTACTATATATGGAATATTAAATATGTTCAATTTTTATGATTATCATGATTTATTTTCATATTCAATTATGATTAATTTATAATTTAGTAAATTTATCATAGAATTACATTTAGATTCAAAAAATTAACTTATCTAAATTATTTAATTAGTTTAATTAACATGAACTACTACATATGGAATATTAAATATGTTCAATTTTTATGATTATTATGATTTATTTTCATATTCAATTATGATTAATTTTTAATTTAGTAAATTTATCATAGAATTACATTTAGATTCAAAAAATTAACTTATCTTAATTATTTAATTAGTTTAATTAACATGAACTACTACATATGGAATATTAAATATGTTCAATTTTTATGATTATCATGATTTATTTTCACATTCAATTATGATTAATTTTTAATTTAGTAAATTTATCATAGAATTACATTTAGATTCAAAAAATTAACTTATCTAAATTATTTAATTAGTTTAATTAACATGAACTACTACATATGGAATATTAAATATGTTCAATTTTTATGATTTTGATGATTTATTTTCATATTCAATTATGATTAATTTTTAATTTAGTAAATTTATCATAAATTTACATTTAGATTCAAAAAATTAACTTATCTAAATTATTTAATTAGTTTAATTAACATGAACTACTATATATGGAATATCAACTATGTTCATTCTTTATCATTATTTTGTACATTTCTCATAGATTTAAATTTAAATGTTAACTTGATTTTTGTTTACATTGAAATCACATTCAAGTGTATTTTTATTGCAATAGATTAGCATGGCTAGTGAAGGTGGTTCTCCCATGCCAGGGCGAGATTCGGCTTGGAAGTATTGTTCACCAATTGAGGGTAACCGAAATAGAACAATTTGTAATTTCTGTGGGTTGGTGATGAAAAGTGGAGGCATCACGCGATTCAAGTTCCATTTAACGCATGAAGACCCGCATAACAACACCAAAAAGTGTCTGAGAGTGCCACCCGAAGTAAAAGAAGAGATACGATTCCTGGTGCATGACAAAAAAAAAAAGCAAAAGCAAAGAAAAATGTTGATATTGAAGACATTCGTGCTCAATTACATGGCACAATGGGGACTCATCATACACATTTGGTAGACGAAGATGATGATGAAGATGCTGAGGATGAAGATGTGTATATGTATCCGGCAGATATGCACCTAAATAAGCAGGATGCATATCAATCTGCAGTTCGTGCCTCGAAAGCATCAGAATGGGAACATGAACAACATGAGAATATTGTAGAAAGTAAACGCAAAACGGGAGAGTCTTCACAGTCTACTGGTATACCGCCAATGATGCGAAAATCACATAGTATGCGACATTCGCAGCAATCACCCCCTATTGCCCCTTCGCTTTACAAGTCTTCTGTAGCAAAACAAAAAAATATTAAAGATATATTCAAGGGTGGTGCAATTAAAGAAATGATGGGACGCTTAATCAGCAAATTCTTTATTTATGAGAGCGTCTCATCACTTCAAGAATATGATTATTGGTGCACAATAAGTAGGTAATTACTAATTTTTGAAATGTTATATTGTGTTATACTTTTAGTAAGTATAGTCTTTTGTGACATGTTTTACATATTTTTTTTATATGAAGTGCAGGAATGGGAATCGAACCTCCATCTCCATTTGAAATAAAGAACAAGTACTTGGAAATGGAGTACAGAGAAATGGAAGCTTATGTGAACCAACAAAGAGAAAAATGGAAGACATATGGGTGCACAATAATGTCAGATGGATGGACAGGGCCTACGAAATTAAGTATTATTAATTTCATGGCTTATTCTAAAGGGACCATGGTCTTCCTTAAGTCAGTTGATGCATCGAACTATATCAAAGACCACAAGTATATTTACGACCTATTGAAGACTATCATTAAAGAAGTCGGTAAAGAAAATGTGGTCCAAATTGTCACAGATAATGGGTCGGCGTTCATGAAAGCAGGGAAACAATTGATGAAGAAGTATAACTTATACTGGACTCCGTGTGCGGTGCACTGCATCGACTTAATCTTTGAAGACATCGGTAAAAGACCTAGTGTTATCGAGGTGATAAACAATGCTCGCAAGATAACTAACTTCATTTACAATCATGGTTGGTTACTAGCACAAATGAGAACGTATTGTGGTGGAGACATTGTTCGACTAGGAGCTACAAGGTTTGCTACCAATTATATAGCTCTTGACAGTCTTCTTAAAAAAAGGGTTGTTTTGAAAAAATTGTTTATGAGTGATGATTGGGCACAATACAAGCTTAGTCGAACAAAAAGTGGACGAGAGTTGGAGCAATTATTGTTTGACCATGCGTATTAGGACAGATTGACAAAGATAGTTTCATTATATGAGCCATTATACGTGGTGCTTCGACTTATAGATTCTGAAGTTGTTCCCACAATGCCATTTGTGTATGAGCTTATGCACGTGATGAAAGAGAGTCTTACGTGTCAAGGAGCTGGAGATTGGATCTTCAAAATAATACAAGATCGTTGGGAGAAAACACTAAAACATCCACTTCATGCAGCAGGTACTTAAGTACTATATATCTTTATAAGTTTTTACTTTGTAATTGTGTTTTAAAAAATACTAACTCTACTTAATTTTATTGTAGCATACTTCTTGAATCCAAGATTTCAATATAGGCGTGGAGTTGGTAGTGATCCGGAACTACTTCAAGTAGTCCATGATGTTTTTGCAAAATTAGATCCAACTACTGAATCACTTGGTCAATTTGGAAATGAGGTAAATAAAAAACTGTTATTTTTGTCTATAAAACAATAATTTTATTCATCAATTTATTTGAACGTTTACAAACAAATATGATATTAACAAATTAAATGTTGAATACATAGCTTGTACTTTTTCGAGATGCAAAAAGAGGATTCGGTGATCGAGCGACAATTGCAGCAAGGTCAACCATGGTGCCCGGTGAGTCTTTATAGGAAAAAATTGATTATCATTATTGTAAATTCACCACATAAGTATTTATATGATTATCAAATTGGTTGCAGCCGAATGGTGGTTTATGTATGGGAATCAAACACCTACATTGAGAAAGTTAGCCATCAAAGTTCTCTCACAAACTGCGTCATCTACTGCCTGTGAGAGAAATTGGAGCACGTTTGCTCTCATCCACACAAAGCAACGAAATTGTTTGGCTTACTCTCGATTGGAGCAATTAGTTTTTTGTTACTATAATATGAGACTAAAGTTACGCGATATGGAGGCAGAAAATGATTGAGTTGCTGAAAAAGATTACCTTGATCTTCTTGACATTTCAATCGAGGTGGGTGAAGAAGAAAATAATCAGTTGTTCCAATGGGTTAGGCCTATACACTTGGATGGCGAAGTTGGAAATCCCGATCCACGAATTGCCACTCATGCTCGAGAATTTGGAGTTAATGTTGAACGTGTGTTGTCCAAAGAAGTTCACTCTGAAAGTTTTAGCAAAGATACTGATGATTCCCACCAAGAGATTGACTCCACAAGTGCTGGCCATAGTAGTAGACCTAGTGCTGCAGGAACTTCTGCTTCTGGTTACGATGGTTCAAGAGGTGGAACTGATGATGGAGGTGATAATGCGGGAGGAGATATTAATGAAGGTCAACATAGTCAATATCCAGTCAGCCAATTCACCTGTGAAAATAATTTCACACATTGCACACATGATGAAGACCATGACTCTAGAAGAGCTGGTCCAGGCATAGGAGCTATTGGGAAGCCTTATAGAGGAAGAGAACAAATGATGGAACCATATAACGAGGAGTTACTTTAGGGAGTTTTGAATCTATGAGTATAGAGACTCAATTTAGTGACTCCTCGAATGAGGCTAATGTCTACCCTCCTCATGTGATGAGTTATGGTCAACCTTCAAGTTTAACAGATGAAGAGTATGGTATGTCGCGTTATTCACCTTCTAGACAAATGCCTTACCAAGTTCCATATCAGATGGAAGGAGGATTGGGCATTAACACATGGCTGAACTTTGAGTATCCTATCCATGTAGAGGCAGTGGGCAGAACTCAAGAGATATATGCATGACATGTTAGAATTTTTAACCAATATTATCGAGGCTCATTGAGTTGGTACCAATATTGTCTCCAACAGCAAGACGACGTTCCTTCATCTATCAATCCCATTGAACCACATCGATCCTCATTTTGGTACTAAAGGGACATTGCAATGTAATGTGTACAAATTATTGTTATTTAATGAAATGAAGTATTTTATGTGACTTTATAATGAGAACAATTACAAAATTAACATTTCTTATAAATCGACATGATATAATTACATCTAATATGGCAAATTATATCATATGTATATCAAATTTTTCAATAAAACAACTTTAAAATGTCTATTATACTTCTAATTATATTATTATAAAGTTTTTTCTTACATTTCCATGAGTTTTTAACAATTTTAAGCCTACCGATATTTTTTTCTTTGTGTATAAGATATTAAACAATAAAACTCAATTATGAAGTAACGAGATTTGAATTCCACATATGATATCATTTGATTGATGATACTTTTCTAACATACATCGATACTCATGACTAAAACATGCATGCAAGCTGAATCTTCATTATGTAAGTTGGTCCATATTTTGGCTTGAATAACAAAAAAATTACTTGGATTAAAGGAATGACACTCCACCGTGAGAGACATTTCTTAAAGTAAATTCATTAATAAACCTCTATATTAAGTTTTATTATTATGTCTTGTCCTTATGTCAATTGAAAGTACAAAATATATATGCTCCATATTGATTTTTCTTATTACATCTTATCATTGTGTCAATTACCATTATAATAATAACACAGTACAAAATATATATACTCTATAATGATTTTTCTTATCTCATCTTGTATTTATATCATTACCATTATAATAATAACAAAGTACAAAATATATATACTTTTATTATTCTTCTGCCTTTATCTTCTTTCTTGGTACCTTTGTTGGTTTAATGTACAATCTTTTTCTCTTCGTAATTCATATTCTTCATCAAAATTTTCTCACCAAACAAACAAATCGAAATGAAACTAATCCCTACAAATTCACTGCATTTTACTTCCCTCAAATTAAAATTCAAATCTCTCTCTCTCTCTTCAACCCATTAATTTAGGAAAAAAATTAATGATATAAGCTTTTACATCACCAAATTAATGAAGGTAGGTTTTATGTAATTTATTCTTAAAAACACTAGGGAAAAAAACATAGAATAAGAAAGAGTTATTTGATTAAAAAAATGAAATAATCCTCATTTTATAAATCTCATTCTATATTTTTTCAAAGTAAAAATATTCTCAAGAGTATTTATATAAAAATAAGTTATTTTTCATGTTCAAATATGAGAGAAGTTAGATTTACGAATTTAGGATAATTTCATCATTTTTAATCAATTAATCCAATAAAAATCAAACACATGTTTGTCTACCTTGCAAAAACGTCAAATATCTTCAAACCTGATCTATTTTTCATATTTTTCATGACTCATTCTTCATTAGAACACCCTTGTTTGTATTTATTTATTTTTGGGTTTTTTTTTTTTTTTTTTTGCAATTTTGTTTTGATTGTATGGTTAATTATGTAATTCTTTCTTTATAGTATTGTTTTATGTTATGGTTTTTCTTTTGTTTGGCTTAGTCTACGTTGAGATTGACTTAGTATATATTTGCATCACATAGCTTTTGAATTCGTAGCACATGATTGCAATGGAGAGGACCACTGCTAGTCCTAAGCTTTGGTGAGGTTTTGACAAAAGAGATTAATTTTTTCTTGACCTTCTGTCATTTATCGTAATCAAGTTCATAAATTTAGAAGACATAAACTAATCAAGATACATTTTGCAAACTCTCCCTTGATTTAATACTTAAATGACAATATAGTTGCCTTATTGATTGGATCTCCAAGCGAGGAACCTTAGACTTTAGTGCTAAATCTTATCAAATATCGAATGGCTTGATGATGAATGACGTCAGTCGATCTTCAGTCACCCCAGTTGATGTACCAATGCCATCTCCAAACTGAAAAATACATTGAGCTGTTCTTGCCATGTTCAATGTAGAATTTATCGCGGGCTTTGGGAGAGAACTTTTAGCACTTTCTTCATTAAGCTTTTTCCATGAATGACTTATCAGCTGACCCACTTGATCACGAGCTTGTTCTTCGGATATATTTTTTTCAGTCATGAAACATTCGATAGATTTTGCTACATCGCCTCTTGCAATCTCGGCCTAGGATGAGAACAAGAGAAGTTTCAATTTGCAATACAATCTAATCGTCTCTTAACAACAAAATAATTTGGTTTAATGGAATAAGTATAGTTAATATACCGAAGACGTTCCCAAATCATCGCTAAGTCGAGTGATAAAAGATGACCAATAAAATAGATTAGAGGCTTGATCCAAACAATCGTTCAAGTTTCCCTTGGTGACACAATCCATGAGAAGATAGACATAGGTCATCATTCCAGGACCACCCACAGAAGTCCATGCATTTCCCAAGTATTCATCAATGCTTGGCTTGTGCCCACTATAAAACCATTGCATTTCTATTGAGTATGCTGCACAAAGATTTACCCACTGCAGGAAACATCAATTAGCCAATGTTAGTGAGAAATAATGCTTAAATATTCCAGGACTATACATGTTCATTTTTCTTGAGTATCCGAAATGTTAGCTTAATACCTGATTTCTGATGTAGGGTAAAATGTTCAGGCCATGATCTTTTAATGCATCGTAGACCATTTCATTAGCAAAGTTATATATGGCCAAGTAACATATCTTCATATATTCTGGAAGGTCCTCCAGTGCCTCCATATCCCATCTTCTCACAACAAAGAAAGGTAAAATGATTAAGGCAGTTGGCATCCAAGTGTAACACAGAACAAGACATACAAAAGATTAGCAGCTTGTATTATTATCATGTCATATATTTCATACCGATTCACAGCATCTGTAAAACGTCTAAGCTCATCTGGTGATCCATATATGTCATACATGTCATCCACGGCGGAAAATATGCATATGAATTTGGTGACTCCTATCCTGCATTTGGAGAAATGGGGCTCAGGAGTGAACCCCATTGACCACAAATAGTTCTCCATCAATCGATCCCGAGAAAAGCTCAGCTTCTCCTTAAATCCCAAGTCTGTCCACCACCTAGTGAATCAAGTCTCAAACATATTAATATGACATGTCAACCTGCTGCCATAGTACAGTTTTACCTTGTTAGCTCCTTCAACTCCTTCTGATATACTGATTGCACTAGATTGTAGTCCAACTTGGCTAGCTCAAGGAGAGCTGAGTTCTTTGTACTGCGCCTTTGATAGATATCGATGAAGTTTCGGGCTTCTAGCCTTGGCATCCTCCAATGTAAGGGAACTTCCAGGGACTGCTGCACTTGGTCAGCTAAATCACCCTCCAAATTCCCAACCAGTGACTTCAAATGCATGGTACTGAACCTCCTGGCTTCTTCCAAGTCATCTTCTCCCTCTACTCCAAGATGGGAAGCTTCATACAAACTCAAAAGGCCAGCAATATCCTGGCTTATGCCATCCATGAATCCCCGTCTTTACTTCTGAATTTATCGAACACATCTGTTTTCAGAGTCAACAAAAGGCCAAAATTTTCAGGGGCTTGCTTCTGATCACAAAAACATGAACTATTACTGTATATAGTTCTACTAAAAAAATGAAGAAAGAAAAAAACCTGAGCTAATTGAATAGCCATGTTGTCGTAGAAGTCTAAATCGCAGTGCAGCTGTGAAAAGATCATCGGTAGTGGTATCATCCAAATGAACAAGATCAATAGCCTCTTTGATCTCCTCCTCCAAATGGTAAGCCACTCCCAACCGTTGCATCGAATCAACAAGTTCTAATCGGGAGGAAGTGTCTCTAGCGTCCTTAATTAGCCTTTTAGCTTCTTCCTTCAAGTCCTCTAATCGGTTGGAATAGCCCTCAGACTGCAAAACAATTCAAAAGTTCATAAGCAAACCTGGTTTACTATGTACATATATGTATATATATGTTACACTTACCGTATAGGGAGTGCTTAAGGACTCAATAAATTTGGGATCCCAAATGCTAGGATGGTAATTAGCCGATCGTCTTTCGGTCACTTGCAACTCATCAATCTTGGATGTGATTGTGAGGTAGGGCAATTCTGATCTCCCTTGTTTGATTCTCATTCTTGGGGGTGCCAGGGCAAAAATTTTACGACAATTGACAGCACCAAAGGCCAAGGGTGAGAGGGATGAGAGAGTTAGTTCCATTGGAGAGCTCTAAGCTAAGTTTCAAACCTAAAGAAGTGAAGATAGGCAGTTGATCTGAATGCTAAGCTCAGACACACCCCACGCATAAATATAGCCAAGTTTGGCTAAGGCCTTGGCCTAAATCATACTTAATAGTATTATAATATATTAATATATACAACCACGCACTACGTGGAAAGAGATCACTATACAATGCTATCATAGAAGAAGTAATCATTACCATTTTAATTTTGATTTTTATGATTGGAAAATCTATTTTTAAAATGTTTTTATTGAAGGCAAGGATAATTTTAATATTTTTAAAAAAATTTAATTGAATAAAAATATTTTTTCTCCTTGATTAAAAAAAAAAAAAAAAGCATGTATTTTTCTACATCTTCATCAAAATTAGGGTATGTTACGTGTCAAAATGTAAGAGTACTTACAATAGTGATTTCTATTCAAAGATTCTTCAACATCATGTTGCACCATCCAAGACTTAACGAAGAGTAAATAAAGATTATAAATTTGTGAGGAATGTATGTGGTTGGTGATGATACGGTATAGAGTGGATCTACATAGAAGCATGAGGATTAGGGATCATTTGACTACCCGCCATCATTGACAAAAAGACTAGCATCGTGCAATGAATAGATGGATGGATGCATTTTCTCTTACATTTACAGTGAAGGAGTAAAACGTGATTTGTTTACTTTTGACCCTTTTTTCTCTATTCTGAAGCATGAAAACACGTTGATGTAGGGATTGGCATAAGGAACGTGCCCCACGATATAAGAATTTGTGATATTTTTCTGATCTTTGAGATTCCTTACATGGATGACAAGATGTGGGCCCACAACATATATAGAGAGCAAGTTTAAGTTAAATACAGATAGTCAATATTAATTTAAAACTTTATTAAGTACTTTTTTATTTTTTATTTTTAGGAATACAATTTGGACAAGTTAACACTACCTAACTCGATATTTGGATGAAATTGAATAATCATTTTCAAGACATGAGTTTAGCTTGAATTAGGTTTTTTTAACCCAAACTCAATTTGGATTAGATTTAGGTCAAGATTTGAATACCTTGAATTGATTTCATGTTTTAATAATTTTTATTTTGTATAGTATTTTATATAATATTGTGGGTCCCGTATTTCGCGCATGCGCTTTCACTCGATGGCGAAACTCGTTTTTTTTATTTGTTTGATGAAATTTTGATTTTTAGAAAAAAAACTTGGAATTGCCACTTATTTTTGTTTTATTTTTGAAGGGAAAAATAAAATAAGAAAGAAAAATCCTAAGTGTGACTCTTGAAGGAAAAAAATAGGTATCGAGTCTGGATTCGGGGGTCAAGTTACCTATTGAAAAGGTACGGTTGTGAGCTGTAGCACCTCTCTAAGCCTGTATACATACGGTCTCTACTAAATGAATTAAGGAAATTGTGACAATTAATTAATTAATCATGGACACAAAGATTTAAGGAATGAAACAATATACACAAAGATGATGACAAAATAAAATTACAAGCATGTACAAAACAAATGATAATAGAATTATTAAATTGATTTATTGAACTAATTAGAAAAAAAAGATATTTGAAAAAATTAGTTTTCAAGAAATTTCAAATGATTTTATTAAAAATAATTTTGAATTAGTGATTTCAATTTATTTTCAATTAATGATTTTATTCAATTTCATTTGTATTTAATTTTCAAAAAAAGTTATTTACAATTATTGTATCAAAAGAATTTATTACAAAATTTCAATTTGGCAACAAAAATTATTTTTACTCGCTTTTACCATAAAGGAATGAATTTTTACAATTTTATTTAAAAAAAGTATTTTAATTTATTTTCATTTAAGAAAAGTGACTTATACAAATTATTAAAAAAGACATAATTTTATTTGCAAAAGGAATTTTAATTAAAAAGAAAAAAAATTAAATCATCTATTTCTAAAAAAAAATACTTTTAATCCCATTTTAATTAAGGAAAAAGAATTCATTTAAAAAAAAATATTTTTTGACAATTTTATTAAAAATTAATTTTTGGGACCACTTTATTTACAAAACAATTTTTGGAAAATTTTATTAAAAAAAAAATTTTCAAATTCTATTAAAAACAATTCTTTTGGATTTTTCTAAATGCATTTTTCTGAATTTTTATGAATAAAAAAAAAAACTTTCTTTTATTAAAAAGAATATTTTAAAATTATTATTTTATTAAAACATATTTATTGAATTCTTTCTCTTATTTAAACAAAATTTCTAGTTTGTTTGATGTTCAATTCTATACACACTCAATAAATATATACAAATGAATATTTATAAGAACTAATAAAAATAAAACTAAATAAAAGTGGGAAATAAAATATGTACCCAAATAAGCTTATAACAAGCTCAATGTCTTCCTAAAACTTTTTGATTATCACTTTCTTTCATGAAATTTCGTACTCCACATGTCATAAATTCGTACTCAGCCAACAAGATTGCAGAATAGGCCCATGCAAAAACAAAAATAGTTCAAATGTAAATATTCAGAGATATACAAAATCTCAAATAAATATTCAAATTAATAACCAAAATACAAACACAATCAACCAAACCTAAAATTGGATATATTAAAATAAATTATACCAAGCCTAAATTTAATATCCCATAATCCAAGCCTAATTTAATATACACTATAATTGTCCTATGTCCAAATCAAATAGTTCAAATTGGTCAAGCCCATATCAAATATTCAAGTCATTTAACAAATTTCACCCACATTGTAGACCCAAAATTTATATCAATTAACAAGCTCACATTAATAATACACATGGTCAAAGGAAATAATATCTCAAGCCCAATCCAATAAGCCCAAAGAAATAACCCATTAACAATAGGCCCAAGTTCAAATCAATTATTATGCAAACCAAAATAAAAAATAAATAAATAAATAAAAAGTAAAAAAGAAATTCACCCATTTTTTGAACAACCATGGATGACCGGATTGCTAGCCGCCAGTGGCTAGCCAACAGTGGCCAGCGGTGAGGGTGGCGGATGGAGAGAGAATAGGTATGAGCATGGGAAAAGAAAATGAAATAAATCAAAACAAGAAAAATGGAAGAAGAAGAGAAGTGGTAAGTGAAGGTGGCAGTTGTGTTGAAAGGGCTGTCTGTGGAAAATGGGAAATGTGTAGGCAGGTGTAAATAATTTCTATTTTTATTTTTGGGAATTGTTTTTAATTTATTTTATTACATTTTATTTTATTCTATTAGTCTTAAATTTTTGGGAAGAGTTCTATTAATAATTATTTTTTATTTTATTTTATTCTATTAGTGTTATATTTTTGGGAAGAGTCCTATTGGAATTGTGCTAGTGGAGTCTCATTCCTTTTATAAGTAGATTCCCCTTCCACTTTGTGTCATCTTCTAATTACAAGTAAATTCCCATTGGGACTGTGTTAGTGGTCTATAAAAGCAGGTCACCCCTATCTCATATAATACCAATTTTTCAGAGAGTTTTTCAGGTAGTATTTTCATACATCTATATGGAAGAATTTTTTCAAAACCCGAGTTGTACACATCTTGCTTACAAAGTGCACCCAATGTGAGATCTAACTGTTGAATCCTGGAGGTAGACCACCGGTACCCTAGTGCATCGAGTTTGTCTTCGAGGATGGTAGATCTATTTCAAGGACAATGCTTGTCACGCCTCAGCCGATAAGTTTTCCTTATTATTTATTATGTTATTTGTTTGTGTCTTTTGGGCTAGTCTTTTGTTTCCATACCCTTAAATCCAACAATCTTGAAATATATCCAAATGGAAGCTTCCCTAGTTCACACCCATCATGACACCTCTAAATTTGATCCATTCAATGGGACATTCTTTAAGAGATGGCAGGAAAAAGGTTTTCTCTGCAATTGATGTGGTGAACTTGGGACACATTTTAACTGACCCAAAACCAGAAGATGGTTCTTATTTGTTACCAATCTGGGAAACTGGAAATAAGCAAGTTAGGCATGCTATTCTGAGTACCCTTTCTAATGAAATTTTTGATATTTATTATCAATTTAAAGTTGCAAAAGAAATTTGGGATGCAATGAATAAAAAATATATTTTGGAAGATGCAGGAACTAAAAAAATAAGCCATAGGGAATTTTAGAAATTTCCAAATGACTGAGGATAGAGATGTATCATCTCAAATCCATGATTACCACTTGTTGATTAATGACTTAGCTATTGAAGACATTAAATTACCCAAACCTTTTGTGGCTGGTTATTTAGTAGAGACTCTTCTAGAGTCTTGGAAAGATTATAAAAATAATATGAAACATAAAAGGAAATAGATGTCCCTAGAGGATGTCACAACCCATATTAGGATTGAGGAACAAAACCGAAATAGGAACAATATTGAGAAAGCTAAGGAATTGTTTTCTAAGGCTAATGTAGTAGAAGAAAAATCTAAACCCAAAAACAATAGGTCTAGGAAACAAAACTCTAAGACCAAGCCCAATACATTAAACAAGGTCCAGAACTCAACTTTTAAAAAATGGGGTAATTGCTTTTTCTATGGCAAGTTTGGACACCATGCAGCTCAATGTCGCCACAGGAAGAGAACTGAAAAGACCAATTCAAAGTCAAATCTGGCAAAGACAGAGGTGATCACAGCAGTAATCTCCTCTGAGGTGAGCA
This sequence comes from Vitis rotundifolia, assembly GCA_030254885.1. Lineage (NCBI taxonomy): Eukaryota > Viridiplantae > Streptophyta > Magnoliopsida > Vitales > Vitaceae > Vitis > Vitis rotundifolia. Next base: position 5,947,256 of record CM058162.1, on the reverse strand, counting down.
TAGTCACCAATATAAAGGACTTGGTGGTAGACTCTGGGGCTATTGGGCAATAAAAGTGCATTTACTTCCTATACCACTGTACAGGAAGGATAGGAACAAGTGTTCATGGGTGATTCTAGATCTACTCCAGTGATTGGCAAATGGAAAGTTCTCCTCAAGCTAACCTCTGGAAAAGTGCTTGCCCTCTATGATGTTATTTATGTGCCAGATATCCATTGGAACTTGGTGTCAGTATCTCTGCTTGGAAAAACAAGAATGAGGATCTTGTTTGACTATGATAAAATTGTTTTAACCAAGAATGATGCATTTGTGGGAAAGAGTTATTGTAATAAAGGTTTATTTATGTTGAATGTTTATGATATTATCAATAATAATGCATTTTTTTTTTTTGCTTACATAGTTGATTCTTGTGATATTTGGCATGGTAGACTAGGACATGTGAACTTTTCATATATGAAGAAAATGGTTGAACTGAGTTTAATCCCTAAATTGTCCTTAGAAAACCATGGAAAATGTGAATCTTATGTAGAATCTAAAACCACAAAGAAATCTTGCAAATCAGTTGAAAGAGAACCAGATCTACTAAGTTTAATACATAGTGACTTAGGAGACCTAAAAAATACAATGACTAAAGGTGATAAACAATTCTACATAACTTTCATAGATGACTACTCAAGGTACATAAGGATATATCTTTTGAGAAACAAAGATGAAGCAAAAAATGCTTTCATCAAGTACAAAAATGAAGTGAAAAATCAACTAAGTAAGAAAATTAAAAGGCTTAAAACCGATAGGGGATGAGAGTATGAGTCTAACCCCTTTAATTCTTTTTGTGAAGATTATGGGATTATTCACGAAACTAGTCCTTCTTATTCCCCTGAGTCTAATAGAGTAGTAGAAAGGAAAAATAGGACCTTAAAAGAAATTATGAATGCAATGTTGGTAAGTTCAAGAGCATCCTTAAACTTGTGGGGGAAAGCTATCCTATCCGCATGTCATATTCAAAATAGAATACCTTACAAGAAAACTGGTAAAATCCTTATGAGTTGTGGAAGGGTTATGCACCTAATATAGCATACCTTAAAGTGTGGGGGTGTTTAGCTAAAGTTCTTCTTCCTAAACCTAAAAAACGAAAACTAGGTTTTAAAACCTTTGATGCAATGTTCATTGGCTATGCTGAGAATAGTGCGACATATATGTTTCTTGTCACTAAGTCAGAAAACAATCTTGTAGATGTCAATACTATAATAGAAACAAATAATGCGGATTTCTTTGAAAACATCTTTCCTATGAAACTAAATGGTGAACAACAAGTTCAGAAAACAAGTAGAGACAAGTCTATTGAACCTTCTGAATTTGAACCTAGAAGGAGTAAAAGAGATAAGAAATAAACAAACCTTGGAGATGGTTTCTACACCTTCCTAATAAATGAGGGCCCTAAAACTTTTGATGCAATGTTCATTGGCTATGCTGAGAATAGTGTGGCATATAGGTTTCTTGTCATTAAGTCAGAAAACAATCTTGTAGAAGTCAATACTATAATAGAAACAAATAATGCAGATTACTTTGAAAATATCTTTCCTATGAAACTAAATAGTGAACAACAAGTTTAGAAAACAAGTAGAGACAAGTCTATTAAACCTTTTGAATTTGAACCTAGAAGGAGTAAAAAAGATAGGAAATAAACAAACCTTGGAGATGGTTTCTACACCTTCCTAATAGATGAGGACCCTAGATCTTACAAAGAAGCTATAACTTCTCCTGATGCACCATTCTGGAAGGAGGCCATTAACAGTGAAATCGAATCAATCATGTATAACCATACATGGGAATTAGTAGATTTACCTTGTGGTGCAAAGACTATTGGTTGTAAGTGGATCTTTAAAAGAAAGTTAAAACAAGATGGGTCCATAGAGAAGTATAAAGCTCGTTTAGTTGCCAAAGGCTTTAAACAAAGGAATGATGTAGATTACTTTGACACCTTTGCCCCTGTGACTAGAATCATCAATTAGAGTATTGATTGCTCTAGTTTCCATTCATAATTTGGTGGTACACCAAATGGATGTTAAGACTGCATTCTTGAATGGGGATTTGGAAGAGGAAATTTATATGAATCAACCTGAGGGTTGTGTAGTTTCAGGGAAGGAGAAAAAAGTGTGTAAATTGGTTAAATCACTATATGGATTAAAACAAGCTCTCAATCAGTGGCACAATAAGTTTGATCATGTGTTAGTAACTAATGGATATTCCATTACTGATGTTGATAAGTGTATCTACAGCAAGTATGAGGATAACACATGTGTAGTCATCTGCCTTCATGTTGATGACATGCTGATCTTTGGAACTAGCCTAGAGATTGTGTGTGAGACCAAGAAATTCTTAGGTTCTAAGTTTGATATGAAAAACCTAGGAGAGGCAGAGGTGATTCTAGGAATTAAAATAACTAAAACACCTAATGGGCTTAAACTTTCTCAAGAGCACTATGTTGAGAAGATCCTAAGGAAGTTTTAATACTTTGATTGTAAACCAGTGTCAACTCCTTATGATCCCAGCTCACAGTTGAATAAAATAAAGAACATAGTGTTGCCCAAATAGAGTATGCTCAAATCATAGGGAGCCTAATATACTTGATGAATTGTACCAGACCTAACATTGCTTATGCAGTAGGTAGATTGAGTCGGTACACCCAAAGTCCTAATTAAGACCATTGGACTGCTGTTTGTAGAGTCCTTAAGTATTTGAGAGGCACTATTAACTATGGTTTGTGCTTTAATGGATTTCCAAGTGTCCTTGAAGGATTTAGTGATGTAAATTGGATCTTGGATTTAGATGAGATGAAAGTCACTAGTTGATATGTTTTCATCCTTGGTGGAAGTGCAGTTTCTTGGAAGTTTTCCAAGCAAACTTGCATTACTCGATTTACTATGGAGGCTAAGTTTATTGCCTTAGAAAATGCAAATTTTGGGGCTGAGTGACTGTCACCCTTTTGAAAAGCCGAAATCACCGTAGATATCCCTTTATGGACGAGACCAACCCCATCTGTGTCTATACGTAGTGATAGCCAAGCTGCAATTGCTAAGGTTAAGAGTAAAATATTTAATGGAAAGGATAGACATATACGCTTAAGGCACAATATTGTGTGGCAACTACTTGAAACAAGGGTTATATCCTTTGAATTTGTGAAGTTGAAGTTGAATTTGGTCGATCCTTTGACCAAACCACTAAATAAGAAACTAGTGGAAGAAACATCAAAGGGGGTAGGGCTTATGCCTATTACAGAAGTCAAGAGTGGTGGTAACCCAACCTATTAGAATAGAAATTCCATGAGGTAGGTTCATATGGGTAATAACAAATCACTTATTCACTTGAGGTGCTCTATTAACTCTAATTGTATGAGAGTCCATTCCTATGGTGAAGATAGAGCGTATTCTACATTGACTAAGGTTGAGTGTTTACTCTTAATGAATACCATATTCCTTATGGATGATATGTTTAAATGCAGAACATACTTGATGGATTCACCTTTATGAGAGTGGGGGTGGGGTTGTTTCCTATGAGAACTTAGGTAGGTTCTCTAGAGCTCTCATGAATATCTAGGCAAGGCGCATGACCTATTTGTGCCAACTTGTTTTGAACAGCTCGTAATGTAGTTGAGAAACCAATGTGGATAAAAGTCTCTTAAGTTACATCAAGAAACACTGGTTCATAGAAATTTATTTTCACCGTGTTTCATGATTCAATACTTATTTGTCCTAAGACTGGTTCATAGCCTTCGGGCACTAGTACCGATGCATTTGATTCTTTTTTCTTAAAAATATATAAATAAATAAATAAATTTAAAAAAAAAAAAACACGTTTACACTCTATGAGGGATTGTAGGAAAAATGTAAATAATTTATATTTTTATTTTTGGGAATTATTTTTAATTTATTTTATTATATTTTATTTTATTCTATTAGTCTTACATTTTTGGGAAGAGTCCTATTGAGAATTATTTTTCATTTTATTTTATTTTATTAGTGTTATATTTTTGGGAAGAGTCCTATTGGGATTGTGCTTGTGGAGTCTCATTCATTTTATAAATAGATTCTCCTTCCACTTTGTGTCATCTTCTAATTACAAGTAGATTCCCATTGGGACTGTGTTATTGACCTATAAAAGCAGGTCACCCCTTTCTCATATAATACCAATTTTTCAGAGAGTTTTTAAGGGAGTATTTTCATATATCTATATAGAGGAGTTTTTTCAAAACCCGAGCTGTACACATCTCGCTTACAGAGCGCACCTAAGGCGAGATCTGACTATTGAATCCTGGAGGTAGACCACTGGTACCCTAATGCACCGAGTTCGTCTTTGAGGAGGGTGGATCTATTTCAAGGACAGTGTTTGTCACGTCTCAACTGATAAATTTTCCTTCTTATTTATTATGTTCTTTGTTTATATCTTTTGGGTTAGTCTTTTGTTTCCATACCCTTAAATCCAACAAAATGTGGGTTTTCTGGTCTGTGAGTGAGTGATATAAGAAGAAAATAAAGAGAAAATAGAGAAATAATAGGAGGAGCCAACCACCCTTCAACATGGGAACTCCAAAAATGAAAAGAAAAAGCAAATATCTGAGATGAGGGAGAATTGGGAAGCAAGAAGAGAAATGAGAAAAAAATGAGGAAACCAAAAAAATGGGAGTCAATCATATAGGAATAGGGGAGAGGAAAAAAAAAGAAAAATGGGGAAGAAGAAATAGGGGGCTTCAGCTGTGTGGGAGTGAATAAGGGAAGAGAGAGGAGAAAAAATGGAGCAAAAAAAATGGGGCCCGTGTGGGAGTTTTTGGGTAGAGAAAGGGTTGAGAAAAAAAAATGCAGAAGAAGAAGAAGAAGAAGAATGAAGAGAAGAAGCATAATAAAACAAAAAAATAATAAAATAAAGAAAGAGAGCTAACTAGGGGTGTGGCTGGTGGGAATAGGGGGTATGGGGAGAGAAAGAGAGAGAATGGGTGGGGTAGTTGGGGAAGGTAGGAAAAGGGAGGAGAGAAGGGAGAACATAAAGAAAATGAAAAAAAGAAAAAGAAAAAGGGAAAAAAAGATAACAATAATAGTAATAATAATAATAATAATATATAAAATAATAAAAACTAATAATTAGATATTGAGTGGGCCAAAAATATCATATGTAATCGGGTTTGAAATTTATTGATAAAATTGAGTTCAAAATTAATGTAAAAATAAAATTGGGATAAATTTTGGGATCTACAAATATTATTCATTTTCTTTTATAATTTTTAATGAAAATATCACATTATATTATATCACTTATTTTTCATTTTTTTTAGAAAGGTATATGAATTTATTTTTACTTTTTTTTATTTATTTATTGTTATCATGAAATTTTATCCCATTTCCTATTTAAATTTTTACATAAATATATTGGAAATTATTTTTTTTTTTCAAAATTATTTATATAAATTTTGAATTATTCAACTCTATCAATCTAAATCTACCTCAACCAATCCAAATCTAATATGATCAACTCAAACTCAACCTGGAATTAGAGAAATAAGGTTGATTGGACTTGGATTGAGTACCTCACATTAGAGGTTAATTGGGTTTGGGTTGATTGTTTCTTAATTTATTTGGGTTTGGATTAGTTATTAACTCGACCTACCCTCTCATTTTGATTGTTTGGGTTGATTGTTTCTTAGTTTAGTTGACTATTAACTCGGCCTACCCTCTCATTTTGAATCAAAGGGGAGGTGAGTGAAAATAAAAATGAAAAGAGTAGAGGATTGTACTTGATAAATTTTAAACTCATGATGACCAAGTATATTTAGCTCAAATCTCAAAGAAAGTCAGTGAAATTTGCCATTTCTTTTAATCTTAAGCCGAGCTCGAGCTTGAGCCTGAGCCACATGGCTAACTAGATGTTTGAATTTAATGCCTTGCTTAAGCATAAATAGCTAGGCTAAATGAACCATAAATAATGAAAATAAAGGTTAAGGGTGGTCAATTTTGACACAAAATGATAACAAAATTAAAAAGCGATATAATTTTTAGTCGATTTGGATTAATTATAATTATATTTGTATTATACTTGTATCAACTCATATAATCTGTTTGATATATAAACAAATCATGTACATATTTGATTGCACAATATATCTAGCTCATTCACTTAATTGTGTCGAACTGATCCGTTTATGATTAAATTTATTGATGACCTTTGTATGATTTAATCCAATTATGATCATTTAACTTATATAATTTATTTAATTTTATATATTTAAAATTTAAAAATAATTTTTTAATTATAAATATCATATAGTTTAAAAAATTAAATACACTAATTTTTTTTTTTTATATATTTCATTATAAAGATTAAAAATATTTTATAATTAAAGCATTGAATAAAAATAATGAATAAGGGTAATTGAGTTTAATTTTCATATTATTAATATAGATAATTAAAATTAATTAAAAATTTTAAATTAAAAAAACTAAAAAAATATTTTAAAATAATATATTTATACATTTTAAATTTTAAATAGATTATACATGTTAGAATTGTGTTGATAGGTTTAATAGGTTAGAATTGTATTAATAGGTTTAACAAGTTTGAATCATATTAATTTGTTATATGTGTCAATTTATACACAATTCAAATTCAACTCATATATTAAATGGGTTAAATGGATCATATCGTATTATCTATTTAATAAATACATGATCTAACTTAATTCATTTATTAAATGAATTAAATTGATCATATCATATCATATTTATAATTAATGAATTGTATTTGTGTCAAGTTACCAATATTTTTAGAACCGAATTGATTATTGAATTGAAAAAGTTATCAATTCACGGTTCAATTGCAGTTGAATCGGTGATGTTATAAATATATAATTTATATTTTATTAAAATTAAAATTAATTTTTAAAAATTAAATATATATATATATATATATATATATATATATATAATTAAAAATTATAATATTTATAATACTATTTGTTCTTTTTTATATAAATGTATTAATATTTTAAATTTTTGTTTATAATATTTAAATATGAAATTATATTGAAAATAAAAGAAAAATCATATGATCTAATTATATATATATATATACTGTTATTAATGAAATGAGATATGTAAATTATTTTTGATATATTTTACAAAAATAGAAAAACAGTGAAGCGATGCACTTACTCTTCCTTGAGCGTAATGTCCATGGTTCAAGCCCCTTGCAGTTTAAAAGCTGATTTTTCATTTAAATCAGCTACTACATTAGTCCCACATCGGAAAACAGAGGAGACACAAAAGGGGCCAAGGGCACTGTGGGTCGTGAGATGAGGTGCAAAATTTCATGGCCCATTTTGCAAAATAAAATGGACAATTACGTTGGGCCGATAAGGAAGGCCAGGCCTATTTTGCCAAAACCAAGGAGAGTTGAACCGTTCAGATGGTTTAGGCGGTCCGAAGCACGTCTCACGGTTTGACAAGCGATCCGGTTTTCAAAATAGAAAAACCACCGGACAATTATTCTTTCTTCAATTTATTTCTATACAAAAAAAAAAAAAAAAAAAAAAAAAAAAAAAGGTTTTAAAAACATATTATTCTATAAATAAATTTTATTATATTTAATTTTTTTCTTTGCATTCTTGGTAATAAATCAACCAATCCTAAATTCTTCAATTTCAAGCATGCATGCATGCATGCATCGTTGAAATAGAAAATGCTAGTGGGCCTAGGCCTAATCCTGAGCCTCTTCTGCGTCCTGCAAAACGGGGGCTGGGCCTAATCCTAGGTGGGAATGATGACAAATGCCTTAGGAGGATAGCAGTTCTTGTTGTATAGCTTACGGGCCCATTTAGGTTAGAAAAGATATAAGGCGGAAAATAGTCATAAACTAAAACGACATTGTTTAAAAAAAACAAAAGAAAAAAAAATTTAATACTATTTTGTGGACCCACGTTTTTCATGTGCATCCCCACTCAAGGGCATGACTCACTTTTTTATTTATTTGGTGAAAATTTGAATTTTTTTTAAAATAGACTTGAAGTCGTCATTTATTTTTATTTTATTTTTTTAAAGAGAAAACAAAAAAGAAAGAAAAATCCTAAGTGTGACTCTTGAAAAAAAAAAACAAGTATGTAAAAAATCGAGTTTGGTCCGGAGGTTAGGTTACTTATTGGGAAGGTAGGGTTGTGAGTTATAGCACCTTTCTAAATCTGTATACGTACGACCTTTACTAAATGAATTAAGGAAATTATAACAATTAATTAATTAATTATAGATACCAAGAAAAATAATCAATGTACAAGTCACGGTGAAAATCAATATACACAAAAATAATGATGAAATCTAATTACAAGAATATACAAAATAAACAACAAGAGAATTATACAAAATGATTTATTGAACTAAATAAAAAAAATATTAAAAAATAAGTTTTCAAGAAATTTCAAAGGATTTTATTAAAAACAATTTTAAATTAATGATTTCAATTTAATTATTTACAAAAAAGAGTCAATTTATTTTCTCAATTTCATTATATTCAATTTTTAAAAAAGTTATTTACACTTATTGTATCAAAAGAATTTATCATAAAATTTCAATTTGGGTACAAAAATTATTTTTTACTTACTTTTACTAGAAAAGAATAAATTTTTACAATTTTATTTACAAAAATATTTCAATTTGTTTTCATTCAAAAAAAGTGACTTATACAAATTATTAAAAAAAAAAAAGCTTTATTTGCAAAAGAATTTTTTATTAAAAAGAAAAAAAATTAAATCCTGTATTTCCAAAAATGACTTTTAATCCAATTTTAATTAAGGAAAAAGAATTTATTAAAAAAAAATTGGACAATTTTATTAAAAATTAATTTTTGGTACAACTTTATTTACAAAACAATTTTTGGACAATTTTTATTAAACAAAGAATTTTTTGGACAATTATTATTAAAAACAAATTTTCAAATTCTATTAAAAACAATTTTTTTTTTTTGGATTTTTCTAAAAGCATTTTTATGAATTTTTATTAATAAAAAAACTTTCTTTTATTAAGAAGAATATTTTAAAATTATTATTTTGTTAAAACATATTTACTAAATTATTTCTCTTATTTAAACAAAATTTATGATTTATTTGATATCCAAGTTTGTACGCAAAGTAAATATATACAAATAAATATTTACAAAAACCAATAAAAATAAAATCAAATAAAAGTGGAAATTAAAATATGTACCTAAATAAGCTTACAACAAGCTCAATATTTTCTTACAATTTTTTTTCATAAATCCATACTCAGCCAACAGAATTACAGAATAAGTCCATGCAAAAACAAAAATAGTTCAAATATAAATATCCAAAGATATACAAAATCCCAAACAAATATTCAAACTCAAATTCAAATTTCAAATTGGTCTAATAAATTTTGTCAATCAAAATGGACACAAATTAGCAAATATAACTCAACAAAAAGATCTCACATGCTATAAATCATAATCCAAAATTTTCAAATTAATAACCAAAATATAAACTCAATTAATCAAACCAAAAACATGATAAATTAAAATAAATTTCGTTAGGCCAAAATTTAATATTCCATAATTCCAACCCAATTTAATATGCAAACTTAAACCCACAAACAAAATAAACCCAATTTACCATCCAAAATATGCCACAATATTATATCATGTCCAAATTAAATAATTCAAATGAGCACAACCATATAAATTATCAACTAAACTAGCCCAAATTAATAAATTCTAAATTAATTCACCAACAATAAATTAGTCCAAATTTCATATTAATAAACAAAGCTCAAATTTTATATTAATTCAATAATTCAAATCTCACAAACAATAATAACTATTAAAATCAAATCAATAATAATAATAATAATTATTATTATAATAATTATTATTAATGGAACATGTGTGTGATGCGAAAGTAAGGGAGTGAGGGAATGAGAGAATGAGAGAAGAGAGGAAGGGGTCGCTGACCGATAGTGGCTTGTCGGTGATTAATAATAATAATAATAATAATAATAATAATAATAATGGAACATGTGTGTGATGGGAAAATGAGGGAATGAGAGAAGAGAGGAAAGGGCCGCTGACCGGTAGTGGCTCGTCGGTGGCGACTAGTTGATGGTCTTAGCGATGGTGGTGAGAGATTGATGGCAAAAAAATAATAATAAATAAATAATAATAATAATAATAATAAAATGGAAGAAAATAGAGGATGGAAGGGTGCTAGAAATGGCGTCAGCGTCATGACGCCACTGATAGTGACGATGGAGTTAGGTGGGGATGTTGGTGTTCGGAGTCGTGCAGTGTGTTGGAAGAGAGAAAGAAAATAAAAAAAAAAAGAAAAAAAAATAATAGGGTCGTGATGTTGGGAGTGGTGAGTTAGGAAGGAAAAGAAAAATGGAAGAGAGAAGATGAGGGCGTGTATGGCGGGGTGTGGTGTTGGGGAGGAAAAAAAGAAAAAAGAGAGTAGCTGGGGAGAATGGGGAGCCGGCCAGTGTGGGAGTTTGGGGCGGGGGGGGAGGGACAGTTGGGGAAGGTAGGAATAGAGAAGAGAGGAAAGAAAGAAAAAAGAAAAAAATAATAATAAAATATAAAATATAATAATGATAATAATAATAATATATGAAATAATAAAAATAAAAAAATAAAAAATGAGTAGGTAAAAAATATCAAATATAATCGAGATTTAAAATTTAAAAATAAAATTATGATAAATTTTGGGATCCACACATTTCTAAAAATGAAGATATTTGTCTAATTATTTTTTAAAATAAATAAATAAATAAAAACTCACTATAATTACCATAAAATTATATTTTGTGTAATCTATGAATATTATTAGAATTTTATTTTAAGCTTCTCTAATGAAATTAATATTTGTGATTTAGGTTTATGGAGGTTAAAAGGTAAAAAATTCCAACATAAATTTACATAAATTGTTTCTTTCATATACTTTATGACCTTTCTTGAATTTACAAATCCATACTTCATAACCTCATGTAAAGGTAAAGTTAATTGACAATAGATTTTGCAATCCCTTCCTTAATTTAGATTACAATTAATCATCTTCTGCTGCTCATCTTCATGCCATCAAGATAGGGTTTAGTGCTTGGTTCTATCAATATTGGCTTGATGATGAATGATGTCAATCGATCTTTGGTCACCCCAATTGATGTACCGATACCATCTCCAAACTGAAAAATGCATTGAGCTGATCGCGCCATGTTCAATGATGAATTTATTATGGACTTTGGGAGAGAGCTATCAGTACTTGCTTCATTCAACTTTTTCCATGAGTAACCTATAAGCTTCTCTACTTGATCTCGAGCTTGTTCTTCGGATATGCGTTCTTCAATCATGTAACATTGGATAGATTTTGCCACGTCGCCTCTCGCAATCTCAGCCTAAGATGAGAACATGAGAAGTGTTAGATTCACAATATAGTTCAATTGTATCTAAAAATTAAAATAATTTAATTTAATAAAATAATAGGTTTAGTTAATATACCGAAGAAGTACCCAAATCATCGCTAAGTCGAGTAATAAGAGATGACCAATAAAATAGATTGGAGGCATTGTCTAAAAAATTGTTCACGTTTCCCTTGGTGGCACAACCCATTAGAAAATAGGCATGGACCATGGCTGCAGGACCCCCTACGGAAGTCCAGGCATTGCTTAAGTATTCATCGACGCTTGGCTTATACCCATTGTAAAACCATTGAGCTTCCACTGAGTAGGATGTACAGAGATTTAGCCACTGCAGTAAACATCAATTAGCCAACATTAGTGGAAAATAAGGATTAAATATTTAAGATTCGTTTGAATCATGTAAAGTAGAAGAAAAAGGAATGACCACACATGTTCATTTTTCTTAGAGTATCCAAAATGCTAGCTTACCTGACTTTTAAGATAGGGTAAAATATATAGGCCATGATCTCTTAATGCATCATAGGCCATCTCATTAGCAAAGTTGTACATGGCCAAGTAACATATCTTCATGTAATCTGGAAGGTCCACCAGTGCCTCAGTATCCCATCTACTCACAACAAAGAAAGGAAAAAAATTGTTCAAGGCAATTGACATCAAAGTGAAACACAGAACAAGATATGAAAAGGATTAGCAGCTTGTATTATTGTCATGTCATATATTTCATACCGATTCACAGCATCTGTAAAACGTCTAAGCTCATCCGGTGATCCATATATGTCATACATGTCATCTATGGCTGTTAATATGCATATGAATTTGGTGAGTCCTATCCTGCAATTGGAGAAGTGGGGCTCAGGAGCGATCCCCATTGACCACAAATAGTTCTCCATCAATCGATCCCGAGAAAAACTTAGCTTCTCCTTAAATCCCAAGTTCGTCCACCACCTAATGAATCAAGTCTCAAACATGTTAATATGACATGTCAACCTGCTGCCATGAAACAACTGGGGTTTTAATTGGTACAGTTTTACCTTGCTAGCTCCTTCAACTCCTTCTGATATGATGATTGCACTAGATTGTAGTCCAACTTGGCTAGCTCAAGGAGAGCTGTGTTCTTCGTATTTCGCCTTTGGTAGATATCGATGAAGTTTCGGGCTTCTAGCCTGGGCATTCTCCAGTGCAAGGGAACTTCCAGGGACTGCTGCACTTGCTCAGCTAAATCACTCTCCAAATTCCCAACCAATGACTTCAAATGTATAGTACTGAACCTCCTGGCTTCTTCCAAGTCATCTTCTCCCTCTACTCCAAGATGGGAAGCTTCATACAAACTCAAAAGCCCAGCAATATCCTGGCTGATGCCATCCGTGAATCTCCCATCTTTACTTCTGAATTGATCAAACACCTCTGTTTTCGTAGTCACCAAGAGGCCAAATTGTTCAGGAACTTGCTTCTGACCATAAAAACATTATCAAACACATCTGCTAAAAGAACAAACCTGAGCTAACTGGATAGCCGTGTTGTCGTAGAAGTCTAAATCGCTGTGCAGTTGTGGAAAGATCATCGGTAGTGGTATCATCCAAATGAACAAGATCAATAGCCTCTTTGATCTCCTCCTCCAAATGGTAAGCCACTCCCAACCGTTGCATTGAATCAATGAGCTCTAATCGGGAGGAAGTGTCTCTAGTGTCCTTAATTACCCTTTTAGCTTCTTCCTTCAAGTCCTCTAATCGGTTGGAATAGTCCTCATTCTGCAAAACAATTCAAAAGTACATAAGCAAACCTGGTTTATTATGTACATCTATGCATACATATGTTACACTTACCACCGTATAGGGAGTGCTTAAGGACTCGATAAATTTGGGGTCCCAAATGCTAGGATGGTAATTAGCCGATCGCCTTTCGGTCACTTGCAACTCATCAATCTTCGAAGTGATTGTGAGGTTGGGCAATTCTGATCTCCCTTGCTTGATTCTCTTTCTTGGGGATGCCATGGCAAAAATTTTACGACAATTGAGGGCACCAGAGGCCAAGGGTGAGAGGGATCTGAGGGCTAGTTCCATTGCAGAGATCTAAGCTAAGTTTCAATCCTAAAGCAAAGAGAGGTAGTTCTGAATGTTCAAGCTCAAACACATCCCACATATATAAATAGCCAAGTTACGTCTAATAGTATTATTATAGTGTACCATACGACTGCGCACTTCGTGGAAAGAGATCACCATATAATGCTAACGTTTTTCATGCATATTTTATGATTGGAAAATCTATTTTTTCCTGATTAACAAAAAGCATGTATTTTTCTATTCAAAGATTCCTCAAAATTGTGTCAGATCGACTTTTCAAAGTTTAAGAAAGTCTTTACAAGAGTACAGGAAGATGATATATTTGTAAGCAAAACATGTGGCCGGTGTGATGTCGTATAGCCTCCACAACAGACGAAAGCACTACATCTCTATATATATATTATATAGTAATAGCATCACATGATAAATATGTGGATGCATCCATTTTCTGTTACACCTACAGTGAAGGAGTCAAACATGGTCGGCTTACTCTTGAATCTTTTGTCTTATTCTGAGGCATGTAAACGCGTTGAAGTAGGAATTTGGGATGTTTTTCTGATCATTGAGATCGTGCACATGGGTAATAAGATGCGCACGATATACATGCGGCTGGTGATATATATCATTTTTTAATTGTTAGTTTCATTCACCTTCAACGAGGTTTAAGTTAAGTACGTGTAATCAATATTAATTTAAAATTTTATTAAGTATTTTTCTTTTCTTTAGAAGTACAATTTAGACAATTTAACTCACCTAACTCAATATTTAAATGAATTTTGACAATCATTTTCAATCCGTAGATTTGACTTGGATTAATGTTTTTCAAAATCAAACTCCATTTATGTTAGATTTAGGTTAAAGTTTGAATATCTTAACTTTGATTTAATGTTTTTATAATATTTATTATATATATTATCTTATATAATAATTTTTTTAAATCAAATTTTAAGAAAAATATCAAATTATACCATATCACATATTTTTCATTTTTTTAGAAATGTATATAAATTTATTTTTACTTTTTTATTGTTAATATGAAATTTTGTCCTATTTCCTATTTAAATTTTTATATAAAAAAATTAAAATAAATATTATATATAAATTTTGAATTATCCAACCCTATCAATTTGAATCTACATCAATCAACCCGAGTTTAACCTAATCAACTCAAATTCAACCTGAAATTAGAGAAATAAGATTGGTAGGGTTTGGGTTGAGTACCTCACGTTTGAGGTCAGGTTGACTTGGCTTTAGGTTAATTGTTTTTGAATTAAGTTGAACTTGGATTAGTTATCAATTTCAACCAATCCTCTTATTTTGAATGAAAGGGGAGGTGAGTAAAAATAAAAATGAAAAAGGTAAAGGAAGGTTTTTGATAAAATTTTGAACTCATGACAATCAAGTATATTTAGCTCAAATCTTGACAAAATTTGATGAAATTTACCAATTTTGCAGAGCCGCATGGCTAACTAGATGATTGAATTTAATGCCTTGCTTGAAGCATAAATGGCTAGGCTAAATGAATCATAAATAAGGAAAATAAAGGTATTGGTGGGCAATTTTGAAACAAAACGATAACAAGATTAAAAAGTGATGTAAATTTTAGTATGTTTGGATTAATTATAATCATATTCATATTATAATCATATCAACTAGTATAATATATTTGCTATATAAACGAATCATGTATATATTTGATTGTTTAACATATCTAACTCGTTTACTTAATTATGCCAAAATGATTTGTTTATGATTAAACTCATTAATGAACTTTTTATATATAAACGAATCATGTATATATTTGATTGTTTAACATATCTAACTCGTTTACTTAACTATGCCAAAATGATTTGTTTATGATTAAACTCATTAATGAACTTTTTATGATCTGATTCATTTATAACTCATTTAACTTAAATAAATTTATTAATTTTACATATTTAAAATTTAAAAATACTTTTTAAATTATAATTATCATATAGTTAAGAAAATTAAATACACTAATGAAAATTTTATATATTTCATTATAAAGATTAAAAATATTTTATAATTAAAGCTTTGTCTTCTAGTACTTGGGCAAGATTTTTAGGTAAAATAATATATCAATTTCAAAACGTTTTGCCTAATGTTCATTTGATAGAACTCGGATTTTAATGAAAATGTAACTTTAATGCATAAATCAAGTATTCAAAAATGCAGACCATATAAATAAAGGCCACCATAATTTTTTCAATCATTGAGATAGGTCACATGGATGATAAAGGATAAGTTTAGATTAAGGGCATGACTCGTGTGGATTGACCTAATTCAACCCAAATCTAATATAATGTTTGGATGAGTTTGAACAATCATTTTTCAATACTTAAGTTAGGTTTGAGTTAGTTTTTTGAATTTGAACTCAAGTTGAGTTGAATTTGAGTCAAGGTTTGGATAATTCCAATTTAACCAAAACCTGATTTAATATTTTATAATTATATTTATAATGTATAATATCCAAAAAAATAAATTTTTATTTTTTAAATATGTATATTTATTTTTTTATTTTTATCTTGAAATTTGATCTTATTTACTATTTAAATTTTTACATAAATATATTGAAAAAAAGTTTTTTTAAAAACATTATAGATGGATTTTAAATCATGTAATCGGATCATTCAAATGTAACATAACCAATCCAAATCTAATTCGATTAACTCGAACTCAACCCAAGTTTAGGGAAATGGGGTTGGGTTAGGTTTGAATCGATTACCTTAGGTTAAAGTTTGGGTTGGGTTGAGTTTAAATGGATTATATCTTAACTCAAATAGGACTCGGGTTAACCATCAAATTGCAACCCTATTTTAAACTTATTTAGATACATTTTCTATTTTTTAATTTTAAAAATAAAAATTTATATATAAGAAATAGAAACACTTATATAGAAAGTGTGAATTTATTTTATACCCTTAAAAGTTATTTTGAAAAACTTTAAAATAAAAATATGGAGCAAAGCGTGACTTGAACATGCTTTCATCAAGTTAACCAAGTAAGAAAGCAAAAGGAACACAAAAATATCGAAAAATATTGATAATATATTGGTCGATCGATAATCGGTAGCTGATTTCATATCGACTACTCCCGATATCTGAAATTTCATCGATATTTCGACGAAATTTCCCAACATTTTCATCCATATTTATATTTCACAAAGCTTTTAAAATATTAATATTTCTCTTTTAAAAGTCATAATTATAACAACATGGGTCAACAAAAATTAAATTTTTAAAAATTATCTAAAACTAATATTAATGACCAAATTCTTTTATTTATGCTTATTTACAATCTCAAAAGTAGCATCTTGGAGAAAAATATTCAACATGTACTTTATTTTTAATAACAAATAAAATAAAAAATTGAGATGCATGTTGAATAATTTAATTATGAGTTAATAAAAACAAGTCAATATTCTTTAACACAATTTTATTGTTTTCTTAAAAAATAATTTAAATTTTATATACAAACAAATATAATATAAATTTTATATAAATAAATAATCTGGTTTAGATTTGGTTTAAAGAAGTAATGCAACGGAGAAAGAACAACTTCAAACGACGTCGTTTTAATGAACGAAGTACCCTTCTCATCTCTAACGTCCCCTCCAAAAATGTCAAATCTCCTCCGAGCCTCCCCTTTCGATGGCCCAATCTACACCAAAGCTTCAGCTTAAAAACCCACTTCTTTCTCTCCTTCAAAAGTCCAAAACGTCCTCACAAATCCTCCAAATTCATGCTCAATTGATCACCACCAATCTCATCTCTGACACTTTCGCCGCAAGCCGATTGCTTGATTCCATAGTATCAAAAACTCTTAATGTGAACTATGCTGAGCTTGTTTTGGCTCAAATTCACCAGCCCAACTCCTTCATTTGCAACACAATGGTCAAATGCTACGCCGAGAGCTCAACCCCGGAAAGGGCCTTGCGTTTTTATGCCGAAATGCGAAGAAAAGGCCTTTTGGGGGATAATTACACGTACCCATTTGTGCTCAAGGCATGTGGTGCAATGTGCGGGTTGTTGGAGGGGAGATTGGTTCAGGGGGAGGCCGTGAAGAGAGGGTTTGGGGGGGATGTGTTTGTGGTGAATGGGTTGATCAGTATGTATTGTAGGTGTGGAGAAACTGGCTGGGCGAGAGCGGTGTTTGATGTTTTTTCTGAGAAGGATTTGGTGTCGTGGAATTCGATGCTTGGTGGGTATGTTGGGTGTGGGGAGATGGAGAACGCACAGAACATTTTCGATGAAATGCCTGAAAGAGATGTGGTTTCTTGGTCTATTATGATTGATGGGTATGGAAAGGTTCGCAATTTAGATATTATTTTGGCTGTTTTATTTATTCAGGCTGCATGGTGAGGCATTTAGACAGGTTGCTATATATTTTTATCTTTGTTACTTATTATTTAAGTTTCTGGGTCAATGAGTAGTTGAAGTCATGAATTTGAACTTTTTCTGTCTCTTCTCTCTTTTAAAGTTGCAAGATTTTCAGAAAATAATTTGAGAAATAAATGATGTCTGTGGGGTTCGAAGATTTTTTCAGATGAATCTCACCTAGTTTCTTTGAACTTCAACTGTCAAATTCTTCTTTATATTTTTGTTCTATTTCTTGTGCCATTGTTGGATGTATTTTGACATGTATTTGCCCTTGCTCACTTTTCAGAAAATGGGTGAAGTTAATCGGGCCCGTGTGTTTTTTGACAGCATGCCCACAAGAGATCTGGTTTCTTGGAATTCTATGATTGATGGGTATGCAAAGGTTGGAGAAATGGAGGTGGCTCGGGAAATATTCGATAAGATGCTGCAGAAAAATGTGATTTCTTGGAGCATTATGATAGATGGGTATGCTCAGCATAGAGATTCCAAGGAAGCATTGAATCTCTTCAGGCAGATGCTTTGTCAAGGCATCAAACCAGATAGGGTATCGGTGGTGGGTGCAGTATCAGCATGTTCCCAGTTGGGGGCACTTGATCAAGGAAGATGGATACATTTGTACATGAAGAGAAACAGAATGTTGCTGGACATTGTTGTTCAAACTGCCCTTGTGGATATGTACTTAAAATGTGGAAGCCTTGATGAGGCTCGCAGGATATTCAACAGCATGCCAGAACGAAACATTGTTTCTTGGAATGTAATGATTGTTGGACTCGGCATGAATGGTTTTGGAAAGGAAGCTCTAGAGTGTTTCGCTCAAATGGAGATGGAAAGAATTCCAATGGATGATTTGCTTTTCCTTGGTGTTCTTATGGCTTGTAGCCATGCAAATCTTGTAACCGAAGGTCTTCATATCTTCAATCGGATGAAAGGAGTTTACAGGCTTGAACCAAAGCTTGAACACTATGGCTGTTTGGTAGATCTCCTTGGCCGGGCAGGACAACTAGACCAAATTCAAAACATAATACAATCTATGCCTATGAAACCAAATGCAGCTTTATGGGGATCCCTTCTTTTGGCTTGCAGAATTCACCAAAATGTCACTCTTGCAGAGATTGTGGTAGAGAGGCTTGCAGAACTCAAAGCTGATGATTCTGGGGTTTATGTTCTCATGTCAAATATCTATGCTGATGTGGGAATGTGGGAGGGTATGCTAAGGATACGGAAACTGATGAAGGAAAGAAAGATGACGAAAGATATTGGGAGAAGTGTAATTGAGGTAGATGGCAATGTTGAGCAGTTTGTTAGCGGAGAAAAGTCTCATATTCTAAGAGAGGAAATAGAATTGGTTATTTGGAGCTTAGCAAAGATGGCAATGTCTGCAGGCTAAACTCTGGGATGTGATGACTCCATACGCTTGGAGAGTGTCTGCAATTCTGCATCTAGAAAACCAATCCACAAAAAGGTTCCAACTTCTCAAGGCTTGACATTACATTACACAAACCCATCTGGGGCATTTAATGCGGGCATACCACCCCAGGCCTTATACACACTCATTCCTTGGCTGATTTCTTGAGCCATCAGTTCCTTTGGAGCTATTCATAGCATTGTTGCATGGCCAGATTATCTACAGGAGCCAGAAGGCAAGGTCTAGAAAGCTTTGGTAGTTCCAAACGATATGCTTGAGTTCCTTGAGGCCAGGCCTTTCTTACCAAGCCCTCATTCTTAACTAGCATGCCAAATTATCTTCACAACAGGAAGACTCCTCAACCCATATGCTGAACACTAAGAGGCCAAACTGGATGCTGTAGCTAAAATTGTTGTTACAGCTTACATCACTTGGGCAACTACAGATTCTTAAGAACTACTTTATCTGAGTGAGAGCAATGGCCTTCAACTTGCAGACGAAAACTAAGAGAATCAGCAAACTAAACATCTGCTACAAACTGTGACTGCTTCTTTAGGCATGTGATGCATTACATCAGAGCATGGGATTATGCCTCATGTATAACTTCGGTTTCTGAATGAAGATGGTCTTTATTTGAGATTTATGCTCATACGTTGTTATCATCCTCTTGGTTCTAACTTCTAATCAAGACTTCATGGAAAAATGCCTCTGCATTCCCTTAAGCAGTTAAATACAGTACAAATTCCAAAGGAAAGATTGAAGCTCTGTATAAAACCTATGAACCCTTGTATATGATACAAAACAATGCAACTGGGAGACACATACTACCAATCAGATTAGGAAAACTGTTGCTTCCTGAACATGACCGAACGACAATTGTGCATACTGGGAAGGAAAAATGACAAAAAACTTGAAGTGGGATTCTTCTCAGAGACATCTAAGAAAGTGAAAATAAGAAGGGAAGAACAACCCACCTGCTGTTCCCAGACCCTGGATTTTTCGGGTGAATCCTCTGTACTCCATGAACTTCAAAACTTCACATTCTGCCTCCCCCAATTTCTTGTCCGCTATATAGAAATCTATGCCATTTGGTGTCACAACAGTTTGCATAACTAGACATCCCTCATTACTTAGACAAACAAAACAAGACCAGAAATTTAGTGATTTGATGAATCAGATATAGATCTTAGGGTTATCATTAAACAAAACTAGGTCAAAAACTAATGGTCAGTAGAACTTCATTGAAAGTTTCTCAATAACCAATCTGTATAAAGTTCATTTACTGCTAAAAAAAAAAATTAAAAAAAAAAAAGGTCAAAGGATCAAATGGTTTGAACAAGCATCCATAACTATACACATTAAATGGGAATAGTGTCAGGACATATGCTAAAAGGGAATCAAAACTAGATAAAGCTCAGGAAAATAACCAGGAACTGCTCTTCTTTTCCACCTGAATTCTGGACCAAGAAATAGAAAGAGGCAACATAATTCAATCATGGCTGTTTATCCAAAGCATTAAGATATGACCCTAATTCACCTGACTTAAGCACTAGGGCATTATCAGCATGAAATTCAACAATTACAACTTGATTCAACCCTAAGCAACAAAATCAATTGAAGTTCCAAAATAAAATAAAAAATAAAAATTGTATCTTCCAAAAATGAGTATTTTCTCCATTATTTGCTAGAGGAAACATTTGATTCGAACTCACTGCAGAGCAAAAGTTGCAATGTTCTACTTCAAGCATATGGAGAAGAAAATGCTAAACACAATTAAAGTTATACATACTGAAACAACTTAAACAAGCACAATTATGTAACATATTCTTCTCCTACAAGCACCATTTCTCTCAAATAGTAGTGAGTGATAATAGAAGTAGAGAGCAAGTTACATAGATACTTCAACAAGCACAATTATGTGACAAATTTCGTTGCCTGCATAGCTACCTTGAATTGTCGCCGCCGTTGGCTGAGGATTTGAGGGCTTCAATTTAAATCTAATGAATTATTGTTCTCCAGGTAACCAAAACTGGCTCGACCAGGCTGAAAATATTCTATTGCATGCTCTGACAATGGGGAATTGAACATTCAATCCTTTCATGCTAATATCAAATAGGATCAAATGTCAACAACTTTAGAAACAATCATTCACCTAGAGAGGTGTGTAAGAAAATTTCAAACTAAAATGGAGCAGCCTATCAACTTATTAGGATAGGAGACATCAAGCAACAAGCATTGATCAATAGATGAACTCAACAAAAGTTCTGAACAAATCAATATATCAAATTCTTAGAACAAACACCATGAAGAACAGAAATGAGATCAAATTTTTACAGCATGAAATGACTTCATCAAACTGATAATGCAGACCATCTGTGATACCCGAGCTCAACTTCACCCAACATACCTATGTCAACACCGCATGACAAAGGTGTGGGTGTGGGATCTGTGATATTCTTATTTTGCTTTGGTTATTGACTATTTTGAGTTTTTTTCTTAAATAAGGATAAAAGAGTGGAAAAAGAGTTATTTTTTACTTTAATCAAAGATATGCTGTTTCTGTTTCTAATTGATTTTTTTTCTTTATTATGTAATATCCAAGAACCATTCAAGATCGTTTTCATCCAAGTCCCCATATGATAAAATTTGAGATGTGAAGGATCATGCATAGACACGCACCTACAGCGAACACCCATACATGAACCCATGTAACATAGCAGACCATGCATCTCCACAACCAAATAGTTTCCCATTTCAGAAGTGTATCCTATAGTAATGAGATATAATCCTGCCAAAAATTTCATAACCGTACGTATGGATTGAACAAAAAAAATGGCAGAGTCTGTAATAGAAAATACATGCAGCTTCTTAAGTAACAACCTATGATGTATACTCTCACCAAGATTTCCAAAACCAGAAGAAGCGTGGAGTGCTTTTAGAGTACCCTGTGATCATTAAAATGAAAAATTTATAAGACAACAATATACTTTACTATACATATATTAGCCGCAAAACGAACATTTAGAGGGATGGATGGCCAAGCAAGAAAAGACCGAACCAGAAATGATAGTATTCTTGAGCTGGACTCCCAGTCAATCATCAGATGAGTGAAAATCAACCAAGCTGGTCTGGCAATGTTTAGTGTTAATCAACAATTACAGCAATAAGAAGTGAAACTGCTCGGGTTAGCAACAGAACACAACAACAAAAGGCTAACAAGAACCTATGGCAAGGGTATGATAGAAGACATGAGAGTTAATCAGATGATATGGTCATAGGCAGCAAGTCTACAAAAAGAATTTGCCACCAACCCTAAAAAGGATTTGCTACTTTCATCATGGCTTTATAATTATTAGTTGGAGCTGAAGGATTAAGTTCTCTTAAGAGTAAGTGATAAAAGTGAGCAAAAGGCCCCGAGTTAAGCAAGCGCAAGGAATATCTGGCAATAATTACCCAATGATTATTGAGAGATTTTAGCAATAAACTACAAGCCTATAAAAAGAATATAGTAGATACCAAAAGTGAGCGAAGAGCTCTGAGTTAAGCAAGCGAAAGGAACAGCAGATAATGATTGTCCTACATTTAATAATAAACGACAAGGGCCTTGAGTTAGCATGCAAGGGTTACCAGCCAATAACTGCCCATTTATTACTTAAGTGATTTTAACAATGAAGAAAAAAAGAAGTAAAGGCTCTCAAGTTAAGCCAGCACAAGGAACACTAGGAAATGATTTCCCAACAACCATTAACAACATTTAATGATCAAAGACTATGCAAATGGGCTTGAGCTAATCCAGCACAAGGAACATCCAATAATGATTACTCAATGATTTTGAGGGTGTTTAACGATAAAAGAAAAATCAAAGCAAATCGCCTTGAGCTAAACCAGCATGAGGAGCATTGGACAATGATTGCCAATGATTTTGAGGGCATTTAACAATAAACAACAAGAGCAACTAAAGGGCCATGAGTTTTAAAACAAGGAACACTAGGTAATATTTGCAGAATGATTATTGAAGATATTTAATGACAAATTCTGATCAAAAAGATATTTAATGACAAATGATAAAAGCAAGTAAAGGGCCTTGAGTCAGGGAAGATAGGACAATAATTTCCTAATAGTTATTAAGGATATTTAATCAAACCAAAAATCTTAAAGTATATAGCAATCTTTACAAATTAGTTGAAAAAGAGTTCCAACAAAACCCAAGTGCATGAATGTGTCAAGAAAATATGGAGACCAGAAAAGTAAAACAGCTAAACGAAAAAAATCCAATGCAGTCCATTCCAAGCTGTCAATGAACTTCAGACACAATCTGCTGTTCAGCCTAACATCAACCAACCAACCAAAGAAGGATTTAGTGTGGTCAATCTCACTTCCATTCCAAAATTTCATTCCCCTCAAATTTTCTTTTCTTGCACTCCTTCCCATTCCACTAAGGTTAACATAAAAGGTGCATTTTTCAACACTTTGTTTTTCCTTCATCTGTAATTGTCCATGTCAAATAGCCATGGCCTGCTTCACACTATTCAGTAGCATCAAAACTACTGCAAAGATGGTGAATAACACATTCAATTTCCCAACCCACCATTAGGACATGGGAATGTGATCAGCTCTCTCCCAGCCGTCTTACACATACAGCACCAATTTGGATTAGCCCTCCCGGCCCCTCAAAGTCTTATTTCATCTTTCTTGCACAAAGACTAACTGCTCTCATCACCATCTTAATGGGAAAATTAGTTTTTACTAAGGATTTTTGTGTGGCATCCCTAAAGATATTGCACAAATGGGATTAGACACAGTTTTAAAAGAACTTACTTAAAATACACCAATTAAAGAACAAATTAATGAAATCTACACCAGGACGCCTTTATTGCATCCTCGCTCCATTAAGTAACAACTTAAATAGATTTTAAATCTTACAAATACTTGAATTAAGTAACATAGACAATTCAAAATGTATGAAGTTCCCACATTGGAAACAACACAACAGAGGCATTAGCATAGAATAAATTCCAGAAACATGTAGTTACCTACACTGCATGCTGAAAACATCTGGTGTTGAATATGCTGTTAGGTGCACATCATGCATGTTTAACAAAGAAAGAGATAAGTAGTTAGTGTAGGGCACACCATGCAACAGACACTTCATATTCAATTCACATACCCCTGATCTGAAATTTAAGAATTATAGTTTTCTTCTCAAAAGGATTCAGGCTTTAGATTCAAATAATTTACCTTGAGATGTAACACGAATTGTTAGAATTCAGATTGTACATAAGAGACTAACACCAGTTCCAAGTAACTACCTGAAGTTAATACAACTAATAAGTTAAGCTCAATTGAGCAAACAAGAAGTTAGAGGGAAGAATCACAAGCAAATGGAGCACTACAAACTCCTGTAACACAAAAAAATAAAAAAGGAAAAATCAAGCAAGGGCGGCACAAAATGCAACATTAAACTTTTTCCCTGTACCAAATTCAGAGGGATTTGATAGATGAATCATTTTCTGAAACATGATTGCTCAGTCATTGAGAATTTCTTTAAAGTAACTAATCTTAACTGATAACAGTACAGTTCTGCACCTTCTTGTCAAATTGCAACATTTTATGATCTCCTCCACTAGAAGGCCTTCAAGTAATTCATGGTTTTGGTTTTTGAGATTATCTACCAGGTTCTATGAGACGCTTAATCTATTTATCATGAGAAAAATGATTTTTCTGCAAAATTATGTATATTATTTTCATGATGTGCCAAATACGAAATAAAAAGCTTAAAAGAAACCGTACTTCTAATCAAGTAATAGAATAACTTATGGCTTCCTTTAGTGAGAAGATTGAAATCACCATGACTTTTGGTTGAGATAATATCCAGTCATATAATATTTTGTGTCTATTAAATATCTCATGACTATCTACGTAATCATCCATAACTTACTCTTTCTGTAGCATTACTTAAATGAATTTCCAATTGAAAACTAACCTATATTGTACTTGCTATATATCACAAAGAAAAGCAGAATAAGCTTTTGAGATACCTCAAATTGTCACCAGCCACTGGATAAGGATTGAGGGCTTCAATTTAAATCTAACAGGCTTCTCCACATCAATTCTCTCCAGGTAACCAAAACCAGCTCGACCAGGCAGAATGTAGAGTTCTCTTCCATGCTCATTTGTATATCAGATAGAATCAAATTTCAACTTTAGAAACAATCGTTCACCACAGACATGTATGAAAAAATTTTGGATCTCAAAAGGAACAGTCTATCAACTTATCATGATAGGAGATATTAAATAACAAGCCTTGATCAATAGATGAACTTAACAAAATTTTATGAACAAACACTGTAAGAATATAAATGAGATCAAATTTTACAGCATGGAATAACTTCACAACACAATAATACTACTGTGCATGTCCACAGGCAAATAGTATCCATTTCATAAGTGTGTCTTGCTAATAATAATAGTCTTGCAAAAATTCCATAACCCTATGGTTTAAACAAAAAGAATGCCATGGAATATAATAGGAAATACATGCAGCTACTTAATTCATGGCCTATAATATATACCCTCACCAAGATCTCCAAAACCAGAAGAAGGGTGTAGAGTTCTTTTAGAGTATGATGTGATCATTGAAATTATAAGACACAGGCAACCATACTTTACAATAAATATAACGGACAGCTAAGAAAGAACTTGACCATAAAATGAGACTAGCCGTAAAAGAACAGCAATAGAGAGGGAAGGTCAGGCAAGAAAAGACAGAATCAGAAATGAAAGCATTTTTGAGATAAACCCCCAAACAATCATCAGTGGAGTGAGAACCAACCGAGCTAGTTTATGTTCAAGGTGCAATGAAGACCAACAATTACACCAGTAAGGAGTGAGATGGCTCAAGTTAGCAGCAGTACCACAGAAGGCCTACAAGAACCTATAAGGCAATGCTATGATAGAAGACATGATAGCCCATCAGAGGATTTGGTCATAGGCAACATGTCTTGAAAAAGAATTTGTCACCAACCCCAAAGGATTTGCAACCTTCATCATGATCTTATAATTGTTAGTTTGAGCTGAAGGATTAAGTTCTCTTACCATATCACTTAAGGTCACAACAACTGTCAAAAGTGAGTAAATGGCCTTAAGTTAAGCCAGTGTAAGGAAAACCATGCGATAATTTCCCAATGATTATTAACAACATTTAACGATAAACGACAAGGTGAGTTAAGCCAACACAAAGAAAATAAGGAAAAAATTATTCAATGATTATTAACGGCATTTAACAGTAAACGACAAGGTGAATAAAAGGCTTGAGTCAAGCCAACACAAGGAAAATCAGGCAATAATTGCCAAAGATTATTCATGGCATTTAACAATAAACGACAAAGTGAGGAAGCGGTCTGAGTCAAGCCAGCACAAGGAAAATCAAGCAAAAACAGCTCAATGATTATTTACGACAGGGTGAGTAAATGGTGTGAGTCAAGCCATCACAAGGAAAATCAAATAATAATTGCCCAACGATCATTAACAGCTTTTAACAGTAAATGAGAAGGTGAGTAAAAGGCTTGAGTCAAGCCAACACAACCAAAATTAAGCAATAATTGCCCAATGATCATTAACGACTTCAACGGTAAACGACAAGGTGAGTAAATTGCTTGAGTCAAGCAAGCACAAGGAAAATCAGGCAATAATTGCCCAATGATTATTAACGACAAGGTGAGGAAACGGTGTTAGTCAAGCCAACACAAGGAAAATTAGGCAATAATTGCCCAATGATCGTTAATGACATTTAATAGTAAACAGTAAGGTGAGTAAAAGGCTTGAAGTCAACACAAGAAAAATCAGGCAATAATCATCCAACGATTATTAACAACATTTAACGGTAAACAACAAGGTGAGGAAACAGCTTGAGTCAAGCCCACACAAGAAAAATCAAGCAAAAATAGCCCAATGATCATTGACAACATTTAACGGTAAACGACAAGGTGAGGAAACAGCTTGAGTCAAGCCCATACAAGAAAAATCAAGCAAAAATAGCCCAATGATCATTAACAACATTTAATGGTAAACGACAAGGTGAGGAAACAGCTAGAGTCGAGCCAACACAAGGAAAATAAGACAATAATTCCCCAATGATTATTAATGACATTTAACGGTAAATGACAAGGTGCGTAAAAGGCTTAAGTCAAGTCAGCACAAGGAAAATAAGGTAATAATTGCCCAATGATTATTAACAACATTTAACAATAAACGACAAGGTGAGCAAACGGGTTGAGTTAAGCCAACACGAGGAAAATCAAGTAATAATGATTGCTCAATTAGTAAAATTGAATGCTCCAAGAAGATACACAGAGACTAGGAAAGTAAGAAAACTACAAAAAGCCTCCAATTCTGGCCCCTCCAAAGCTAATGGTTTTTCATCCAAACTTCAACCAACCAAAAAGAGAAGGATTTAGGTGTAATCACTTTCAACTTCCATCCCAACAACTCATTTCCCTTAAACATTCTTCTGTTGTACTCCTTCCCACTGCAGTAAGCTAAACATAAGGGTGCAGTTTTCAACACTCTGCTTTTCATTCTATCTTCAATTTTTACACTACTCAGGAACACCAAATTTACAGCAAGGATAGTGAATATCAGATTCAATGTTCCTATCCACCACAACTTCAGGATAAATGACCAGCACTCTCCCAGACCTCTTATCCATGTAGACTAACTGTTATCTCAATCTTGAACACACCGTTGCGATGTCTGTATTAAAGGGTTTAGACGCAGTTTCAAACTAACTAAATCAAATAGTACCATTAGAGCACAAGTTAACCATTCTACATCAAGACGCCATTGTTGTATCCACACTCCGTTTAGTTAAAAATTAAATAAATTTAAATTTAATAAATATTTGTTTAACTACTAAACTAAGTTACATTGATGCATAAAAATGTATGAATTATCCACATCGAACACAAAAAAACATGGATATCATTAAAGAATAAATTAAGGAGGCACTTAATTAAGTACATACTATGCAAGTTACCAAAAACATCTAGTGTCGAATTCGTTGTTACGTGCACAACATGCATGTGCTACAGAGAAGGAGAAGCGTGAATATCAGTAACACTATGCAACAGATACTTCATATTAATCTAGGGAAACGGAAGAATAAAAATGGATATTTTTTCCATGTCCCTGCATCTTAGGATTTGAAGGCATTAGCCTATAATGCCTAATCCTGGGAAAATAGTTGGAATTTAATCGTCCTTTTAAGTTTCTTCCACACAAACCCTATGCGCTGGCAATATTGCAACTGCTATACAAGATCAGACTGGATCTTTTTCAGATTACACCAACTCAGAACTGCCTCAAATTGTTGTCTTGATGATAATTGGGATTAGTGAAACAAAGGCACAACCTCAAGATTCAAGGATAGCAAAGAGAAGATAGAGAATTACTGTAAAAGAAACATAATAGGGAAAGGAAAATGTGAAGAGAAGAAAGAATTGACCAAACACATACAGAATTGTAACGAAAGTACTTCTATCATATTACCGAACAGAAACATTAAAAACAAAAACAAAAAACAAAACAAAACCGAAAAAAAAAAAAAAAACAAAAACAGAAAGGGACACAAAAGGAAAGAAAAAAGAAAAGGACCCTATGATTCTGTGGACCTCTACTGACTGTCGGACGTCATTGCTTCGTGCACCACCTTAGCTTGGTCCTTAATCAGCTGTAAGTGGCTTAGATGAAGCTCACATACAGCCCGCCCCAGCTCCTTCCACCTTCCCTCCAGCTCATTCAGTTTCTCCTCCGGGGTCTCTATGAGCTTCTCCATCATAAGTTTCTTTCCCCATTCCGGTAGGGAGGGAAAGCTGTCGATAGAGTCACGAAGGCATGGATAGCGAGCCCAAAAATCCTCGCCACCCTTCTCCTCCTGAGTGTTCTGAGGAGCATCTTCCTTTTTAATCACTTCACGTTTCCGTGAAGCAATCCTGTTGCTGGTTCCGAAGGGCCTGCCTCTCCTCTTAGGCCTAATTTTCATCTTCCCATCGCCCCATATGGTCTTAGAAACCTCGTAAGCCCTGCGGTCATGAGGCCTCTTAAAAGATGGGTCCTTCCCATCCCTGCCTCTCATGGCATTCCTCACAAACTTCCTCCGCATCCTTCTGGCTTTGTTCACCAGCTGCGTCTGTGTAAACCTGATGTGGATGGAGCCCTTGATGAATTCAAAGAACCCATCCATTTCGTAAAATGGGTCCGTTCCTTTCTGCCGCTCGTACTCCCCGAGCCCCTGCAACAGAGCGATTTCGTCCTCCTCGCTCCACAACCTTTGAAACAGCGCCCTCTTCTCCGACTTAACAGCTCCTTCCCACTGTCCACCTCCTTCTTCTTCTCCGACCTCTCAGCCCCATCTCCACCTTCCACCTTCTTCCTCTTCCTCTTTTTCTCCGCCTCCGATCCACTGGGCCCGGACCTCGCTGGCTTCTTCCCGGAGCGTCTCCTCGCAGTTCCCGCCACCACCTGCTTCTCCCGCTTCAGCACTATCTGACGGACAGTAAATCCGTCAGAATCCGGAGACGATACGCTCCGGACCTCGTCGGAACCCCCATCGGACTCGGATTCCGACCCGGGTTCAGCTGCTGGCTTCGAGGAAGAAGCCCCAGCTGTGGGAGCCTTCGAGGAAGAAGCCCCAGCTGTGGGAGCCTTCAATGAAGAAGCCCCAGCTTTGGACTTCTTCAGTAAGCCTATCGGCCGCTCATCTTCCGAGTCCTCTACCACAACGACGTCGTCTTCGCTATCAACGTCATTCTCTTCGCTTTCGGCCTCAAAGACGTCGTTGTCACTGTCAGCGACGTCGTTTTCGCTGTCAGAAACGTCGCTTTCGCTGTCAGAAACGTCGTTTTCGGAATCTGACGGTTCTTCATCCGATGATGATACTGGAGGCGGAACCAATAATGGGTTGTACTTCAACACCATTTTCTCCTGCTCTTTATTTACTCTCAAAAAAATCTAGAGAGAGATTTTCTCCAAATCTAGAGAGAGAAAATAATAATAAAATCTAGAAAGAGAAAGACATATTTTCTCAAAATCGAGAGAGAGAGAGTGCTTACTGTGAAGAAAATGAGGGTTAGAGAGGGGTTTATATAATATTTTATTAGAGACACGTGTAGACACGTGTCAGCTTCCTACTGTTCCAGATCGGATATCTAAATATAGTAAAAACTTTTACGTTATTTCCTATGCAAACACAACATGCTACCGTTGATTTGTTATGGACCGTACACGTGTAATATTAATATAACCCTTGCTTTTAAATTCTAAAATTTTAAATTTTTGAGCCAATTTTTGGTCCCAAAAATGAAATTTAAAAATTAAAATTTTTTTTTTTGGCTTAATAAAATGGCATTAGAAATTTTTAATACAATTTTTAGTACAATTAATAATAAAATTCTTGACCTATATTAACTCAAATCAATATGAGATTTTCCTCTTTTGTGTATCCATAAAAATAATTAAAAAATATATACCATTAATTATGTTAATACCTTATCCCTTTCACTTCTAAATCTACCTTTATACCATTAAGAACATATTTAAAATATTTCAATTATATGGTTACATTAATTAAAAAGAGTTTCTAGGTCATGAGGAAAGTGGTCCAAACAAGGCCTTATTATTATTTGTACTTTTCCTCAATTAATGATAAAAATCCATCACATTTATTAACTCAATCACTAGAGATTTTTTTCCTTTTTTGAATGTCCACCAAAATAAATAAAAATTTGATATCATTAATTATGTTAATATCCTCTTCTTTTTCTGTTTTTTTTCTTGATTTTGCCCTATATAAAATGCCATTGAAGTAATAAAAAATTCATATCATTAATGACATTTGTATTTTTTCTCATTTATGTTTGTCTTTATAAAATTAATATTTTTAACAATGACATCAAAATAATGAAGATTTTTAGGAAGGATATTTTAAATTACTTCTATCAATCCACCTACCTTTTCTCTTTATATATTTTACTATTAATGTTGTTGTTTATTTTTTTTTTCCTTTTATATATTTTATTATTAATAATTTTATACATTACAAAAATTTATTATTTTCAACCTTTTTTTTTAAATGCATGTCCTCTTATATCAAGAGTCTGTTTTGCAATGATTTTAGAAAGTTTTTTTAATCTAAAAAATATTTTTGAAAAAGAAAAAGAAAACAGAAAAAAAGGAAGTGTTTTATAAAATTTAGAAAACAATTTTTAAAATATGAAAAATCACTTATAGCATTGAAAAATTACTTATAGTATTTTATAGAAAAATACTTGAGTGTTTGATAATAATTTTAGAAAGCATTCTTAACTTTTCTAACACAGAAAGATAAAAATTTTCAAGAACTATAAGTGGTTTTACTAAAACCATTTTATAAAAAAAATAATTTCATTAAAAATACTTTGAGTAAAATTACTATCAAACAACACTTTAAAAATCATATCATTTGTTTTTCTTCTCTCGGTTTTATTTGTACAACTTTATTATCATTTTTATACTTTTCTCTTAATTAACAACCAAATCCATGGGGATTTTTTTTTCTCTTTTTGATAGCCATAAAAATATTAAAAAATTTAAATCATTAATTATGTAAGTACCTTTTTGGTCTTTCATGTTCTTCATTAACTTTTATAAAATTACTATTTTCGATGGTCAACATATTTCAATTATGAAGCTTTTTAAGTCATAAAAAAATTTCTAATTATAAGAAAATTCAATTTAATAGTAATATCAATAAGATTTATTAATTTAAAATATGTTTGATAGAATATAGTGTTTTTAGTAGAATTATTTTCCCAAAAAGTGTTTTTATCGAGTGTTTATCTAGAAAACACTTCAAATGATTTTTTACCATATTTTTCAAGTTTTAAAAAATATTTCATTTTATCCATCACTTAACTTTTCTTCAAAAATGACTAAAAGTATTTTTTTTAAATTACTGCCAAAAGACTATTTTATTCAATACCATATTTTAGTCTCCTTTAATATCCATCAAAATAATAAAATTTTTACACCATTGATATTTTTTTTTTTCTATGTTTAGTTTTAAGAAAATACTAAAAAAAAAAAAAAAATACTTAGAAAAACAATTTTCTCATTTATAGTTTATTACAAAAATATAAAAGAAAATCAAATATAACTAAAATTAGCTTGAAATTAACTTATACAGTTTAAAGTTATTTAACCTTCATATAAAAAAGGACAAATAAATGAGATGGATTTGAAGAATTATATAAAAATAAGTTATTAATTTTAAAAGTATTTTTATTTTTCTTCTTTATTTATTATTATTTCATTTTTACATTTTTCCTTAAAATTTTTAACAACCAAATATAGAGTTATACAATTATAATTCTCGGAAGAAGGCATTAAAATCAATGGGATTGGTCTAGAATATAGTAAATTACTTCTATCAACACCCATATCTTTTCTCTTTATATGTTTCCTAATAATAATCCCACATAAATAACCCTTTATATTCTTTTTACTATTAATATATATATTTAATCGAGAAACCTTCCATTGTGAAATCCATAAGAGTTAAGACTTTTCATAGGGACTTAAATCTCGAGGTACGGAGTATCTAGCTACAACCAATACCATTTTACTATTAATAATCTTATATACTAAGAATTTATTATTTTCTTACACACACTTTTCATGAATTATGACTACATTTCTTCTAATATTAGATATTAAATAGCACATTTTGGTGTCCTTCCAAATTTTTAATTATTTTTGTACTTTCTCACAATTAATAGCAAAATCCATGGCATGTATTCACTCAATCAACCCATATTATTTTTCCTTTTTTTTTTTTTTTTGGATATCCATTAACATAAAAATAAAATTTATGTCATTAATGACATTAATACAAATTTTTTCTTTATCAAATTACTATTTTTCATTTTAATCACCTTTATGTTTACCTTTATAAAATTATTTGTCTCCATGGTCATATTAATATTGGATATATATTGAAATAATAAAAAAATTCAAAACCATTAATAATGTTGATTACTATTTTTTTTCCTCATTTATTTTTACCCTAAAATTTATATTTTCCAAATTGTAATTGGATTAATTTATCAAAGATGTGATTAATTACTTGCATCAATCTATTCACCTTTTCCTTTATATCTTTTATTATTAATGATTTTATACATTAAAAATTAATTATTTTAATTAAAAATTAATATTAATATTTTTTTTAGCCCTAAAAAAATTAAATTATTTATAAAAAAACATTTTTAAAAACTATTTTCAAAAACTTCAACAAAGAAACACTTTTGGCTTTGACTTCGTCAGCTCAATATCACCCAATTTTGTGAGGCATGCTTCAAAAATAAATGAATAAGCAAAGGACTCTCAACAACAACAAAAGGTATATGCTAAAAGAGGTGATTGGGTAGGAGGAAATTCCTCCTCACCAATACATAGCAATTACTTGAGAATATTTTTTCTCAGCCCACCATAATTCAAAGGCACGTATATGTTTTTAAAACCCTAAATATTAGGATGGGATTGGTTGAGAAAGCATGGAACATATTTACACATCCTTCTTCATGTAGAGACAATGTTCTCGTTCGATTCGCGGAAATCGAACGGTCAAACTCCGCTAACTATTATTAGAAAATATATTTGAATAGATCAGATGAAGTAAAAAGGAGAAAATGATAAACTGAACAAAAGGGTTAGTTTCAAGTACAATTATAACCACAGTGCTAAGTCGTTTTTGATCAATCCACTGCTTCAACAAGCATTTTATGCAGGCTGTTTGATTTGTTGGGGTCATTTACTGAAAGTTAGCTTGCAAAAGATAACCCAACATTTTATCAAGAAGTTGGCTCTCGGATTGTTTCAGTCACAACCAACCATATTAGGTGGATATTGTGCGTCTTTGAACCCGCAGCCTTCATAGCTTTAAAATGCTCAGTTTAGAGTGGTGTCACTCAATGTCAGGAACTTCTCATACGATGATACTCACCCTCACGTACAGGTCCAACGTCCTCGCCCTGTGTAGGCCATGAGGTAAAATTGACTTCACATACTTATTGGCAGTGGATTGGCTTTAATACCATCTATCATGACCTGTTGCTACTAGGTGGATCTACTATGGGTCTATAGGCTTCAGGGCAGCTCACATTACTTTAAAACACGTTCGGTGCCTCCTTTATGAATGTTAGGAACTTCTCCTTCTCAGTATGAGACGTTGTTCAAAGGTGTCATCCCTTATGAATGTCAAGACATTCTCTTTCCAGACGATGTGGGAGAGAATAGTCTCGAGAAGCTCTTATATGCATTCAAACTTTTTTCATGTCAAACACTTTGAAGGCAATGAACAATCCTTTTTTTCAATGAATGATGTTTATCATCTAAAGTGTCATTTACAGAAGAATCAAGAACAAAACTAAGTAAAGCTTCCAATATGGTGATGTGGTTCTACAAAGTACCTGCTTCCAATATTTCAAAGCCACCTAAACAAGGGCCAATGTGAATTCACAGCTCTTACTCCTGGAAACTACTTGGTCTCCACACACAGGATGTTTGGAAGCAATTTCCAGGAAAATCACTCCTTAGCTGGAAGCAGTTCTTTCCAGAGTTAATGAATGTCAAGTACCTACATGAACTGAAGGCTAAGAAGATGGGCTGTCATCATCTGAACTGGAACTGGAACTATTATCCATCCGCCGTTCTGCAATCACAGGAAATAGTTTTTGGCGCATGTCTTGCAAAGATGACTGATGAACTTCTGGGGGAGCTGATACTGTTGGTGCCTCTGTCTTTGGATTCTTTGTTGGCTTTATGGTTGATTTCCTCACCTCATTGCAGACCTTGTCTAAAATTTTTAAGAAATCACGAACAATTGCAAACAAACGCAATCCCTCATCCCTCCCTGAATGCCCATGGAAGTAGTCAACCGTGCTCCTCACCAGAGTCATTATCCTGTTTTCTTCCTCCAGCATCCATGTGATTTCAACTTCTGCGCGCTCCACAAAACTAGCAAGTGAACGGTGGAAATCACTTTCTTCCTGTAAATCACTCATATCTTTTCTTAGAAAGTCTCGGGTTTTTACCAGTGAATGGCCTAGATTGGACACTGTTGAGGTTAAGCTATCAGTATCTATAATCGCTGCCTTTTTAACGTTCTCAAGTTCATTACTTAAGCCTGAGACCACCTGAAGACCAAGGGTACGAAAGTGTTCTGTCTCATTGCTGGGATCCTCAGTTAAATCATCTGATTTCAAGCTGGAGAAGCTCTTGCTCTCCCTTGCTGTGCGGGCTGCTCTTATGCCTTCAGACCGGATGATTTCCAGGACAACAAAGTGTAAGAGGGTGGTCTTGCCATCAATTCCTTTTACATCAGACAGCTTCAAGAGTGTGTCAAGCTTGAAGGCCTGGGCTCCACCACGGAAAGTACCATCATTCATGCGGTTTCCAGTTTTCAGAACTGCTTCCAAGAGCTTTAGGAACAGCCTACTGTTTCTGAGTTCCTTGCAAGCAACCTGCCATTTGAGGTGGACAATAATTAAATGATTAAATGATAGAACCTTATCACTGCGGTTTTTGACCAATGACAGAGGTGTTTTTGGTGCATGTTTACATATGATCAATCAAACAGAAAATCCTACATATTCTGAAGCAAAGTTCTTTTTGTTTGAACCTTAACCTCACTATCAGGCACTCAGTTTCATCAACTATGACACTTCATATGATTTTAGCGTCTTATGGCCAAATGAATTAGAAGGGGACAATAGGCAGAAAGAGAACTACACCCACAATGCATTGCTTAAATAGTTTGCCACATGGGGGACTATGTTCACTGGTGGGGAGAGTAAAAAATGGTGCGTAGAATTGAATGAAACATCCAATTCAAGTATCAACTTTCTCACCTCTAAAGCAGCAAATGACTCTTTGATGCCAGACACTTCCTCCTGAAGAGAACTCATGAACAGTAATGCTTCCATCCGCTTAAATGCAAATGGAATTTCAACCAAAACTTTGAGGAATCGTTCTGCAGGGCCAAGTTGAGAAGTATTGCCAGAGAATAACCTGAGCTTTAGTTCTTCATCCGGTGTAGGTGCCATCTTCAACAAAGTTTGGAGGAGCTCTGCAGGAAGCTCATTGCCTGATTGAAGAAAAAAGGAATTAAGATCTTGATGCCTCTAAACACAAAAATTAGCAAATCCATGATGCATTCAGTTTCTCTTTGAAGTTCCCAAGATGATAATGATTACTTGTTTATTCGTAGTGTATTAAGCCACAAAACAAATAATTGTGTAAATATAGGGAATCACCTTCCTTAAGGGCATCATAAACTTCTTCTGTTGTCACATTCAGTGCTCGTAGAAGAATTGATAAATTCTGTGCTTTCTTTGGGTTAATTATTTGAATATACTGGGGATCTGAGGATGCTGATTCTTTCTTGTTACTATTTTTGTTCTTTTCCACATTGGTATAACCAAATAGGGATTCTATCATCTCCTCATTGAACCTGTAAAATTAGAATTGCGGTTTACTTGACAGGTACGTAATTCACTAAGAAAACCAAAGTCTTGAGATAGATTTATAGCCTTACTGGAATGATCCCGCACTTAGCTCATGCCAGACCATGGACTCATCAGGGCTGGCAAGAACCTTATCCCAGAAGAAGGGCTTTAACTTGGTTTTTGGAGCATCAGAGTCACCTGTTACATCATCTCCCTCACCAGAAGCAGTATTCTTTCGATGATGTGGTCCCAGAGGGGGCAACTTTGAATTAGCAGCCGATGATTTTGGTGGCATAGGTGGAGGACGAACAATTTTTGGCGGTGGTGGGGGACGAGGACCAGGCTTGGCAGGAGGTTTAGGTGGGGGAGGAGGTGGTGGTCCAGGAGGTGGAGGAGCAGGAGTAGGAGCAGGAGCAAGAGCAGGGGCAAGAGCATGAGGAGGAGCAAGTCTTCCTGGAGGAGGTTTTAAAAGAGGAAGTGGGGTTGGTCCACCAGCAGTAGCTTCTGATACGGAGTTATGATCATCAGTGGAAAAAGAGGGATGCTTTCCTATGAGGTTTGAATTAGCACTGAAGTCTTTGCCACTTGAATTTATGCTAAGAGACTGCTGTGAAGAACCTGAGAGATTGAAGTTAAAAGTACATTTTCAGAACTAAATAGAACACAAAGTTTATGTTGACAAAATTAAAACAAGGGGGACCATACCAGTAGAGAAATCACTTAAGGTGAGAAGAGGCTTCTCATCTCTCTGTTGACCTTGAGGGCCAACTTTGTTTCTCCTAACATTGAGACAGCATAGTAATACAAGTGCAGCAAATGATAGCACAGCCACTGTAGCTGCAGCAAGAGCAATAGCTTTCTTCGAGCTATCTTCAGGCTTCTTTGGTGGAGACTCTGGTTCCGATTGAGCA
This sequence comes from Vitis rotundifolia, assembly GCA_030254885.1. Lineage (NCBI taxonomy): Eukaryota > Viridiplantae > Streptophyta > Magnoliopsida > Vitales > Vitaceae > Vitis > Vitis rotundifolia. The sequence continues at coordinate 5,909,481 of CM058162.1, read as the reverse complement.
ACATGCAGCTTTGGTGGAGGGCGTTTTGGTGGAGAGCGTTTAGCAGGTGAAGGTGGCAACAGTGAGCCCATGTTATCTGGTGGGGAAGATGCATCTTCTGGAGTCTTGGAAAGTTGCTTTGGCCTCCGAAGTTGGGAACCAGCAGGTGAAGGATAATAACTTGGTGCAGGACCATAATAAATCCCTGAATCTACTAATGTAGGGTCTTGATCTGGGTCTGGAGCTGAATCAGGGGATGTCTCTATTGTTAGTTGTGGCACATTCGCCAAATGTCTTCTGGAACGATTAGACCAACCAAAGAGCAGCTCAAGGTACTTGATGAACCAACTCTTAGAGGGAACCTCATCACCCGAAACGCTGAAGATAAGATTTTTTGTTCTTAAACAGTCCAAAAGAGATTCTTTCATTTGGGGAGCCAAGCTATTGATAGCTTTGTGCACATTTCTTTTTATCAACAATGCTGCTTTCGGGTTCATTTCACTAGAGCTGCTCATTTCCTCAGTGAAACACAAATCAAACTCCTCAACAGCATAATTCATTTCCATCAGTTCTTGCCTGCATTGAATCCACACCTGTTCTGCCTGTAGTAAAATATTTCACCTCAATTTAGGAACAAGTATTCCACTTATAAAAGAAACAAAAGGAACAAACTGTCTTGACTTCAATACAACAATTAGAGAATTTCACTCTTTCCCATCAACCTCTCAGGCATGAAAATTTCCCCTAGACAAGCTTCCCTCAAGAAGATGCCAAATGAAATTGTGGATGTTTATACAAATTAGCACGCACACTCATGCACTTACCTCTGATGCAGAGTGCAAATGAATATACCTACATGGATCCCTGCAATGATTTACATAAATCTAAGTATTTGCTTGGCAGTGGAAAGAGGGAATGGGGGTTTTGTAGTTCGTAATCTGGTGACTGTGTTTCGACCATTAAGGAAACTTAAACTGACCTTCCTTCATACACTAACAATGAGCTCCTATTTGCTTTTAAACCCTGAGAACATTGAAATTGTTAACAGACATAAATCTCAAGAAGCAAATAGTCAAGGCCTCCAGTCTTCCTGATGACATGAAGCTAGTAAATGTCGAACAATCACTCCATAGCTCTCAGTAGCCTAGTAGCAGAACAAGACCTGCAACTCCTACTTTTGACTCAAGACATAACTATATGTCAAGGAGAACTTCTGTATAGTCCATTGAGCACAACACACCCTCATCAGCCTTATACAGCCCCATTTGGCTAATGCCTTCAGAAACTAATAAAACGTAAATTTCAGAAGATATATATAAGAATATGATCTAGCTAGTTCTAACAAGTTAGTCAATTCATCGATCAGGAAAAGGACAAGGCAGATAGGCCTTCTACTGAACACCATTTCTCCTTCTCAGGTTCTTCTCTCGGTTCAATCTTTGACAACAACTGATTAACCATTCTAACTAAATATCAAACAATTTCTCCAATTCCTGGTCTTGTAGTTGTCAAAAAAACTCCTCACAAAACATAATTTACTAATCCATGAAACCATGCAAATCTACATAACAACCTACATCAAAACTACCATTTCAACCATGATTTCTACATATGGTCATAAATATAAAAGCGGCCAATAAATTAAACAAACAAAGCATCGTACCGTGTCCTCATCTATCTCCATAGCAACCTCATAAGCTCCATTGGAAAAAAAGGTCTCAGCCGTCCTCCTCTTGGCCTCTGAGCTCCCCACAACCAACACAAAAAGCAGAATCAGAAAACAAATTGAAAAACCAGCTCTTCCCACACCCATTGCCTCAAAAATCACTGTTCCATTCCCATACTATGAGAAGGAGCATGGGAGTTATCCTAGCTCCTGATTTCTCATCACAATATCCAAAAATCCTCAAAACCACACACACCAAAACCAATGCCTCACCTCCAATAACCCCACCACAACACAACAATGCCTTTACCTCCTCCAACACCAATTCAACAAGCCCAAATCTGAGTACCCACCAACTATAATCCAGAAACTTGACGATGAATCACATTGGAAAAAGCATTTGCATGTGAAGATTCATGAAAATTGGTGGTGTTGCATGTAGGGGTTTGATCCAACGCAGAATAACCGCCAAATTGTTGAAATTTTGAGTTATGGTTGTTGAAGGGAATCAACCCAGGAAATTGTTTTTGTGGGTTTTTGATGATTTTTTTCAATTTTATTTTATTTTTTCAAATTATCTAATGGGATTTTTATTCATTCGAAGGTTTCTTGTTTTCCGGAGAGACGAAGAAAACTGACGCGGAAAGGAGACGTTCGGAGAATAATGTGGAGACGCCCATAATTATTTCGGCCCCTTAGCTTAGGTGCCCTTATAATTTAGGATATTTGAAGTTCTTTTTTGTGTAAATTGATTAAAGCTAATAAATTTTAGAAGTAAAATAGAAGAAAATGACATATAACAATATTTGAAACTTTCATTGTTTTTAGAAAATCATATTATTAATAGCAAAAGGAAATCAATACATCGTTGCTTGCAGTTACTTGTTTAAATATTGAAAATTAATAATTGATAAAAACTCCATATGTTTATTTCTTAAATTCATGAAAATTTATTTCAATTTCTACATTAATAGAACTCTCGGCCCAATGGGTTCTTATGCGTTTTAAATGTGTTTGCTTAGTTATAAAAAACTAATACATATTTAGTACCATGAACTTTTTCCAGTATGAGATATCGTATTCACACCTCATAAAGTTATGATATATTCATTTATCCCACAAGATTATACATTCGAACAAATACCTATATTAGGGTTAAAGACAACTCTTATATCTTATTGTAATTATCAAATCAACTCTAATATCTTAATTACCCCATGCAAATATAATATCTTCATTATGTTCCATTTGGGATTATGGATTAACTCTCATAATTACCTTTCAAGTAGTTACGGTGTTTTCATTTTGTTTCACAGGATTATGGAATTGATTACGAATCAACTTTGATATCACTTATAATAACTCCCTCTCTTTCATATAGATATTATTTATATGGACCCTTATAATATCCACCTCAGAACTACTCTCATGTACCTTCATATTTGTTATGTACCAAACAAGATTTCATAACTTTAAAATGTGTTTACATATATAATTTAAAGAAGTTTATACATATATAATATTATAAACTTTTTTTCTTATCTAATATTGAGATGTCGCACTTATACTATGATAATAATTTTCATTTCTTTTGTTGCTATACCTAGTGCATTTTTATAATTAGGTTAGTTAAGTTATGATAATAATCAAGCAATATTTAACAATTTTACTTATACACTTTTAATAATTATTTTTATAATTAAACTAGTATAAAAGTTATTAATTTATTTTCAACAATTCTTGGATAATGGTCATCAATTTTTCTCAATCATGCATTTTTATAATATAGGGTCATTTTATGACACTATATATATATATCGAACTAATTAAGAATCATTATGGCAAAAATGGTCCCATATGTTTATATTCATTTTCACCATAAGGAACGATGCGGAGAAAGATTTTTGCCAAGGAGATGACCCATTTCTCATTGTTGCCTATCCCTTTTTATAGGCATTCTTCCAATATTTTTCCACTTTGTTTTGCGGCCATTCTTTCAGCCTCTTTTTCACAAAATGTCAAAGATAGTTGACTTTTCTTCTTTGGTATCAGGATATATAACCTGCTACAACCATTACTAACTTTTGTCACAAGCTGCCAAAAGTGGTTGAAGATTTATTTTTAGTGTCAGGTAGGAAAACAAGTTGGTTCTAATTGAAGGTCATATCTTATGGAGGACCTTTATGTACAAGTAGGGTGAGTTTTAATGTTTTCATGGTTTTGCGTCGTAAAGTTGTAGAGATTTGTTAAAGGCTATTAACTTTAGAGCAAACTCGTGCTACTTGTCAAGAATTAGGTATTTTAGTCAGGTTAGGTGAATGATATTATCTCTTTTTTGAAATGGCTTCGAGGTTGTAGAGATTTGTTAAAGACTATCAACTTTAGAGCAAACTCGTGCTACTTGTCAAGGATTAGGTATTTTAATCAAATTAGGTGAATGCTATTATCTCTTTTTCGAAATGGACTCGAGGTTAGGTACTTGAAGGATAGTACTTTGGGACGGTATGTTTTTTGTTCGTTTTATTGTTCTCCCAACCTCTACTACTTCTAGGACAAAAGGCTTGAAGAGTGATGGTTATTTCTCATAAAAATAATGATGATTGCTCAAGTGGTTGCTTCTTGTGTTTGTCCTCCCCTCGACAAAAATCCCTCTGTCAATCATTCTTCATGGTGAAAGAAAATTCAATTATTTATGAAGATTTTTAACTTATTTAGTAACAATTCCTGGTCATTTTGCAATTTTAATTGATATTCTTATAATGAGGTTGAAGCAAAATTTTATCAAATATGTTTTGAAGTCTAGAAATTTTTTTTTTAATACAATAGAAAACTGTTTTTAAAAAACAGTTCCCAAACAAGCTCTGACATTTTCCAGGTTCAAACATTAAATTGAAGCAACAAACTAAAACTTAAGACAGCCCTTAAACAGATACCATACCACAACAGCTTGCTGTTTTCAGAAAAGCCTAATAAGCTACTAAATTATTAGAAGACCCAGGACTCAGAATGGAACTTCTAGCCCCAGCCTTTCAGAGAAATGGCCCTCAGCAGCTGAGGAGCTGAGGAGCATGAGGACTAGTTGTCGTCGAACCAACACGTTGTGCCCTCGCCTGCTAGGTTCTGTGCCTTTAGGTAGCTCATTGTCAGGTGGGGTCCTGCAGGAAAGGCTGTTTCTTCATGGTGTTCACCCCCTGGGAGGTTCCTACAGAAATAGAACAGCAAGATTAAAGTTACTAAGGTTGATTTCCTTCTTGTGTTATAGCAAACAAGTTACACCCCTTAAGAGTATTGGGAGGGGGTCATACAGGTTATGAATGAGAGGTTTCAGAAATTAAAAGTGCCCAAAAACCCCCAGAAGCTAGTTGTGTAACAATGTTGAACTCAATAGTAGTAGTCAAAGACCGATACCTGGTGGTGTCAGCATCATTCAACCCTTCAGTGGTTGGATCTGCATTCTTAGTCCCGGTTGCAGATACCTACAATACGTATATGAAAACAATGGTGCTAAGGTTAGTAATTTTTCTTTTATGAGCTTTGTCTTTTCTTTCTCCTTTTTCTTTAGTCATGTTACCTGAAGATTCTCTGGTTTTTTTGGCAGTATCTGGTCATCTAGCAACCCCACCTGGAAAGAAAAAAAAAGAAAAGAAAAGTACCTTAGAACGGTGTAGAGGTTTCATAGCTAGTCATTTCAGAGTTGTCTTGCTTCTCTTTTTTTCTTTTCTTATGTTACCTGGCTAGACTCTGGTTTTTCCAGGGTGATCTGATCACTTAGAAGCTTCACCTAGCAACAAAAACAAGTACATTGTTCATTACCGATTTATAAAAGATATGGGGAAAGGAATTGGATGAAGGTTGATAGACTCACTTTCAACTGTTCTATACGCTGAATCGCATCAACAAGAAATTGCTGGTGCTCTTGAGCTTCATGAACTGTGTTTATTTTCTCCACATCCGGATTGTAAATCCTAATAACAAAATGAGACATACAATTAAATCATCTGAAATGTTTCACCACATCATTTTACATCAATCAATGCATGTTAGCTACTGGGAAAAATAAAGAAATAAAGAAAACAAAAAGTTTGACCTCATCTTTTCTTCTGCTGCAAGTATTTGTTCTTTGATTTCATAGAGATTCTCCTCAAGAGCCTGATACCAAAGAGAGATAAAAAAACTTAAAGGAAAACAAAGGTAGGATTCTGTTTGAATTTGCATATGATTAAGGGTTACCTCCATTCTGAAATTGTTGTGCCGTCACCAGTGAGTCAATCAACATGAAGAGAGATCGAGAGAGAGAGTTTATAAGACAAAAGCATCCAGAAAATAAAAAGCAAGTGTGAGTGACAATCATCTCTACAGAGAAAAATAGGGGGGAAGAGAAACCAGACCTTTCGATTTTTTCCAGCATTTCTTGTTCACACTTAAGATGCTTAAGCCTTTCAGTTAAATACTGCTAACACAAAATTAAGGGAATTAAGGGAACTAAGGAGGTATGAATAAGAGAGAGAGAGAGAGAGAGAGAGAGAGAGAGAGAGAGGAAGGGAGGAGGAGAGAGATCATTACCCCTCCATCACAGATAGGTCTGCATTTTCAAGCAGAAAAAATTTATTAAAAAACAAAGAAGAAAAAATAATTGTTAGTAAAAGCTCAGCACAGACATCAACAGAAATCCAAATAAAACAGCGAAAGCAGAGAAAGCATACATACCCTTGTCCAGTTAATTCAGCAGCTTGGGCAATCCAACGAATAAAGATATCCTCAACCCTGAGACAAGCCATAGAAGATAAACAAAAATGCAAGAGCCCAAAAGAAAGAACTTGAATCCAAGTCATTTATATCGATATTTTGATATCAACCTTCCACCACTAGCAAAAGTGATCAATCGACCTTTCGGAGAAAACATTATAAGACCAACATCTGCACCACATAAGATAGATAATTCAGTGGCCTTCTTGATAATCCCATCTTTGCGTTTCGTGAATGTTACTTGACGAGAGCTTGGATTTCCTAGTTTCTGCATCACAAGCTTTTTCCGGCCCATGGTGATCAGTAGAAGAAAGGGAAGAAGAGGGTGAGTTTATAGCTGAGAGAGCAATGCATTAATTGTCAAGCCATGCAAAAAAGGAATATAGGCAAAGCCCCACTTGTTCAAAGTTTTCTCCAGAAGGATCTGCAATGAAAGTTGACAACAGATTTATAAGATAAGATAAAAAAAGTTATAAAGAAAGATAAAGATGTTCTCACAATTTATTACAAAAATCCAAGAATGCAAAAAGTAGTAACTGCTATAATTATATCTTCTATGAGAATTCAACAGAGGTGGAGCCAAAGAAAGAAGTTGAAAAAAATAGGAACTATTGGGTAACAGAAGTGAGAACATTTTCACTATTTTCATTTTCATTATCAAACCAGCCCGGATTTTACCATGGTGTTCTTTAGTCATTTTGGAGGAAATGATGATGATGGAATGGGTTTACACAATCATTTTTAATACTTGGTTTAGACTTGGGTTAAGTTTTTTCAACATGAGTTCAATTTGGTTGAGATTGGGCCAAGGTTGGACTAACCTAAGCCTAACCCGAACCAATTTAATATTTTTATAATATTATTCTATACAAAAATATACATTGTCTTTTTAGAATTTTAAGAAAAAAAATGTCAAACTCTAATTTTATTATATATTTTTTTTCATTTTTTAGAAAGATATGTTAATTTATTTTTACCTTTTTCTCACCAATTTGGTTCAATTTACTATTTCGATTTTGGTATTAATATATAGAAAAAAAAAAATTTAAAACATTGTGGATGAATTTTGAGTCATGTCATTTGATCAATCCAACCAACCCTAGTCTAGTTTGAACTCAATTCAAACTTAGAAAAATAAAGTTGAGTTTCGCTTCGATTGAGTACCTCAAATTAGAAATTAAGTTGAATTGGACTCGCCAAATTATGAAATTTTAACCAATAATTATGAAGTTGGGTTCGGGTACCAAATTACAAATGCCATAGTCCAAGTGCTACCCAAGTTCAATATGCTACAAATCCAGGACAAAAAATAAAAATAAAAATAAAAATTCCACATCAATATTTTCAAATTCCACAAACTCAGACGTCCAAATCAAACCGAATTCTGTACAACCAAGCACAGCCTGACATTCATGAAACAATAAAACCAAACAATGAACTGGATTCATACATACTCGCATCCCATCTTGAAATAACCCCCAGCACCCCAATCATGATCATCTAACATTCTAACAGGCATTTTATCAAACAGGAAACTGGCCATTTCTGATACTACTGAACCCATGTTTTGCAACTCAACCCAAAGCTATGATAGTTAATAACACAGTAATAAGCCTAGAAACAAACAAACATAAAGGCATATGCATCTACAGAAAACACAAGAATTCTTTTACCTGAAACAAGCAGAGCCTCAAAGCTGCAGCAACCGTGGCAAATTCGAAGGACCAATGTACGAAAAACTCCGAACCCAGCATCAAAAACCACTGGAATGATCATTTGTGGCCGCCAACGAGATGGGTCTCGCTCGCAACCGCTACTTGCCGCCATATTGGGAGGTAGAAACCGACAATATGAGTCGTTTACGTACCCTAATAAGTAAGGGGATGTAGCTCAGATGGTAGAGCGCTCGCTTAGCATGCGAGAGGTACGGGGATCGATACCCCGCATCTCCATAAACTTTCAATTTTTTTTTTTTTTTTTCCCTTTTACTCGGTTATTAGTTACTACACAATTTATTATTTTAATTCAATCAATATTGGCTGTCTGTAAATTTAATATTTATTCATCCTCTTCACTGCAACCCAGTTGTGGAACTCTTCTTCATGAATGGCTCTCTCACCCGTAGGCTCCTTCAACCCTACAACAAAACCCTTCTCAAGAAATATTCCTATTTTCTCCACACTCACTCATACGCCACCTACTTCACACAACATCCTCTCCAACAACACCCACTCACTTCTCTACAGTGTGGAGCCCTCTTACAGTCCTTCACCAACACCAAATCCTTCAAACAGGGCGAGCAACTCCACGCCCACATGATCTCCTTCAGCATTCTTGAGAACAACACTTATCTCAACACTAAACTTGCTGCTTTCTATGCTGGTTGTGGCCTTATGTCCCAAGCAGAAGTTATCTTTGATGGCATCGTGTTGAAAAATTCGTTCTTGTGGAATTTTATGATTAGAGGCTATGCTTCTAATGGGCTGCCTATTAAGTCCCTCGTTTTGTATCGAGAAATGCTCTGCTTTGGACAGAGGGCGGATAATTTTACCTACCCATTTGTTCTTAAGGCGTGTGGTGATTTGTTACTTGTGGAAATTGGGAGACGAGTTCATTCTGAGGTGGTGGTTTGTGGGTTAGAGTCGGATATTTATGTGGGTAATTCTCTGCTAGCTATGTATGCGAAGTTTGGCGATATGGGAACTGCGAGGATGGTGTTTGATAGAATGGCTGTGAGAGATTTAACTTCTTGGAATACAATGATTTCTGGTTATGCGAAAAATGCTGACTCGGGAGCGGCTTTTCTAATTTTTGATTTAATGGGAAAAGCTGGGTTGTTTGCAGATTGCACAACTTTGCTTGGTTTACTCCCTGCTTGCGCTGACTTAAAGGCAGTGAAACAGGGAAAAGTGATACATGGTTATGCTGTTAGAAATAGTATAGGGAATTATAACAATTTTTTGACCAACTCTCTTATTGAGATGTATTGTAATTGTAGTTGCATGGTGGATGCGCGGCGATTATTTGAGAGGGTGAGATGGAAAGATACTGTGTCATGGAATTCTATGATTTTGGGTTATGCACGGAATGGGGATGCTTTTGAAAGTCTCAGACTTTTCAGGCGAATGGCTTTAGATGGTTCAGGACCTGATCAAGTAACCTTCATAGCTGTGCTTGGAGCTTGTGATCAGATTGCAGCCTTGCGATACGGCATGTCCATTCACTCATACCTTGTTAAGAAAGGGTTTGATGCAAACACTATTGTGGGAACTGCTCTTGTGGACATGTATTCTAAATGTGGAAGTTTACCTTGTTCACGTCGTGTTTTTGATGAGATGCCTGACAAAAGTTTGGTTTCTTGGAGTGCTATGGTTGCGGGATATGGGCTCCATGGGAGGGGAAGGGAGGCTATCTCCATTCTGGATGGAATGAAAGCAAACAGTGTTATTCCAGATAATGGTGTTTTTACTTCAATCTTATCAGCATGTAGCCATGCAGGATTAGTTGTTGAGGGTAAAGAAATTTTCTACAAAATGGAAAAGGAGTATAATGTGAAGCCTGCGCTTTCTCACTATTCCTGTATGGTGGATCTTCTTGGCCGAGCTGGGCATTTAGATGAAGCATATGAGATCATCAGGACTATGGAAATTAAACCTACCAGTGACATATGGGCTGCACTCCTTACTGCTTCTCGACTCCACAACAATGTCGAACTAGCAGAGATTTCAGCCCAGAAAGTTTTTGACATGAACCCCAAAGGGGTGAGTAGTTACATTTGCCTTTCCAATATTTATGCAGCTGAGAAAAGATGGGCTGATGTGGAAAGGGTAAGAACCATGGTGAGAAGAAAGGGATTGAAGAAATCACCAGGCTGCAGCTTCATTGAGTTAGATAATATGGTTCATCGGTTCTTAGTTGGTGACAAGTCACACCAACAAACAGAGGACATATATGCCAAGTTGAAGGAATTGAAACAACAACTGAAGGAGGCCGGATACAAGCCTGATACAAGTTCGGTGTTCTACGATGTGGAAGAAGAGGTAAAGGAGAAGATGCTTTGGGATCACAGTGAGAGGTTAGCCATTGCTTTTGCTCTAATAAACACAGGTCCAGGCACAGTAATTCGAATCACCAAGAATCTTCGTGTATGTGGAGATTGCCACACAGTAACAAAACTCATTTCTGAGCTCACAGGTCGAGAGATTATTATGCGGGATATTAATAGGTTCCACCACTTTACCAAGGGATTTTGTTCCTGTGGTGATTATTGGTGAATACATATGCACTGAACTGAAATATAGTTGTACATTTGAGCCAGAAGAGGGAAATGCAAATTCTTTTATTCAAAAAGCAAATACCTCAAATTTTCATGACATAACCATGGAATGGCATTTTATTAGCATTTCAAAGCCGGCTGCTTTATTTCTTTTTCTTTTTTTTTGTCTTTTTTGGGCACTTGCATCGTCTCCCATTTCAGATGTTGTTTCACTTAAATATAGAAGTGATCCTATTTATCAAACTGCCTAACAATTCAGAAAGGCCACCGCCACCAACGCTCATATCTGTTTCCTTATTAAATGGGAATGGCACCATGGGTTTGGTTGCTTCCAGAATATCTTCGACTGGAATCTTTGGCTTGGACTTTTCCAAAGGAACTATAGGGCTATTGTACTTGTTTGGGTCAGGACAGTAATCCTGGAAAAAAAAAAAAAAAAAAAAAAAAGAAAGAAAAAGAAACAGTTAAGAAAAAGATGGGAAGGAAATGAAAGGAAAGGTATAGACTATAGCCAATTGATCATATTTGAAGTACCCAAAGGGAGGTTGCTTACCTGATCAGCATGCATTTTCTTCACAAATGTCTTGAATATGCTGAAATTCTTTGCTTCGAGCAGATCATCTGATAAACGAAGGTATGTCACCCCAGACATCTTCAGCTTTGGTGGACCATCTTTGTTGACTCCATTTGGCCTAGCATTTAGAAGGATTTGATTATAGCCAGAACGATCATACCTTGCAAGTGCATTCTCACCGGCAACTTCAATATTCTCTCTCCATCCTCCACTCAAAACCTGCACATGCATGTGCAACACATGAACCAACCACCATTTTGACATAACAATGTAAATTTTCATTATTTCACAATACCACAAGCATATCATGTCCTAAATTTTTTCATCTAAAATGCTATTTCTTCCTGAACATTGTTTTGATGAGGACGAGAAATAGATCACATGTAGACACCTTCTAAGTATAAAAAAAATGCATGTCTTGGTTGAGGTTTCTCTTGGACAGGGAATTTTGGCATGTTTTTCTGGTGGGGTGAGTACACTCTTCTACAATTATGCAATGTTAAACAGCATTTCTTGCTTACCACTTTACAGTGACAGAATAAAACAGGCCTTCATAAGGATTATGTTATGAAGTTTCTACCTGTTGAACAAGTTCCTGAGGTCCACTTTTGGCACTGACACTTTGTTCGGAGTCCCTCATCTCAAGACATGTGAAATTCAAAATAGCATAATGCCTTGAGAGCATCCTTGCTATGGGTCGATACCCATCTCTATCCTGTAAGTTGTAGTATCCAGCCGTAAGCTCTGCAGCATGGCTATCAGATTTATACCACCAATGGATCCCAGATACCTGTTTTAACAATGAAATGTCAACTGTTTGATTGATGAAGTATGAACTATGGTAAATACTGGTAGGTAGTGTGATTTACTTTAGCTGCTAAGTTGACTTGATAGCCCAAGAAAATTTTATTGGCTTCTTCCAGGATTTCATCACCATGGCCCAGTAACTTGTTGGAATACCAGGTCAAGAAGAACTTCCCTTTTTCAGTAAGGTATGTCCCATTTGATCCAAAGAACTCTGTTGATTTAGGTGTGTCATTGTATTCCCCAGCATTATCTGGGAGCTCCCATTCCGGGTGGCCTGCACTTGTTGCAGCCTCTAAGAATTCTGCTTTGAGATACTTGTCATAGCACTGCAATATTTTTCAGACGCCATGTGTTAAAAGATGCAGATCACAGTAGAAACTAAGCTTGAAGAATTTGAGTTTGTGATACTAGGGTGCTAATACTGATTATACTGCCAAAGTTCCAAAACCTAGTGTTACCTGAAATTCTCCAATTCCTGGAAAAACCCATCCTTGACTTGATGGATAAGAGGGGTACCTGAGCTCCCCTGCAGGACCAAGCCCCACTTCGATGTCTATCACAAGTCCAGCGTCTAAAAAATCAGACATGTTGTCTCTGAAGCTTTGCATATAGTCACTATAGATCTGCGTAAATCAATAAGCAGTTTTAACATCAAAGGAGTAGAACAGGCATTTATTCAAACTAGTTGACTGCATTGATCAGGACTCATGCAAGTAGTGCAATTTCATATTTTTTTTGACAGTATGAGCTGCAGAAAATGAAGTTTGTTGATGACTCTGACCTCAACAGCAGTTCGCCCACCAAAGAGAGGCTGGTTGTCCGCACCAATTGTGAGGTACTCCTTGTTCCTGTTGCCAGTTCGGTTAGTGTAAAAGATATCAGGGTCTGATACCCCAATATCAAGTACCCATTGGGGAAGAGGGATGTTAACAGCATCCCCAACATTCCCACCACACTGATGGAATGACATTATGGCTTGTATCTTCAGTCCACATAGTTGGACAAGTTCGAACAAGCTCCTGTAAGCATTCCAGTCATACTGCTTCGGACCTTTCGATTCCACAATTCCCCACCAGACATCTCCCATGACTCCATCAACACCTGCTGCCCTTAGCTCCTTGAGCTGTTTCTCAAGCCCGTCTTTGTTTTCCAGAACATTGTCAACTGTAACAACTCCCAGCTTCAAATAAACGCAGAATAATCAGGTCAGTACTATACGATTCTTGTCCATTCACTATCCTACTACAAATATGCAAAAATGCTTATAAACAGAACTTGCTTGTGACTTACAGGGAGCATTACGTAAACTGGCACATAGTTAGCTAGCATCTTCTCTTTCTCGGAGAGGGGAGTTGGAGCCTGCATATTTTGAGCAAAAGAAAGAAAAGGGGGGTGTTTTCAAGCTTGCCTTTCAGAATGGAGATAGAGGTGCTACTTCTTAGTCCTTACTATTTCAGTCTTGCCTCCCATTTATAAAAGGGGGAGAAACATTATCTACTGTGTCCTTATCCTTACACGTGAAATAGTGCATATTAATGTGAGCCAAGTGGGGCCTTTTGTTAACAAAAAACCTAATGCCTGGCCCCTTTATGCATGCATTCTGCCCTTTGGACCACTGCAGATGATCAAGATGCATTGATTCACCTGCAGAAGTGGGCAATAGGTACTGATAGATAAGGTTCAGAATGGCCAATTCGGTCTCCTGGGCTAAGTGCCCTCAGCTGCCAGCATATTTTCTGGGCAACCAGAGAGTGACCAAATTAAATTTCTCCATACATGCAATGCTAGTGTACTTAAATCCCCATCTCGCCAAGTTGTTCTGTCGACAGCCTATATGATATTGATAGTAAAAGGATCTCCAAGTACCTCTGCTGCTGTGGTGGAAATCTCAGGTGCCACAGCTTGAACACTCATGTCTACACTGCCTGAACTGAAAGACAGACCATGCCCGATCCCAACCCGTCTAACCTGCTTTGCTCTTCTTGCATTTTCAACTTGATTAACTGACGGCATTGCCCAGAGAAACTCAGCTTGGTGAACCCTACTGCTATCTGCAAAGCAAGGTATCTTCGAATTCATGATGCTTGCCATGGTCACCATGGCAAGCAAGAAAAACCGCTGTATCACAATATGTCTGAATGAAGATGATGCCAAAATTTATGGTCAGGCAAAAGAGATGAAGGGGAGAAGAAGAAGCATCAACTTTTTTCTTGGAAGAAAAATCTTATTTGTTGTTTCTTGTTATGGTTGATTGATTTATGAATTTGCTATGAGTTTCAATGGAGACCTCTAGTTTGTATGGAAAAGAAGACAATGAAGGTGTTCTGAATGAACAAACAAGTGGTTCTTGTTTCTCTCTCATATGCATATACACACATTCAATTACATTCAGGCTCTTTTCTTTTGCTATGTATCTTCTTCTGTTTTGTTGTCTTCTTCTGAAGTCATTGTCACCCTTTGATTTTGTTTTTGCCTGTAAAAGATCTTCAAAAGGTGAAATTAACTAGGAATAAGGGAAGAGCACTAGGAAAATGAATTTTGTTAAGCTACCAACTTGCAAAGTGTGACATGGAGAGACAAATTAATAATTATGGATTACAAATAAATAGAAGTAAGGAATAAATGGTAGAAATCATGGTTTCGATTTTATGACAAGTTACTGATCGACTTAAAAGCTTAAGTTGTTAGAAATATAAACGACAAATATTAGGGATGCAACTTGGGCTAGTTCAACTCCAACTCGATTTTGGATGGGATTAAGCGGCCCTTTTTCCAATTCGGGTTGAGATCTCAGGCAACTTAAACCTAATCCGAATTCAAATTAAGTATTTAATAATTTTACTAGATAATGATACCATATTATTTAGTTAGTGATATTTAAACCCACTATTGTAGTGATTTTGATTCCTTGCTTTCAAGAAGTATTGTGATACATCTTGTAAGGAGGTTGGGCTTGGCCCACGTGAGATGTGCAAATATGGTGCCATCATTGAGGCCCATATGTACAATAAACTTAGAGGCTAACACCTAAAGCCCAAGTCTTGTGGGGCCTTTCTTAATTTAATAATTAATTTTAAAACTTTAGTAATATTGTTGGGTTTTCTTTTTTCTTTTTTATCTTTATTATTAAATTTTTATTAAATAAATATATTCCAAATAATAAAATTAAACAGGTTGTATTTTTCTACGTATTTTACCTAAAATTAAGGATGTTAAGATATTAAATTTTACGGGTGGAGGAAATGGAGAATCTTTAGGGAAGATAAATCATCAGCGGTGGCCCCACTTATGCTGTCATGCACGCGTAAATCACGCGCGTCTTCGTAGCGTAAAAACGAATCTAGGATGGCGTGCCCACTGCAACGTGGACGAGCACGGTGGACCTGGCGGTTGGGTCGGAGAGGGACAGTTTCGTAAAAAAGAGAGAACGTTGAGGGCGTAGATGAATAGGGCACATAGCTTACGTGAGCTACATCCCAAGGTGGTGACGTGGCAGCGGACATGTCTGTCTGGCTCGGTTTCCAATTTATCCTCCTTGAAAGCTCAGTATAATCCAACTTTTTTTTTTTTTTTTCTTTTTCTACCCTTAAATCCTTTTATAGTTTTAAAATAAAATGTTTATTCAATATTACAAAATATTACACCCGTAGATTTTTTTTTTTTTTTTATGTTTAAAAAATATAAAATAGTAATAATTTTTATATAAAATTGAATAATTTTCATACAAAAATGAAAAATATAGAAATTTATCTTATTATTCCAATTTTGAAATAATAAAATTTTATAATACCTTAAATTCTTAAAATATTTTTCGAAAATAAGTCTCAACAAGTTTCAATATTTTAAATAAAATTTACTATTATTTTTATTTAAAAAAAACCAGAAATGTATTCAAAGTGAGAAAAATCAACCAAAATTATTACATTATTATCCCTAACAACAATGATTGTGGAATTCATTTAACCTCAAATCATCAAAATTAAGTTTCTAGCTTATTTTAATTCCAAATTAAATTTCAATTTTTCCAAGCCTTAAAAAAAAACAAAAAACAAAAAAAAGGACTGATTTTTAAGAGTTTTGAACAAAAATAGCCTGATATTAGAAAAAAAAAATAAATTTAACTACTTCATGAAATTTATATTAAAAATAATACTTTTATTATCACGTAAGTAATATTATTAAAAAATATATATTTTTTCAATTTAAGTTAAAACCTCACTTACCAGTTCAATTAACAGTAAAGTTTTAAATATCGTCTTTAATTTTTAAATGTACTTTATTTTTTAATAAAAATTGATTTTATTTTTAAATTGAAACTTCAATTTTGTGAGATGAATGTGCGACATTAATGTGACTAAATGTCACATTGAATATAAATTTTAAAAGGCGTTTTGGTTTTTAGATGCGGAAATGATTTATTGTATAACTTTAATAAATATACAATAAAAAAATTTCTACAAAATTGACAGTATTTAGACAGTATGAAAATTTTTCCTAGAAAACAAACAGTGGGGGTAAAAATATCTGTTGACAGGCTTTTAGGACGTGTGGGTTACAGAATTGGCTTCATATAAAATTCCGTATATGCACGTAAGGTACTACTTTCTTGAAAAAACAAACGATAAATAAAATGAATTTAAATTTATGATTAAAAAAATTAATATTATAAAAATTTTATTTTAATTAATATGGAAAAAAGAGTTTGACCTTAATTAATTCTCCTTATTTTCATATTAACGTCTTTTTAATTGAAATTATTTTTATTAAATTGGATTTATTTATTGATATTTTATTAAAAGCAATAGTTTAATCTTATAGATTTTTTTTTCCACGTAGGCAAGTTTATTCCGAACTGTAACGACAAAAGGACAGCAAAGCAAAGGAAAAGAAAAGTGGGTGAATAGTAATTATGGTAAAAGCCAGGGGCATTTACTTGAAGGGGTCTCTGCAACTACAAGTCGCAAAAAGCACCAAACCTTATTTGGCAAAAGCGCTCCCACTCTCTCCCTCACTGCGCTTCACGTGCCAGCATACCCCACCAAAACGACGCCGCATCAGAACCTCCAAATCCATCCCCATTCTTCATCATCGGTTTCTTCTTCTTCTTCTTCCCACCATGCGCCATGAACTGCAACCACACTGTAAGTGTAAGCTGCCCACTTCCACTTCCTCTGAATTCTCTTAAGCCCTCGGATTCTCCGTTCCCAAGCTGAGGAAACCACAATGTGTTATGTGGGCAAAGCCACCAAGATCTTCATCTTCATCGTCACCGTCCTCGCCGTCACCGGACTAGTCATCGGCTTCGGTCTCCTCCGCCACAGCGTCCAGAAGACCCACAAATGCTCCGGCGACTCCTGCCACCAGGCCCCCTCATCCGTCTACCCCGACCCCAGCGCCACGCCTACCCCATTTCTCACCCCGAATCCCAACCCAACCCCCATCCCCAATCCCAATCCCAATCCCAATCCCAATCCCAGTCCAAATCCAAATCTAAACCCTAGCCCGAACCCGAACCCGAATCCTCCTCCTCAGCCTCCACCGCCATCGCCGACGACCCCTCCACCGCCGGCTCAAACTACTCTTGCCACGGCGCCGATTTATAGCCCTCCGGCGCTGCCCACGCCGGGTCCGGTGAATGCCTAGTGCTTTGCCTTTTTGGAAGCATGTTATTTTTTGTTTCAGTTTTCTGGAAGCATTTCAATTTCGTTTTTGTGATTTGGAAGCAAGTTCTGGATGGGGGTTGGTTGTATAGTGGAAGCATCGTTGTTGTAGCGCTTAATTCAATTTTTGGGAAATTATGAATTTACAGAATTGTCCTGCACAATAGTAATATTTGCAAGAATGTTTTTGGCATTTGCCCAACAAATTCAATTCAGGAATATTGTGAATTCCTAAGTGGATCCTATCAACTTTTCATTCGGAAGCACTTTTCCAGAATTTCCCCTTTATTCCTTTTTTCTTCTATTAATTTATTTTTTTCTCTCTCCTAAAGATATCATATTATAGTACATTGGCGCGATCCATTTTGTCAAATTTTATGTGGCAAAATCTAGTATTTTTCTGTGAATTTTTTTTTATCCATAAATGTGTTTGGTTGGTAAGAAAGTACATGCAGCCCAGTAAAATAATTCAGCAAAGTGGACAAATTAATCAGGCAACTGGCTGGGTGGGTGGATGGATTGTTTGATATGCCCCTCCTTCAACCCCACTTCTTCAAGCAAAGAATCAAAAACACAAAAAGCAAAAAAAAACGAAATTAGAACCCTCAACCACCCATTTCAAGGGTATAACGAACATTTCACATTTTATATCCCAAGATCAATGAATGTTTATATCGTTTTCACTTAAAGTCTTCAAATTTAAGGTGTGAAATAATCGTGTCAATAAAATAACCATGTCATATCCTTGAAATAGGCTACGAAAACATGACTAGAATAACTTTTCCTCTAATTATTATTACACTTTTTTGCACTTTAGCACAACTAATTTAATCCTTATCTTTTGCTCTCAAATTATAAGGTAGGACTAAAGCGAAAGTCCTTTCATGAAAGGTTGGGAATCCAATATCCTTGTCTTCCTTGGATTTTCAAGGTATCATCATGAGATTCACACGATTTTCTCATTGCTTAAAATTAAAGTCACAAATTTTACTATATGCTTTTATTTATGTTCATAAATATTTTATAAGACTGTGTCTCATAGTATCATTTGTCGGCGGATAAATGATGGGTAGCATATGGACGGATGTCACACAGCCTTAGCCTTAGTAGGCTTATAGCTGCAACTGGACCTGAGGGTCTAACAGAAAGCAGAATTGGAAATTTAGGATGTACGATGAAAAGATACCAATGAGTCCCACCACACTACCACCAGGATAAACATGGGAAAAACAAATAAATATGTATATATTTTAAAATTACTTTACATCAAACTTGGACCAACGTTATTATTTCTATGTTGGTACCATTTGATTGTATCCCATCATTATTCAATGATGTGATAAACCCTAATTTCACCATAAACAAGTCATTATGAATGTTTACAAGAATTTATTAATTACGTTCACCAAGCATTTTTAGGGTATTTTTTCAAAAAATAAATTTCTGTTTTTTGAAAACAAAAAAATATATTTAACAATTAAAAAATAAAAAATAATTTTTTGTTCTTAAAAACAGAAAACATGGATTTTTTTTTTTTTTGGAACATATTTTAGTTGTGTTAAATAGTTTCATGAGTACTATTTTTAAAAATAATGGAATAAATATAAAAAATAATTAAAAATAAAATACTATATGTAAAATTTATTGTTAAATTTGGAGACATGGAAAATAAATTAAAAAGGTTTAAGTTTTCAACATAATTTTATTTTAGAAAATATTGAAAAACTGTTTTTGATAATTATTTAAAAAAAATATTTAGTGAGAACTGTTTATTAAAACATTTTTAAGCGTACTCAAAATCTTAATTTATTAAACATAATTAAAAGTAAAAGTAGTAAAAGTCGATTTGATAATGATTTTAAAAAACACTTTTAACCTAAAAAATATTTGGAAAAAAAAAAGGTATTTGATAAATTTTAGGAAACACTTTTAAAAATCTAAATAATCACTTATAGTATTGAAAAATCACTTATACTGTTTTCTAGATAAATACTTTATAGGTGATTCTTTAAAAACATTATAGAGAATTTATTTATTTTTAAATATTTCGAGTAAAAACATTGTCAAACGTACTCTAAAGCTAAAATCATTGTCAACATTGCCTATTTTTTATTTTTTCAAAAGCACTTTTCATACTAAAAATATTTTTTAAATATTTCGAGTAAAAACATTGTCAAACATACTCTAAAGTTAAAATCATTGTCAAACAATGCCTAATTTTTATTTTTTCAAAAGCACTTTTCATACTAAAAGCATTTCATAAAATGACAACTGTAGTCTAATTATCATTATAAAAAAAATATTTTTACTAAAAGTAAAGAATTTTTTTTAATATTAAAAAACTTAATTAAATAAAATCCTATTTCTTACCATCATATTGAAGAAAAATCATGATTCTTCCTCAACCTATGTTAAAAAATTTGTCAAACAACCTTTTTTAAATATCACTTTAGCATTTTACATCACACACATGTGCATCAAATCTATATATTTAAGCATATAAATCCAAACAACAAGCTATTAAAAAGTCATTTGGGATCAAATAAACTTTCTTTGTGGAAAAGTGAGTGGGTTAAGCATATACATTATTTCCAACTACAATAAATAAGTAGTAAAGGTGAAAAATAAATAACTTTTCCTTCACATGTGACACACTCATGGACCCCTCTAGGAAATGGTAGAGAGGGGGGGCATGGGCACAACTTTTACACATAGGGAGACCCCATGTGACCCTTATTTATAAGGGCACATGCATTGAATACCCCAATCTTGACCCTTAAAAAAGTTATATCCCCCCTGGAGTCCATGCTCCCATACTTTACCCCTTTGTTAAATATTAGGGTACCTTTCAAATTTTAGCTAAGAATTTTTAATTACCACTAAAAATTCATTGTATTGTCACTTACATCACCCATGTATAATAAACATTTGAATGAATGGAATCTTAGTCCTCAACCACTAAACAATTTCTTTTCTTTTCTTTTTCCTTTTTTATTTTTATTTTTTATTTTTTTAATTTTTGGGATAATAGACTTTGTTTTGACTGCATATGGGATGACATACTCTAATGGATTTGTGGGTGTGTTTGGATGCAATTTTTTAGGTTTTAAGTAGCATGAAAACTTTAGTTTGGAAATTGAGAAACTAGATTAATTCCCACTTGGGATACATGTTGACCTTCTAATTTAGTAGATAAAGATAGAAGTCCACTTGTGGGGTTTCAAATGTTATTGAAATAAATAAAAAAACAATTTTCTTACTTGATTTAGGGTAACATTTTCCTTAATATAGGGAATTAAGCAATTTAGAGTATTTTTTTTAATTGTTTCCGAAAATAGGAAAATAGATTTGATAACTAAAAATAGAAAATATATATATATTTTTTAAAATGGAAAATAAGATATTTAAAAAAAATATGTTTTAATTATTTTTACTTATTTTAGGATAAATATAAAAAATAATTGAAAATAAGATACTAGGTATAAATTTATTGTTTAACAACATTTGAAAACTTAAAAAGGTAGTTGAAAACATTTCAAAACTTGTTTTCTCAAACTATTTTTTGAAAGTATTTTCAAACAAACCTTTAAGGATATACTTATTACTATTTGAGAAATAAAGAGGATTTTTTTATAGACTCAATATTTAATGACTTAAAATGATTTTAAGTTAAATTATACTTAAATTATTAAGTCATTGAATTAGTGTATCAAAATTATTTTTAATTTAAAGTTATTATATTAAGTTATTTTATCAAACGTATTTATTATTTAGAATGACTTAAATTAAATCATTAAGCTGATTTTATAAATGCCCTTTAACTTAATGATGTAATAATATATTATGTAAATTTAATAAAATAACTTAATAATACTTTAGTGTTAAATTAACTTAAGCCTTGTTTTTTTTTTTTTTTTTGTCATTTTTCAATTTTTTTTTTCCATTTGTTGTTGTTGAAAACCAATTGATGAAATGCAAAATATTCAACATAAAAAAGATGAAATATAGAATAAATGAAATGAAATGAAATAGCTAAACTTTTTCAATCCAACCCATTTTTTTTTTCTTTCACACTTCCATCACATTTCATTTGCCACAACTTCATTTGCATTTAATTTTCATTTCATTTTCTACCCATTTTGCATTTTCATATTATTATAATTATAATTTGTCACAATTTTTGCATTTTCATATTATCATAATATCATTGCCATCTTAGACTTGTGGTTTTGGGCTTGTATGTAGGGGTGAAGGCTTAAAGTTGTATGATTGGGATCAAACTTTTGACCCAATTGTTGAATTTTATCACTCACATTTTTCATGTGTAACTAAAAGAAAAAAAAATAGAAACAAAAAAAAAAAATTAATTAATTTAAAATTTATGTATTTTTGAATTATTTAATTTTTATATAAAAATAAATTAAATAAATTAAAAGCAATTTTAAAAAAAAATTCTTCATTTTTTCTTTTCTTCATTTTTTTTTTTTTTTTTTTTTTACTATTTTTCCTTATATTTTCTTCAAAATTTTCAAAAACCAAACATAGAATAAGAATTGTAG
Source organism: Vitis rotundifolia (assembly GCA_030254885.1). Classification (NCBI taxonomy): domain Eukaryota; kingdom Viridiplantae; phylum Streptophyta; class Magnoliopsida; order Vitales; family Vitaceae; genus Vitis; species Vitis rotundifolia. The sequence goes on along the minus strand of CM058162.1, from coordinate 5,887,214 downwards.
AAGTTTAACTCTAAGAAAATATTTCCATAAATTTAAAAATAATACTTTTTTAAGAATGATTTATAGGGCTAGGTTTCAAGATGTGGAATTTATTTTCACTAACAATAAAATCAGGTAACAAGGCAGATAAATTCTCACTTCGTGGGCTCATCAAGCCCAACCCAATATACACTAGGCCTCAAGCCCAGTTCCCTTATGGGCACACAAAAGGACTGTGTGAGCGTACTCTCAGGCATCGCTACCCTCTCCATTTCTTCTCTTTTCCTTTCCTTTTCTTTCATTTTCCCACCAACCAGGCAGGGGATTAACCGCATATTCACGTGATTTCATAAGCTGAGGACAACGATGGCGCTCGATTCCTCAGAGAACTCCAATTGGCTCTTTGATTATGGCTTGATGGAAGATATCACTGTTCCCGGCGGCGAATTTCCGGCACCGACGCCCGAAACCGGATTCTCCTGGCCCTCTCAAGCTCTCAAAAGTTCCTCTAGTGTAAGGTGAGTGATTTACCTCCGTTTTTTTGTATTAATTTCCTGTTTGGTTGCCGAGAAAACCGAAGGAAAACGGAAAGAAAAGGGAAATATTGAATCTTGTATATGTTTCGTGTTGTTCCAGCTTTCAGGTTATGAAACTTAACCTCTGTTACGTTAAAAATTAGGGTAGGCTTAGTTCAGTGGAGGTTCTGGTTTTTCTTATGGTCCCAAATAATGAAAAGTAAAAATATTTCAAAACATTTTGTCTTTTTCTTGGATTTCTCTGCAACCAAACAGGAATTTTTTATTTTCTGTCGAATATTCATGGGAGCATCTTAGGAGGGGTATAATTCGAGGGTCATTTCTCGCCATTGACTTCTGAGTAAGGATGTGATTTTGGGCGTGTTAGGAAAAAGATAATCCTTATTTTAATCTTTCATTTCGTTGAATTTTTTAATCTGGTTAGTCACCTATAGTATATTAATCATGCACTGCACCAAGGTGTTATGGGGTTTTACTCAATGTTTTGTAGCTGTGATCTTTGTTTTCTGAGACGATTTGGATTGGCTTGACTTGACTTGACTTGGGTGAATACAGTTAGTTCTTTTGCCAATGGGTATAGAACTCACATTCTGATTCCTTTTGGTTTTATTATAATGTGATCTTATTCTCCTTTTAACTGATGCTTTGAGATTGGTGTGAATTGGTTGCTTTATCTTTGGGAAGGATTGCATTGAATGAAAGTGGACCTAGATGTTTAGTGATTATTCAGGCTCACTTATCATTTGGATATTATTCGAGAATTCTATGTCAAGCTTGTTATAGTTTATTTAATATGTGCAGGCTGTTGATTGGTTAACTTGAATCATCTCAACCTTTAAATTAATCTCTAGTCTCTTCATAGAACAGTCTGGTGTAATTGGCATCTAAGGAAATGATTAACCATAAAAATTAAACATTCCAAATTGATGTGTTCTCTGTTCTTGGTTGGAAGTCACTGTGCAAGAGGCATGCAAAGTAGATTAATTAATCCATTTCAGAGATTGAGGGGTGTGCAACAGACTTTTTTCTAAAAGGTTGTTGACCTAGGATTTAGGAGGCAGCCTTGATCCTATTGGCTATACTTGTTTTAGAAACTTGTTTTGTGATCCTTTCTAGTATTTCATGGAGAAACAGTTTGGTGTGGCTGTAGCCTGCCAATTCTGCCATAGTATGAAATATCATTGATGCATTGGAGGTTATAGATTTTCTTTTTATTTGACGTAGTGAAATAATTAATGTTCAGTTTGAAGCAATCTTGGTCTTTTAAATATATTTTACTTTTGTCTAATTATGTTTTTAACTATTTGAGGATTTGTGAGAAGGAAGCAATTATCTGGTGTTTGTGGTTCTTGAGGCTGTTGTTGGGGTGAAATGAAATTTTTTATTGGAATAGAGACTTACAGATAAATACAGATGAAAATTGACATCATGTCATCCAGGAGGGAGCTGTAAATTTCAAAAAATGTGCGCTAAGCAGGCTTGTTTCATCCATGATCAAGAAGTGTGTTTTAATGGAAGAAACTTTCTGGAGGCAAAAATCCAGGGAGACTTGGCTAAGGGAGGGGGATAAGAATACCAAATTCTTCCATAAGATGGCCAATGCTAGAGCGAGAAAGAATTTCTTATCTAAGGTGAATATTGATGGGGACTCCCTTACTAGTGAGGAAGATATCAAGGTTGGGGTGTGCAGGGCTTATAGGACTTTGTTATCGGAAACGGAGGACTGGAGACCGAGAATGTGAAATTTACAGTTTCCTGTTCTGGGGACAGAAAGGGCTAGAAGCTTAGAGGAGCCTTTTTCAGAAAAAGAAGTTTTTGAAGCCCTTTGCAACCTCTCTGGAGATAAAGCGCCTGGTCCGGATGGGTTCACCATGGCTTTCTAGCATTTCTCCTGGGATTTTACCAAAGCTGAGATTATGGCCTTTTTCAGTGATTTTTTTCGCTTTGGCACTTCCAGAGGAGTCTAAACTCCACTTTTCTCGTCTTAATCCCAAAAAAGGGGGGTGCGGAAGAGCTGAAAGACTTCAGACCAATAAGTTTGGTTGGGAGCCTCTACAAATTACTCGCCAAAGTCCTGGCTAATAGGCTGAAACAAACTGTTGGGGAAGTGGTTTCAGAGCACCAGCACGCATTCATCCAAAATAGGCAGATTCTGGATATTGCTCTCATTGCAAACGAGGCAGTAGACTCCAGGCTGAAGGTTAACTTACCTGGTCTCCTTCTAAAACTAGACATTGAAAAGGCTTTTGACCATGTCAATTGGGATTGCCTTATTTCAGTTATGTCCAAGATGGGGTTTGGGCAAAAGTGGATAAATTGGATCAGTTGGTGCATCTCCACAGCCAACTTCTCAATTTTAATTAATGGGACCCCTTCAGATTTTTTTGGCAGCACTAGAGGGTTGAGACACGGGGATCCTTTATCCCCTTATCTCTTCTTATTAGTAATGGAAGTCCTCAGCCAGCTTCTCTTCAGAGCCAGAAGTGGGGGCTACATTGAGGGGTTTAAGGTGGGAAACAGCAATGGAACAGAAAGGGATTTGCTCCACCTTCTGTTTGCTGATGACACCCTTTTATTCTGCAACGCCAACAATGTGCAGTTGCGTTACTTGAGTTGGGTGTTTTTATGGTTCGAGGCGATCTCGGGGTTAAAAGTGAATAGGGATAAAAGCGAGGTTATTCTTGTAGGAAGGGTTGACTCTTTGGAGAATATTGTCTCGGTTTTGGGGTGTAGAGTTGGGAATCTCCCCTCTTCTTATTTGGGTCTCCCTTTGGGTGCTCCCTTCAAATCCTCAAGGGTGTGGGACGTAGTGGAAAAGAGATTCAGAAAGCGTTTGTCCTTGCGGAAGAGACAATATCTCTCCAAAGGGGGGAGACTTACCTTGATAAAAAGTACCCTCTCAAGCCTCCCTATTTACCTAATGTCTCTCTTTGTCATTCCGCTAAAGGTGTGTGCAAGACTTGAAAAGATCCAAAGAGACTTCCTGTGGGGCGGTGGTGCTTTAGAGAAAAAGCCGCACTTGGTGAATTGGAGGGCGGTTTGTGCGGATATGAGACATGGGGGCTTGGTTATCCGCAGTCTTGTGACCCTAAATAAAGCTTTACTTGGGAAATGGAGTTGGAAATTTGCTGTAGAGGGGAATTCTTTGTGGAAACAAGTAATCATAGACAAATATGGGGTAGATGAGGGAGGTCGGTGTTCAAAAGAAGTGAGGGGAACCTATGGTGTGGGAGTTTGGAAAGCCATTAGAAAAGATTGGGAAATCATTCGCTCTAGATCCCGCTTTATAGTGGGGAATGGGAGGAAGGTCAAATTTTGGAAGGATGTGTAGTGTGAGGACCAAGCTTTGAAAAATGCTTTCCCTAACTTATTCAGATTGGCGGTTAACAAAAATCAATGGGTGTGTGATGCTTGGGAGGAGCAAGGAGAGGTGGGAAGTTGGAATCCTTTGTTCTCAAGACACTTTAACAATTGGGAAATGGAAGAGGTGGAGGGCTTGCTCCGAAAAATTCACCCTTTGGTTTTGCATAGTGATGTGGAGGATGTTTTGAGTTGGAAGATTAGCAAGAATGACTCCTTTTTTGTTAGATCTCTCTACCGATCCCTCACACTTGCCCCTAATGAACCTTTTCCTTGGAGCATTATTTGGAGATCTTGGCCTCCCATGAGAGTTAGCTTTTTTGCTTGGGAAGCGTCTTGGAACAGAATTTTGACCATTGATCAACTTAAAAGAAGGGGATGGAACATACCAAATAGATGTTATTTGTCTAAAATGGAAGAGGAAACTAGCGACCACTTGATCTTTTCTGTAAAAAAGCTACAATGTTATGGAGCTTGCTTTTCTCCCTTTTTGATGTGCCGTGGGGCCTGCACTTCTCAATCAAAAGGAATTTGATAGCTTGGCATGGTGCTTCTGTGAGTAAGAGAAAGGAAAAGGCTTGGAGGGCTGCTCCCCTTTGTTTAATGTGGACATTATGGAAGGAAAGAAATGAAAGAGTGTTCAACGATATTGAGGGTTCCGACCAAGCTCTAAAACTTTATTTTTTGTACACTTTTGTGAATTGGGGTAGGGTATATTTAGAGGATCGTTCTTTGTCCTTGTTTGATTTTATAAAATGACTTTTGTCTAGATAGAAGAAAGATTTTTCTTTTTTTTGGCCTTGCTTCTTGGGCGTTGCCTGTATACTTCGTGTGTACTCTTTTCGCCTTTGCTAGGCTTTTCTAATACATTCTCTTAGTTGCCTATCAAAAAATAGTCATATGAAAATATTTTCTCTCACTTTTTAATTTGCATTTTGATGTCTGAACTCTTTGTTTCCAGTTTGGAAGCTGATTGTTCGTTTGGGGATTCAGATGGGCTAAAAGAACTTGGACCCCGAAAACGGTAGATATCTTCTCTCCTCTTCTCTTCTCTTTTCTTCTGCTAGAGTTTGGTAAGCAAGAGTAACAGATTGGGCCCCGTACTGTTGCTTGGATGCTTTGCATTTTTCTGTCTCCCTATCTATCCATCTATCTGTCTATATGTTCCATGATGTGCAGTTGCTTTTACAGGTTGAAGCATGAATCATGTGGTGCAACTGGCACCAAAGCTTGCCGGGAAAAATTGCGGAGGGATAGGCTGAATGAGAGGCATGATATCGTTCTTTCTCTTCTCTCATTCAGTGTTCTCTGTCTTTTAATTCTCACATCAAATTTGGAATAATCTTAAGGTTCTTGGAATTGGGTTCTATCTTGGAGCCTGGAAGGCCACCGAAAGCGGACAAGGCTGCTATTCTGAGTGATGCTGTTCGAATGGTGACTCAATTACGAAGTGAAGCACAGAAGCTGAAGGAGTCAAATGGGGATTTGCAAGAGAAGATTAAGGAATTGAAGGTAAGGTTTGGTTTCAGTTGGCTGTACAAAGTCAATCTTTCTTTATCTGTTTGGAGGATGAATGTATTTAGGAAGTGCTACTTCATCAATATTTTGGTTTCAGTTGGCTACAGAAAGGACGTTGTTTTCGTGATCCTATAGGGGGGCAACTCTCTTCCTATTCCTTCTTTGATTTAATAGATATCAATGGGCATTGGTTAATTGTAGCCGGGGCTATTTGTTTTGAATTTTTTTCTAGGTGCAGATTTGTATACATCGAATGTACTTCTTTGCTCCTTTTTTTGATGGGCGCTTTTTTTCTTTAATTCACTTCTCTTATTGCCTACTAAAAAAGAAAAGAAAAAAAACACTTGTTTCATTCCATCTGGTGCCCAGATATTGGTCATTTCTGAAAGGAAATTAGATGAGATGTGTAACGTTAATGAATTTCTATGTTTGTGCAGGCTGAGAAAAATGAGCTTCGGGATGAGAAGCAAAGGTTAAAAGCCGAAAAGGAGAAGCTGGAGCAGCAAGTCAAAGCCATTAGTGCACAGCCAGGCTTTCTGCCTCATCCTTCTGCAATGCCAGCTGCATTTGCTGCCCAAGGCCGAGCTCCTGGCAACAAGCTGATGCCTTTCATTGGTTACCCTGGTGTTGCCATGTGGCAATTCATGCCACCTGCTGCAGTGGACACATCACAGGATCATTTTCTCCGTCCCCCAGTGGCTTAAGTTGGAGGACATCAATGGTTGGTCTGCTTTCTCAGTGCCCAAAGAGTTCCTTGTCTATTTTACTTTTGTCATTGTTATCAGAAACCAATGACTCCCTTGGATTTCTGCTGGTTGCATGTAAAATACAATAAGCAAATATGATTGTTGTATGTTTTTAAATCAACTTTTGAAGTAAGCCAAGTACATCTTTGGAACAAACACTTGCGTTCATCTTTGAATAGAATGCCTTTTTGGATGACAAGGCGTGGGTTTTGTCCTTACATGTGTATGTGCTCGGATCCTTCCCTCAACAGAATGGATTTGTCAAGGTAAAGAAAATGAAACTTCATTTGCATGTCTAAAATCTATTGGACAACAGAATGGGAAAAATACAGTCTCACATTAATCCAAGTACTTGATATATTTTTGATGGAGGCAGGTTCTTGCTGGTTTTGATTAAATTTTGACCTTGGATAACATTGCATCGGATGCTTTATTGGTAATGATGAATGCTATTGTAAATAATCTGTTTCTGAAATGCTCTGGGCAGCATCAAATCGGAAAAGAAACAATCTTAAACAAATATTAATCAAATTCCCACAAGAAACTTCAAATGCTTAGAGGGCCAGAAGAATTGTCATCATTAAACCGAACCCCATTATGAGACTGGCTTCAAAACTGCCTTTGTGAGCTGATGAAGGGGATGGTGATGGGGAGCTTGTTGGAGGTTCAGCAGAAGGAACATCAGAGGATGGTGCAGGGCTACTCGTAGGTGTTGTGGATAGTGATGCAGGAGATATTGTTGGAGTAGATTTTGGTGGTGGAGTCATCTCTAAAGGTGGAGGGGAAGTGGGAGCAGTGACAGGTGAAGCAGGTGATGAAGTTGGAGGAGTGACAGGGGAAGAAGGTGATGAAGTTGGAGGAGTGACAGGGGAAGCAGGTGATGAAGTTGGAGGAGATGATGGTGAAGCTGATGGTGGGGAAGATGATGCAAGAGTGTCTAGTTCGATCTTCATTCCTTGGCTACAATGTCCTGCCATTCCACAGATGAAGCATCTCTTCCCTGGCGATGAAAGAGGTATGACTGCAGGGCTGCTGCTGTAAGTTTGAGTAGGATTACTTGTTGAGCAGGTGTTATAGTCTGCTTTTGAAACTTCAAGCACATCATGATTCGGTGTGAACTGAAAAACTGAAAATAAAGGTATGTTGGTTAATCTAGTCCCCAGTCTCCATGAATTAATGTTTCACAAATCACAACCTAAACCATGCACAGATTTAGTAAGCATATTTCTATCTATGCCTGTTGGTAATGCTATCCAAATATAGTATAGACTTACTCAAGTTATCTCCAACTATAAATGTTTGTGCAGATGCCCATGCTTGCAGGTTACTGCTGGTATCCCATCCACCATTTGGACCTCCAACCGTGTAATTTGCTGCCATGCCCAGTTGGATGAGCAAGGCTGTAACAGCCAAGCTCATTTGTGATCTCAGCATTGTCACCCTGGCAATGAAGTGGAATGTGGAGAAGAGATGTAGACAAGAAAGACTGAATTAGTTTCAGTTTGCAGAAGGGCTTCTATTTATAGAGATGGAAGAGACCAAGGACTGAGTCCTTTCAACACCAAGGCTAATACTAGTTTATGGCTCACTCATTTGCATTGGTTTAACTGTTCCTGAAATAAGCTAAGGACAGGTTGTTGTCAGTATAGTTGGAAGTTGATGCAGATTAGTTTATGCCATGATCAGTAACTTGGTATTCCTAAAACCTAATATTCGATGACATGCTGAACTCCATACATAAACCAGTAACTTCTGGAATGGTTGTGGGCATTGCATTCATATATGAGCTTTATGATCAAATATTATATGAGGTAGTTTATGGAGTAGTTTTCATGTCAAAATATTGTATGAAGAAAGGTCAAATATTTTATGGAGTAGTTTATATTGTAGGATGACTTTGTCTTTGTAGGTGAACCTAATCCAAGTATTCAGCCCACCAAACAAATGTTTGGAAGCTGTCATGAAAATGGGTGCACGTTCAGAGCTCCATTTTCTAAAGATCTTCGATTTTTTTATAGTTAATACTCCACATTCTGCGGGGAGAGGAGAAATAATTTAAACATTTAGAAGGTGAAATGGTTGAAAAAGTATAGCATGATGAGGTAAGATCAACCCACTTGCCTGGTTGAGTCAGTCTCCAAATAGGGCTTCAGAATAATACATTTATGGTGCAAGTGATTTTAATATATTCTCTCTGACTTAAGCAAATTGATTGTAGTCTCTGTACTATCATTGTTGTGTGCTTTTTTTATCAAGAAAATGCTTAAGAAAGTAATCTTGATCTTCATTAAAACTCTGATTTCTTTCTCAGCCATGGTTTTGAGATATGTCTTGATTTTGGCAATAGAACACTGTGATAAAAAATATAAATGAAAACATTCATGTTCTAATTGAAAACTCTTCCTTTTGCAGATTATCATACTAACCATGGAATAATGAAAAAAATTTAGCCAAAAAAAAGAACCGAGATTCTATATCCTAAATTCTTTCCTGTAATAGTGTTTGCATAAATGTTAGAATTTGAGAATTTTTTTAGATACTTTAAGAAATCTTTTGTATCTTTTATTAACAGTAGAATTAGTTGTAAAGGTGTGAAGATTTGTATTTTGTGGAGTTTGTTTTTGAAAAAGCTAGATGTGTTAGTTGGGTTTGGTACTGACTCAACAGTAATGTGCCTAAAATTGTAATATTTATATGTCAGCATATGAATGAAATCGTGTGTTTACATGGTATTAGAGCACCAAAAAGATCTTAACAGGACCTGTGAGTGAAAAAAAACCACTAGTAAGGCTTCCTCTTAAAACCCTCATGACCTCCAGCAATACGTTTGCTCTTTCAACCCCAGTTTTCAATGATGAAAACTATCAAGTTTGGGCTGTTAAGATGAAAGCTTACCTAAGAGGTCTTGGTTTGTGGTAGTGGGTTGAAACTGAAAGGCAAATACAACCTTTGGGAAACAATCCAACCCTCAATCAAATCAGGGCTCATGAAAAAGAAGAAGCTAAAGCTCCAAGATCTTTATCTTACATCCATGCTGCTATCTCAGAACCAATTTTCACAAGGATTATGGCTTGCAAAACACCAAAAGAGGCGTGGGACAAGCTCAAGGAGATGTATTTGGGGAGTGACAGAACTAGGCAAATGTAGATTCTGAATCTGAAGAGGCAATTTGAAGTTTTGAGGATGAAAGACAATGAGTCATCAAAGAATATGTAGACAGGCTCATGGAAGTTGTTAACAAAATTCGGCTTCTTGGTGACAATCTAACAGGCCAAAGGGTTGTAGAGAAAGTTCTAGTGAGCTTGCCTGAAAGATTTGAGTTCAAGATCTCTTTACTTGAAGACTCAAAGGATTTAACCAAAATTTCCTTGGCTGAGCTTGTTCATGCTTTTCAAGCTCAAGAACAAAGGAGATCAATGAGACAGGAAGATAGAAATGAAGAGGCTTTTCTTGCAATGCAAAAAAGAAAAGCTTCTCAAGGCGAAGAGAAAAAATAATTTGGTGAGAAGAAAGATAAAGAGAAGAATGAGGGCCAAGGAAGGAAAAGTGGTGGCAAAAAGAGATATCCTCCATGTCCTCACTGTAAGAAACAGAGCCATTCAAAGAATTTTTGTTGATATAGGCCAAGTGTGCAATGCAAATCATGCAAGCAATCTAGTCATTTAGAGAAGGTATGCAAGAATAAAAATGATCAGCAAGGGAAGCAAGGATAGCAAACACAAATGGCTTAAAATCAGCAGCAACAGGAGCAATTGTTTATTGTTACAAGTCATGCAACAAGCAGCTGTACAAAAACTTAGCTTATTCATAGTGGTTGTACAAACCACATGACTCCTGAATTGAGTTATTTTAGGGAGTTGGATTAGTCATATAAGTCAGAAGTGAAGATTCGAAATGGAGATTTGGTTGATGTCAAGGGCAAGGGAGTTGTTGCTGTTGAGACTCCAACAGGTATTAAATATATCTCAAATGTGTTGTTTGTGCCTGAAATTAGTCAAAGCTTATTAAGTGTGGGTCAAATGCTAGAGAAGAATTATTCTTTACATTTTCAAAATACGTCCTGCACTGTTGTTGATAATGTTGGTTGTAAGTTGATGACTGTAAAAATGAGAGACAAAAGCTTTCCAATGAAGTGGAAAAAGACTGATTTGCATGCTTATACCACTGTTGTTGATGAGTCTGTGTTGTGGCACAAGAGATTTTGCCATTTTCATTATGTTACACTTAAACACTTGCATCAGAAAGGCTTAACATAAGGCCTACTTATCATTTGGGATGAAAAAAATGTGTGTCAAGTCTATCAATTTGAGAGCTTTAGAAAGGTTGCAATTGATCCATACTGATGTGTCTGGACCAATGAAGACACCCTCATTGAATGGAAGCAGGTATTTCATCTTGTTCATAGAAGATAAAACAAGGATGTGTTGGGTTTTCTTTATGAAGCAAAAATCAGAAGTGACTAGTGTGTTTCAAAATTTCAAGGCCTTGGTGAAAATCAAGCAAATTGCAACATTAAGGTAATAAGATCGGATAATGGGACTGAATATACATCTGACAAGTTTTGTGTTGAAGCTGGAATTGTACATCAGCTGACTGTCACTTACTCCCCTCAACAAAATGGAATGAGTGAGAGGAAGAATAGAACCATTATGGAGATGACAAGGTGTCTGCTATTTGAAAAGAAAATGCCCAAGTGTTTTTAGGTAGAAGCTGTTAACACAAATGTGTATTTGTTGAACAAACTTCCAACCAAAGTTGTTAAGAATAAAACTCCATTTGAGGCTTGGTATGGAGTTAAACCAGCTGTGGAGCACTTGAAAGTATTTAAGAGTTTATGTTACACTCATGTGCCAGATGTGAAAAGAGACAAGTTGGATTACAAAGCTGAGATGGGAATCTTCTTGGGATATAGCTCAACCTCTAAGGGCTATAGAGTTTTCAATTGAAAACAAAAAAAGTAATGGTTAGCAGGGACATCAAAGTTGATGAAGCAGCAGTATGGAACTGGAAGAAAAATGAGATAGAAGTTGAAGGTGTTGATCAAATTGGGG